>OZ023269.1:81661326-81881326 GCA_964006375.1 Tillus elongatus | reverse complement strand
TTTATTAGATAGATCGTCATTGGGGGAAAAAGATAAACCAAACCTAACAACTTTGTGGAGTTCGCTAATAAAAATTTTATCAACGACTTGATAAGAAGCAGCCTTTAAAAATTTATGTCTTTGGCATGAACCATGATTTCATCCAATTTGTACCTAGGATACAGCATATGGGCTCACAGTGCGTGGAGAAAAACTTGGGTCTTAAGCCTAAAAGTTGTGGTTCTTTACCATGAACATGCTGATGAACAGCATTTCAGTTGGGATCATAATATCTTGTGAAACGCTTATTCCTGTCAGTTTTGCTTTGTGAAATTTTTTTAGCATATAGGAATCATTTTAAAATCAGACACCACAAATGCCTACATAAAATGCAACTTTTTTCATATTTAAAAAAAAATTTTTTTCTTTACATACCAATGACCACTTTACCTACCTGGTTGGGTAAAGTGGTCATTATGATTAATCAGTGAGTATAGGTACATATTATCATTGATTGTTGATGATAAACGATAATTTTCTTTTCAGTAATTTTATTTTATGATTAAGGGTACAAAAAATATGGATGATAAAATATTAGAACAATTTTAAAAAATCACAGAAAAATTGGTCATCACGGTCGTCGCAGACTGCGCCCTCCTCATGTGCCCATTTATGATATTGCTGACACTAAATCCAGCCTTCCTTGCTACGAGGTGTGGAAAAAGCTTCTTCGTAATAAATGCATTCCGGGTTATCATCATTACTAGAATCTTTTATCGTGGTTTTTTTTGCAGCTGGTTTGGAGCAAAACCTTTTGGTTGTAGCCTGTTTCTTTCTTTTTATTAACTTTGACCGTAGAAATTTTCTTTGGATTGAGTTCATCCTTAAAAGGAGTGCTTGTAAGGATGAGTGACGTTTCCTTTTGCTTGGTTTGTTTTTTGTTTTTGGGTTTTGTTCTGGTGATGGGTTCAAGCTATTTGAACTCGTGCAGAACGAAGATGAAGATGTGTTAGATGCGCCAGGCTCATCAATTATCTTAAGAGTGGAAAGTTCAGCAATTATTTGAGAGGTGGAAGGTTCAGAAATTACTTTAGAAGTCAAAGGTTCAGCAATCCTCTAAGAAGTAAAACGTTCATTAATCTTAATAGAAGTTGATATTCAGTCACTTATGGTCTTGTAACTGGGCAGCAGGTGAATTTTCTTAGAAGCAGAGAGTATGCTAGCTAAAGATTCATCGCCCAAAGAATCTGTTCCATCTAAATTATTCTGATTTTGCATGGAAACTGTGGGTCTGATGAGTGGCATATTAGTACTTTCTGCAGCAGCATAATCTAAGTCATCAAATATATTGGGATCTAATGGTACAATTCCACGTTTTAGAAAACTCTTTATGACACTGTTTGCTTTTGAAGCACGACGATATGCTTCTCCAAACAGTTTACTTATCTGAAACTGTGTTATTACGCGACCAGGATAATAACGTAAAAAATTTTCACATGCCTCCACATAGAAGTGATTTAAAGGGCCCATGAAGGAGAGGTCCAGCGGTTGCAGCTTGTGACTGCAATGCGGTGCTAGGCATAAAACAGTCACATGCTCGGTCCTGGCAAGCTTTATGGACTCTAAATTACGTGTGTGAGTCATATGTCCATAGAGAATTAACAGCGCCAGGTCATGTTCATTGGGTTTAACAGAGATCAGAACCATGTGATAAAAATGTCTAGTTGTGTCCAACCAGATGTGTTGCACGCAAGTACGGTATTTGGCGGAACTCCATTTTGGACTTCAATTTTCATGCAAACTCTGGGAAATATAATTAGCGGGGACACAACATTTCCTCCAGCAGATACACAAATTACAGCTGTTGACAAAATTCCCCGATCGGTCGATGATAACCCACCGACTTGTCTTTTGCTTTTCAGGGCTAATACTTTTGAGCAATATGACTGGACGCTGGTTATTCCAGTTTCAGCCACTTTAAAAATTGTATGTGGAGGAAAATTTGACTTCACTTGTATCTCACACAATAAGATAAAAAATTTCCGGCGCTAGGACAATTAAAGCCCTGAGCGCGTGCAGATGAGGTTGCTTCCGGGGATCGCAGAGACTTCTTCGTGGCGCCTACGAAATCGTCGCAGCCAGTCTTTACCACCTAATTTCTTTATTTTGCAAAATGCTGCTTCAGTTGGTCTTTTTCGGCCAACTGAAAAGGTTAGCTTTCGGATATCAATACACGTAAGTCCATATAATCTTTTTTCCATTTTAAAAATATTGTCACATTTGTCTATGAGAATTAAGTTTATGGACTTTGTAACTTCTATGGTCAGTTGTAGTATGTTGGTAACAGCGAACATCCTGGAATGATATTTCTAGAAGGGACCAGAAGTGACAGGTGTAGAAATGTGTAGAAGGTCTAGAATCTCTATGGAGAGAATAAATAGACGAACGGTACATAGAGTGAGTCAGTTTAGTATTGAATTAGTGCGGTGTAGAATAGGTGATCATAGAGTATTAAGCGAGTCAGCAGTAAGTGTTGATGTATAAGAAGCGATCATAGAAGGCGAATAGTGGAATATAATTCTATGAACATTTAATAAAAGAAAGAAATATTTTAGTTGATATTCGTGTTTGAAAATAGTGGGTTATAATAAAAGAGCAGTTTGAAAAGCTGTGTTTTGCTAATCAACAAATCCAGAACCCCGTAGAACGTAACAACTAGTGTCAGAAGTAGGATTTTCAAGCTGCTAGCAGCCATATTTTCCAGAATATTCGTTAAACAACGTGGAAATTTCTAGAATCTCTCGAAGATCAGTATCAGTAGTAATTCATAACTGGGTGTTTGAAATAGAATAAATTTTGCACCAGCTTTAAGTACGTGTATGCCTAAGAGACGCAGCGCAACAGCCAATATGGACACCCAGTTATTGGAATTGATTAAAGAAATGAAAGAATAAGTCAAAAAAGAGACGAAGAAGCCAAAGAAGAAATGAGAAAGGAGATAAAGAAGCCAGAAACAGAGACGAAGAAATGAGAAAACGAGGTGAAGAAGCCAGAAAAAGAGACGATGAAGCCAAAGAAGAAATGAGAAAAGGAGACGAAGAGACAAGAAAGGAACTGAGAAAAGGGGGCGAAGAAGCCAAAGAAGAAATGAAAATAGGAGACGAAGAGACAAGAAAGGAACTGGGAAAAAGGGGCGAAGAAGCCAAAGAAGAAATGAGAAAAAGAGATGAAGAGGTCAGAAAAAGAGACAAAGAAGCCAAAGAAGAAATGAGAAGAAGAGATGATAAACAAAGAAAATTCTGCAAGAACAAGCCAGTAGAATTGAGAATATTACTTTGTGTGTGGACAAACGTATGAAGCAGGTAAAAGACGACATCTTCCAACAAGTAGAAAGTCGAGTAAGGGGTGTCGGCGACGATGTACATGACAATCTGACGAGTGTGCAGGAAGTACAAGCGGAGGTACAGGAGAAAATGCAATAATTAGAAAAGAAGTATGATACCCTAGTCAAGGAAAACATCAGACTCGAAGATAGCCACGTAAGAATTAAGGTCCCCACATCTGATGGCTCAGTGCCGTGGGGTATTTATCTACGCCAGTTTGAAGCCGCTGCTACAGCAAATGGTTGAGGCGAGAGAGAGAAAGCGACTTCGCTAATTGTGTCTCTCAGAGCAGATTCTCTAGATGTGCTCTAAGGTATTCTTAGGAAAGAACCGTTGAGTTTTGACAGCATTAAACATCAATTAGCGATGAGGTTTGGCGATCAGCATTTACAACAGCTGTATCGATCTCAGTTGAAAAATCTTTGTCAGAAATCGGGCGAGAGTCTCCAACATCTCTGACAGGATTAGCCTATCCCATACCCATAGCTCCGATGGAGCTTTTAAACCAGCTTTCGCTGCAAATCTCCCTTGACGGCATCAGAGATACCGACACGCAACAGGCGCTGAGGGTGGCGAGACACAAAAACTTGAACGATGCTTTGGCACATTCCTTTGAGTTTGAAGCGGTAAAGCAAGTATCAGAAAGTAATGTGAAAGTTCGCAGTCTTCAAGTCCAAGAAGAAAATAAAACAGATCCATCCAAGATCATGCAGCTGCTAGAGAAAATAGCAGAACAAATAAGGCCGACGTCTCGTGGACACCCAATAAGAGGTCGCCGTGCAAATGTCTTGCTCTGCTGGAACTGGGGCAAGGTGGAATATATAAGGGGCGAATGTGAGCTCTAATATCACTCGCAAGGGAGAAAGTGAAGCTAAGGATGGTAATCATTTCTCAGGTTAGCGATTTTGACAGCGCTCTCGTCGTAGACGGATACGTAAGTGGTAATAAGAGTGGCCGTGCGGGAAAGCCGATGATTTTCCAATACGTACTCGGGGGTGGAGGGTAGGTTAGTTTAGATGAGCAAAAAGGGTCAGCAATGGCCCAATTGCCAGTAAGCATCTTACCTTTAAGACCCAGATGGTCGTCGACACAGGCGCGCCTAGGACGAGAGCCAGACAGAGTGTACAGAGTTAATGCAGCTGGTGGTGATCGGATTCAGGTATTTGGCGAAACTGACGTAGAGCTGCAAATTGGGACATGGAAGGCAAAGCAGAGAGCCATAGTCGCCGCCTTATCAGACCAGATTATAATTGGCTTGGACATACTTCAGGGCCAGTGCGCTAAACTTGACCTTGGCACTAACATCCTCACTATCGGCAGTGAAGAAATAATAATGTCGCCTGGCAGTAACCTGGTAGTGCGAAAAATCACCATAGAGAAAAATAGCAACGCCTGCCGTGAAAGTGCCATTCCAGTGAAGAGAGCTGTGAGAGGAAAAGACGACCCAGTTACTCAGCCAGAAGCAAGTGGAGAAGACATTATGAGAGAAGTACAAGACGAAGGATGTAAAGACCATGTATGCATCATGACAGTCACCCTAGCTGTTGTTACCGTCTATTATAAAAGGGGTCACATATATGAGGGGTTACTCAAGAATATCAAGAAACATATTCTAATTGAAAAAGGAGAATATGAAATCGAAATTCACATTCAGCCTAACGTGTTAAAAATAATAGTTTGATGTTTTGATTTTTGAGCGATGAAGGCTCGAATCTTGATGTGGTATTTTGGTTTTTGTGTTATTAGACTGCCAAATGCAGAGGTATACTATTTAGTGTGTGTATAGGCTATTAGAGGTTTAAATCTTAATGTGTGCTATTTGGTATGGTGTTGTTTGTTAGAGATTCGTATCCCGATGTGTGTTATTTAGTAGTTGAAGTTAAGGCCTTATAAAGTTTTCAAGTTTTCAGAGAGAGAGGGTAAGCACATATATCTGATGGGTAAGGGAGACTTCTATGTTACAAGTGCTAACCTAACGACGCATTCAATATCTCACAACAAGCGTATCTCGTAAAGGATTACAGTTATCGAAAAAAGTAATTGATTTTTTCACACACCCGACCCGTAACCTTTCCTACTGATTTTAACTGAATATGTTTAAAACTGAAAATACTAATCGTAGGCGATCCGTAGATCACATATCCGAATGAGGTGAGACATGTGACTGCTAGGATCCAGATCTATCCAATCAGATATGTTTAAAACCTAAAATGCTTATCGCGTAAGATCGATGAGATGTACAACAAAACCCATACATGGAGGGTTCACTAAACTGAATATACTCAATAAGACATTAGCTTCCGCTCTAAACTTTAAACCGCTATATCTTTTAAACGGAAAGGGATAGAAATATCTACACGAATATGAAATAAAAAGTTAAAATACTTATCGCGGAAATTCAGTGAGGGGTACAGCCAAACTGGTACTCGCATGGTTGTCGGCAAGTCAAACTCTATGAATATATGCAATAAAAATTACACATCCGGTAGACATTTCCTGTATAGCTATTCTTAGAACTACATACATGTGTGACACGTCAAAATAATCGTATTGTCGAATAGAATAAAGAAATGTAGTTTTTAAGTAAATCAGATCAAGTTGTGTCAGCACCTATAAACATCAGACTCACGCTCTTAAGCTTATTGAACTTAGTTGTCTTAGAGAATTTCCAAGCTTACTTCAATCATCAAACTGTACAGTAGTGTGTTCAAATTAGAATAGGTACCTTAAGCCATGTGTGTTACCAGCAAATTAAAAGAGTTTCTGATATGGTTTATATGGAGACTTTAAATTGATTACCAATAAGAATACTGTTATTTGAATGTATCAAAATGACATTAAAGTGGCGGGAAGGGATTTATACATTGGAAAACAAGAAAACAAAAGAGTTTATTGTCTATTACAACCCTAAGTTAGGGAAACAGATGTGTCGGAAGTAACGTCTCCACCTACAACAGTTAAATACTTAGTAGAACAATTGGTGGAGCTCACACTGAAAACGACTTGATATTTTGTAGATATGTTTGTAAACAATCACCAACCTACCAGATTAATCTAAACACGAAACCTCTAAAATTTATCGTTTTGAAGAGTGGATTTCAAATATTTATAACCCATCACATGCCCATTATTTTAGAGTAATCTAGCCATGTAGCCATTCAACTTAATGTCGTTATAGCGAGAAGTAACTTTTAGAAACATAAATAGACAAACACAGGTGTTATAGACTTTAAGCTATTAACATTTATAAATAATTTAGCTTTACACTTAGAGTTCTAGTTCTTGCACATCTTATATAAGGAGTAAGTTAAACATGCAACCACTTAAATTACTCGTTTTGAAAAGTGAATTTCAGATGTTTATAAGCCGTCACGTATTAATCGTTTTAAAGTAACCTAACCATGTTAATAACATAACAACTTAATTTGGTTATAGTTAGAGGAAGCTTTTAAAAACATAAATAGAGAAGCAGAAGTGTTACAAATCTTGCGCTATTAACATTTATAGATAATTTAGTTTCCGTACTTAGTGCTGGTAAGATTACATTAATTGAAAGATAAAAGAATATCAAGAGTTATAAAGTATAACACTAAGAAATGAATAATTATTTGTGTTCAGACATTAATCCTTTAACATTCATATTCTGATCTATTTCTAATTAAAGATGATAACCAAGATGCTGGATCCGGATTTCGAAATGAGAAGTAACGCAAAACTTTAGACGATTACATAACCATAAACAGTATATTAATACAACAAAAAAGTGATGGAAAAGAAAAAGAAAAACTCTGATGCACAGAAAAACCAAATAGTAGACTGCCAATCATTACAGGATCTTAGAGGAACATTTAGGGGACCAGAATACCGACTCCCTATATATGCCGGAAGTAAAATTTTAATTAACACCGACAACTGGTACATACTTGATGGATTTTGGTGAAACACAAACTGAAAGTCACTTATTTTAATATGTATCTTAAATATGGCAAAGGAACTTTAATTTAAAGAAGCTGAACTAGCTAAATAAACATTAAGAATGCCAAGAGTTATAAACCACAATAATGAGAAAATAACAACTATTTATCTTCAGATATTCATCCTTCAACATTCATATTCTGCGCTAGTTGTAACTTAAAAAAGACGATGACCAAGATGGTGGCTCGGTATTTAGAAATGACAAATAACACACAACTTTAAACAAGAACTAAATCATAATTATTTTTTCAATATAAGAAAAAAAGAGTAAGAAAAAATAAAACAAAAACGGTTGATATATGAAAATATAAGAAAACAAGAAAGTTGATTGCCTATTACAACAGCAGAAGCAGTACACTTATCCCCTACCAACTGCTCTATACTTAGTAAAAATTGGGAATGAACACAAACTGAAAACAACTCGATACCTGCTATATATCTTTGCAAAGATTTGATATTAGGTTTAGCTTGTTAGACATCCAATAATTTTTATGCAAAATGCAACCAAATGATTTTGTGATTTCTACATACTTAAATTTAATCAGAAATATAGTCAATCTTCAATAAATCTAAGTGAAATTACAAGAACATTAAAAACAAACATTCCGATACCGAAGTGACCCTAAATATGTTGTATGATCCAAATTCTGCAAATCTCTTTAATATAATAAACACAGAACTCAAATACCTTAAGGCAAATAGAAACGACAGACATATAGCAGATGTGCCTGAAGAGAAGCGTATTCAGAGCATTATTGATTTACTTGGTTTAAATTATACTAATATAACAGTCTATGTAATAATGTAGAAAAATTTTAAAAACACATTAATTTTAAAAATACTGTCCTATTTTGATATTGTCAGTACATTGATATATTAAATATATATAAAATGTCATCATATATAACCACATTTGAATTTATTCAAGTGTTAGTGTATGGGAAAGATATAGAAATTACTCATTCAACAAATTCAAATCTGTAACTACCAAGCAACCAAGACAACCAACCAACACAACCATGTATAGATGGTATGTTCTGGCACCTACGCCGCAAGTACACCTCCACCGGGGCTAATACGCATGCTTGTGACGTCAAAGTGCCGAAACAAGTTGGTGGTTGGGTAGAGTATTTCGAGAGGTCTAACCTGAGATGACGTAATCCTAAAGACAGTAGTCAAATATCTTAAGGCAAATAGAAACGATATAGCAGATGTGTCTGAGGAGAAGTGTATTAAGAACATTATTGATTTACTTAGTTTTAGTTACAATAATATAAGTCTATGTAATAATATGTAAAAACTGAAAAATATATTAATTTTAACAAGTACTTTCCTTTTTATCCACATATAACACACAACCAACACAACCAACAACTGCTAACAGCCATCAACTAACAGACAGGACAGGCAGGATATACGGGACAGGCGGGACATACGGGACAGACGGGACAGACGGGACAGACGGGATAGGCGGGACAGGCGGGACAGACGGGACAGACGGGACAGACGGGACAGGCGGGACAGACGGGACAGGCGGGACAGGCGGGACAGGCGGGACAGGCGGGACAGGCGGGACAGGAGGGACAGGCGGGACAGACGGGACAGACGGGACAGACGGGAGAGACGGGACAGCCGGGACAGGCGGGACACACGGGACAGACCGGACAGGCGGCACAGATGGGACAGACGGGGCAGACGGGGCAGGCGGAACAGGCGGGACAGACGGGACAGACGGGACAGACAGGACATACAGGACAGGCAGGAGTGACAGGACCTCCAGGACGGACAGCTGTGTGCCCTGTCTTTGGTTTTTGGTTGTAAGCTGTTGTTGGTTGTGTTGCCCTGGTTGCTTGATAGTTTACAGATTTGGATTTGTTGAATAAGTATATTTCTATATCTTTTCCACACACTAACACCTATTAAATAATCAGTAGATGTATTCAAAGTAACAACTCATTTAATGTTGAGGCCGCGGAGCGGTTGGCGATATTCGTGCACTTCACGTACGAATATTACCCTCAACGTGAAACGGCCGGTATTCCGGCCGCTTAAATGTTTCTGCAACGTTCTGTAGTGATAGGCAATCTCCTTTTTGATTTTCTTTTTTGTTCATCAAAGTTTTTCTTTTTCTTTTTATCACTTGTATTAAAATACTGTTTATGGTTTAGTAATCGTCTAAAGTTTTGCGTTAATTCTCAATCCGGATCCACCATTTGGGTTATCATCTTTAATTACAACTAGATCAGAATATGAATGTTAAAGGATTAATGTCTGAACACAAATAATCATTATTTTTTTAGTTTTATACTTTATAACTCTTGGTATTCATTTATCTTTAAATTGATGTTACTTTACCGGCACTTAGTATGAAAACTCAATTATCTATAAATGTTAATAGCGCAAGAGTTGTAACACAACTGTTTCTCTATTTATGCTTATGCTTTAAAAGCCTCCTCTTACTATAACCAAATTAAGTTTAATGGCTACATGGTTAGGTTACTTTAAAACGATTTATATGTGCCGGATTATAAACATCTGAAATTTACTCTTCAAAACGAGTAATTTAAGTAGTTGCATGTTAAAGTTACTCCTTATTTAAGATATATATTAAAATAATATGTTAGCAGCATGAATGCCTGAATATGAATGGGAATTCCGTTATTAGTATTCTCTGTTTATACTTTAAAGTTTTCACTTCAGGTTGTGTAAGAACTAGAGCTCTAAGCATAAAGCTAAATTATCTATAAATCAGACACCTCTGTTTGTCTATTTATGTTCTTAGAAGTTTCCTCTCGCTATAACGAAACTAAGTTGAAGGGCTACATGGCTAGATTACCCTAAAATGATTGACATGTGATGGGTTATAAACATTTGAAATCTACTCTTCAAAACGATTAATTTTAGCGGTTATATGTTTAGGTTAATTTGGTAGGTTGATGTTTGTTTGCAAACGTATCCACCAAATATGAAGTCGTTTTCAGTTTGACCTCCACTAATTTTTCTACTGAGTATGTAGCTGTTGTAGGTGTTAAATGAGATGCTACTTCCGACACATCTGTTTCCCTAACTTATTGTTGTAATAAACAATAGAATGTGAATCTCTTCTCGCCACTTCAATGCAATTTTGATGCATTTAATTAACAGTATTCTTATTGATAATTAATTAAAAGTCTTCAAATCAACCATACCAGAAGCTATATTTAATTTGCTGGTAATACACATGACTTAATGTACTTATTTTTATTTTAAACAAACTACTGAACATTTGGATAATTAAAGTAAGCTGGAAATTTCTCAGCAACTTCAATAAGCTTAAGAGCGCGAGTGTAATGTTTATAGGTAATGACACACTTGCTCTGATTTACTTAAAAACTATATTTCCATTTCTGCTTGACAAGACGAATATTTTAAGGTGTCACACATGTATGTAGCTTTAAGAATAGCTATACAGGAAATGTCTACCGGAAGTGAAAGTTTTATTGCATATTGCAGAGTTTGACTTGCTGAACACTATGCAAGTACCAGTTTGGCTGTACACCTTACTGATCTTCCGCGAATCTTAAATTTTTATCTTATATTCGCGTAGACCTTGTCATGATACCATAAATTTTGGTTGTGAGTTCATTTCTATCCGTTTCGTTTAAAAGATATATAGGTTACAAGTTTAGACCGGAAGTGAATGTTTTATTGTGTATATTCATAGAGTTCGGTTTAATGAACACCCTGCATGTATGTTGGTTTTGTTTTACATCTCATTGATCTTACGCGATAAGCATTTTAACTTTTAAACATATCTGATTGGATAGATCTGGATTCTATCAGTCGCATGTCTCACCGCATTCGGATGTGTGATCAACGGATCTCCTACGATTAGCATTTTAATCTTTGAACATATTCAGTTAAAATGAGTAGGTACGGTTACGGGTCAGGGGGTGTTGAAAAATCAATTACTTTTTTCGATAACTGTAATCCTTGTTAATTTCGATTTCATATTCTCCTTTTTTAATTAGAATATATTTCTTGATATTCTTGAGTAACCCCTTCTATATGTGACCCCTCGTATAATAAACGGTAACAGCTAGGGTGACTGTCAGGATACCAGCTCGTGTGCTGGCAAACATCCAAGGTTAGTGTTTTTTAAATGGAATAGATTTAATTCTTTTGTTGGAAATCATGTAATAGTTGTTAGTAACAGGCTACATCACCTTTATATTGTGATAATTGATCTTTTTCTAAGTTTGACTACTAAATACATTAATTAATTTATAAAACTATGAAACAACTGTTTGAAAATAATTTCTTATATTACAACGATAGAGGTTTTGATTGAGTCAACAACTTTGGTTTTCAAGTGTATTTATATTTATCGCTGTTCTACAAAAAAATTTCATATTGTGCGTCATATTTAGTTAAGATTGCCACTTGCCCACTCCTACAGAATATCAAATTAGATAAGACAAAAAAATAATTCAAACGTAATCGTGTCTATTGAAGTGTTTTAAAAACTTATTATGATACATATGTTATTGGCTATGTGCCAGCATTTTATAACTTTAATTAATTACGAATGTGTTGGGTGATTTAAAGTGAACGTTGTATATATGTGCGTGTGTATGTATATTTCAACTAACAACACCGCTTACGTCTTAACAGGTGAGCTGATGCTTATTAGATCATATATAACCACACATCACAGGTCAAACATTAATTCAAATATTGTAAACACAGCGCGCTACCACCGTTGATACTGCATTGCCAGCGTTTGCATTTTTATATGTAACGTCTCTCTCCCCGATCTATAAATATCGCCTCTTATGCAACTCAGATTGTCGAAAACCCGATATTCTTCATGACTGTATCTAAAATGCTGTGATTGGTTGCTGCTGATGATACTCTCTTATCACGCTCTCTGATTGGACGACGGGTGCTGTCTCTCTCACTCATCACTTTAATCCCCGCCCACTTGGTCCAATTTCTGCATTTAAACAGATCTTAGAATATCATCAAATATCACCAGAATTTGCCCTAAATAACTGTACCTACCCCCCATAATATCTCCCTAAATCTGGGGAAACTTTTAAATCTAGTTGCCTAAGTGGGCTCGAACTCTCTTTACATATCTGCTCACAGTTTATGAACTGTAAGTAGATATGAATAAAAAGGAATAAGAATCAAAGGCTTTTTCTACCAGACAATGTATTTTATTTTAACCCTACGCGTTTCGGTTCATCCGAACCATCTTCGGGGGTTAAAGACCTAAGCAAGCAGGATGCACAGCTGAGCAAAACCTCCTGAGACCATCTGAACAAGCGAAAGTCAGAAAGAAACTAAAAGGAAGGTGCCTATCTGACAACTAATACTTACTATTCCTGTTTGTGTTGCAGAAAATGTGCTGTACGGAAAATTTTCAAAGTTTTAGTTTCATTTATTGTCTTCAAATATCCAAACGAAAATGACATTGAGGAAGAGAACAGCAGCATTTCTAGGCTTAAAGCAGCTAGAGGATGAATATCGACGACGCTTATTTTAAAATTAAAGCAGCAAAATGAAGTCTGTGCACTTATAAAAACAAAACCTATAGCTAGAAGGATGAGTGAAAACGAAAACTACAAGTGATAGAAGTGACAGATGACACGAGCAAGATGGCAACTGTCAATGAAAACCAAAGAGCGACGAAAACCAACCTTGCCAAACTCCATGGTCGGAATAGATCATCAGTGAGTAGAAACACTATTCTGGAACACTAATCTATAAGGTTTTCGTAAATGAAAGGAAAGTTCATAGCACTGGTGTTTGAAACATTGAAAACATTGTTGTTGATGCCATTTATGTATTTGTAAATCTCCACCTCTTCTAAGACGAATTATTGGGTGCCAAAACTTGATGGATGCAGGATTCTGGCATTGATTTCCATATCAAATGTGTGGCCGCGCTCTCTCAGGTGGCAACCGAACGCTGAAGCGGTGCTGTAAGCGTAGTTGTTACATCTCAGATCTTCGAAGACTCTGGCACGTAGCACCCCTCCCGTTCGTCCTATATAGGCTGTGTTGCAATGGGGATCACCGCAAGTAAGATAATATATCTCTGACTTTTTAGGTGGGGAATGTAATATTTATTGTGAACTAGAATCTTCTTGACAGTATCTTTGGATTTATATGCGAATTTAATGTTTTCTCTATTCAAGACACGAGAGGATGCAGTAGTGATGGGGCCACGATATGGGAGGGGACAATATGAAAGATTTGCAGACTGAGCTGACGAAAGGCTGGAGCTTGTTTCTCTTAAGAGCTGGCAGTTCTTTTCTCTTATTAGCCTATCTACTAAGCGGACAGGATAATCATTGTTTACGGCTCGTTGTTTAATAACATTGAGTTCGTTATTAAAGTTTGTCCCCGTCAGTGGGACTCTAAGCAGCCTATCTATAAAATATCTAATAGACGCTAACTTGTGGGACATATGGCGACAGTATCTATATAGGATTAGATGGTCGGTTTGTGTCGGCTTATAGATGTCGAATTCAATCGAGCTGCCTCTCCTTGTTAACTTCAGATACAGAAAAATTATAGACTCGTTCTCTTCTAACTCCATGCTGAAATTAATATTGACGTGTAGATCGTTCAACCAACCTAGAAATAGAGAAAGTTACTTCAAGGTACCCGACCAAACCACCAGTGTGTCGTCCACATACGGCATCCAGGACGAAATGAACTCTTTAAATGGATTAAAGTCCCCCTTAAAACCTCTGCACATAAGGGAGATAGTGGATTGCCCATTGGGGGATCGTGTTTTTGGACATAAATTTTTTCATTGAAAGAAAAGAAATTTTGTGTTAGGCAAACCATGAACAAGGCATGAAGCGCCTCTTAAACTTCCCTACTGGGTAAGAAGAGGTAAAAAGTTTTCTTAAAAGTGGAAGTGTCTGGTTGATCGGAACACCAGTAAACGATTGCAAACACCGAAGGAAACTAAAATTGTACCACCATCGACATGAAAATGATTAAGATGAACCGTAACGCATAGGGTTGAAATAAAATACATTGTTTGGTAGGAAAAGCCAGAAAAAATTACAACCAGGTTACTAAAATATTTTGTTAGGCTTGTATAAAACATAAAACCATTAGAAACTAATTGTGGGGACCTGTGAAACTTAGGATGGAGTTTTGAACCTTCTATTGGTCCGTGTACAGGAATATTCCAAATGCGTTCCAGCTTAGATGTCTTATTGCTACCCGTTTCCAATTTTTCAGAAATGGCCGACTCATTCTGCTGCGTGATTAAATTGCCGTTTATTGACTGGGTTTGGTTTGTGGATCGATTCTGACACATTCGGGTGCGATATTGTTGGACCTCTAGTGCAATAGATGAAGCTCCAACTTGGTCAACTTTTCGTAGAGTTTTAATTCAATTATGAAGAATTTAAAATTTTACCCGTGAAGTTCGCTACTTAGTTGGCCGAAACGCGTAGGGTTTTTAATAAGAATTTGATTGTCCGGAAAGATGCCTTTCATTGAATATTTAATTATGTCTATCCCAGACTGTGTGACGTTTGGAACTGAAAACTGTTAAATACTATGTTGATAAATATTTGACAGAGAACCATTCACGTGATTCAACATAATATGATACCACTTATGATAAAACCACCAATATTTTGATCATTGGTAATAAGCCTGTTAAATTTGTTGTTACTAACATAGATGATAAAATAGACAAAGCTTTCAAATTATGGTTGGTGATAGAAGATATATTGGTACTAATCATCTGTTGGAATTAATATTTTTTAGAAAACCTGTTATGGCTGCTACGCAAAGTTTGCAAACCTAACGTGACTATGCAGACATTATGGAAGCTACTAATCTTCACAAAAAGGAAAATGACGACCCTAGAGAATACATTATAACGAAAAGTTCTATCAAAGATCAACAAGTAATAAAAGCAATTCTAGAAAAACAAGCAGGTGCTAACTCACGATCATCAATAAATTTAGGTTATGGTATGCCATACATGGTATATAATAAGAAACAGAAAGAGTATGTGTACTGGTATGATATAAAAGAGTTGGTTGATAGATTTCGGCTTTTAATAGCTTCACAAGCTGCTGGTAATAATGCTCATAACAAAGAAATTGAGTCAATCATAGAAGAGCTGAAGGAAGTTCACATCATGTGAAGAGCTAACTTTAGTGGTTTATGCATCAGTTTCACCATGTCTATCGAAGTTTGGTCGTACTGCTGCAAAATCCAACAAATCTATACAGAGTAGAGTGGCAAAGAGAGATTTTCCGAATACCTTCAAGTGGTGATTTTGATGTGCAAAACCACAAATCGTGCAACGTTGGGGATCCAATCGATTCAACAGATGGTGTAAATAAAAAAAATGTTGACGCATGGATAGATGATATCAAAAAAACAAAGATAAAGTAACATAAACAATAATAGCCATACTGCTTGACGCTGTACACAAACCAGAGATGGAAGATTTGAAAAACGAATTTGAAAATAAATTTAAAAATGTAACCTATAATATAACAGCTCAAGTTTTAAAAGATATTGGCACATCAAATAATAACAAATTTAAGATGAAATTGAGTCAAATAGACAAAAATATAAAGGATTTGCATAACAGGTGGATACTTTTAAATCCAACATCACCATGAGTAAACCATTTGAAGCCTAGAAACAAATTATAAATGAGTTATATAAACCAGCAAGAATCAATTTTAGGCGTAGGCGTACCATAATCAAAGGTTGGGATGACTTGTGGCAGATTGATTTAGCTGACTTTACATGGGGAAAATTATGGTTACAAGTTGTGGTTACCAATTGTTTTTCAAGTATGTGTGGACTCGTCCTCTTAAATCTAAAAATGCTGAAAAAGTAACTAAAGGTATGGCCAATATTTTAGCTAATAATACAGCCCCCTCTAACATCCAATCTGATCTTGGTAATGAGTTCTATAACTGAAAATTTAATGCCTTATAGAAAAAATACAGCGTTAATCACTACAGCACACATAGTGCGAAGAAGGCAGCAATAGTGGAAAGAGTCATACGTACCTTAAAAGAGAAGACATAAAAATTTCAACTTGCTTGGTTCCTACAAATGGTTAAATACACTACCTGATGTCACAACTGCCTGCAATTCAACCATCCATCGAACCACTGGTGTAAAGCCTGGAGATGTTAACAGGAAAAATGAAGAAGCCATTCTTAAACAAGTCTACTCAAATTTCAAAGTGTTTAACAAATATAAATTTAAAGTGGGTGATGTACGTCTAAGCAAAGCTAAAACATTATTTAAAAAAGGCTATACATCGCGTTGCTCAACAGAGTTGTTTAAAATCACTAAGATTCACTACACTAACCGTGTCACCTATTTAATAGAAGACATGCAAGGCAAGCCTATCAGTGGAGGATTTTATCAAGAAGAACTACAAAAGACTTTATCTTCTGACATGCATTTAATTGAAAAGTGTTAAGAAAAAAGGTACCAAGTCATGGCTTGGTTTTAATAAAACCTACAATTCATGGGTCAACACTAAGGACATTAAATAATTTCTATTATTTGTATTATTATTAAATGTATTAACTAAGACAAGTATTTTCAAATATGTATTTTATTGAAACAACCATAACGAAACTCATTAACAATACTAATATCTCTACTGAAAATCAATAATACAATAAGCTGTTGTTGAAATAACTCTAACGAAACTCATTAACAATAGTAATATCTCTACTGAAACTCACTAACAAACACAATAAGGTGTAAGTACTAAAACTATATACGAAGAGTGATAAAATACTTTTGTGTGGGTGTGTTTTGTTTCTTTAACGTCGGCCTATTTCCGCGACTATGGACAATCACCGACGCCAGGGAGCAGTTTCACCTCACTCTCTTGCCGAACCCCTGCCTTTCTGTAAGGAGAGTAAGAATCTTTAACGTGTCCAACATCGCATGGACACGGGACCGACGGATTTACGCCCCCTCCTAAGGGCGGAACGTACAGACATTCAACTTGCTCAAATATAATGCCAGAACCTCGGTTGATGTTAATGTTACAGTTTGTACTAAAAAAGTGAAAGGAGAACCTGGGGATCGAACCCAGTACCTTTCGGTTCAGATGATAAAATACAATATACATTATAAAGGTCAGTACTAAAAACAATATATCCACTATAAATATAAGTAATAAAATATAAGAATAGGAATAAAATTATAAGCACTGAGTCTGAGTAATATGAGTAGCAATAATACGAATAAAAATATGTCTAAAAATATATCTAACCTAAGTGAACTATTTGAATAAAACGGATGTATAAAAATATGTAAAATATACCCAACCTAAATGAGCTGCGTGAAATGAGCTACCCTAAGAACCAATTGGATTTTCCCTGTATTGGGCTGCCTTGAGAACTGATAGCAGGTAACGTTTACGCATTAGAGAAACATTTTAACAACGAATCGTGAAATAGCAGTCCGAGAGTTACTCTTTCACGATATCCTTATGGACCCAAGCGAGTGTTCTATAATTGTCGGGGATAAGGTAACGTTTATCATCGAAATGTGACAACGCTACCTTATTCATACGTTTGAAAACTCTGTAATCATGTACCAACACACATCCATCCGCATCCATAATAGTATCACCCATACTATCCACAACATTCCTATAATCACCCACACTCAAATCCCTTTTAGTCACACATTCTTGCACACCTTTTGCCTTCTTTGTTAACACACTCTCCCCTAACCATGTACGATTTCGCGCCCGTCTCAACCATTTCTTACAAAATTTTGCTCTTATATTCATCCTTCATTCGCCTTAATACAGTTTCAATCACCGGTATACCGTAAGTGGTTGCCAGCTGCATAGTTTGATGTACCGTATCTGTCAATGCCTTCTTTCATGTCGTAAAAGTTGCCTGTCTCTATGGAGAATATTAACGAGTCGGTGTCAGTGTACAGTAGTCACTTTGTCACCATATGTAGTCTTCAAGTATCCGTAAAAAAAGTCGTTTATAATGGTTTTTAATACATCCAAAATCGAGAAACCGGCATATACTGGTCTGTCATACGTCATGTGAGTCGTGTTCATTTGTATGGCAACAAAGTCATCCGTAAAAATAGAAAGATTTTTAAAGTTTGGTGTGTTAATGTATGTCGAAGCTACTGGTCTACGTCCTATATCGTCCCAGTGCGTCACAAGCTTAATGTCAACCCTTTTGTCGAGATTCTTCATGGCATTAATTTATAAAAGTCCAGTTCAAATTCATTTTTAGCCAGATTAGGTAATTTAGTATTCTAATCGATGTAAATCTTCTACCATGAAGATTGGCTAAATGTCATAACACAATGTATCTTCTTTAAAGTCAGTATGTTGGCCAAATATTATTTTAAATATATATAGTGACTAATATACTTAGTTTTATGGTTTAAATTTTGAATAAGTTTTGGAAGTTTAGTTTTACCTGTTGGGGAAATAAACGATTCTGGACAAAAGGGTAATTCATTCTGTAAGTCATGTAGGCACTCCAGATACTCCAAATCAACTTCTAAAACATAGCCAATGTCATCGGTGCCCTCCAAATTTTAAAATTTTAAATTTTGAATTTCTTGGTCGGAGAGCCAACGAAAACCCCCACTGGTATTGACTCGCGCATGCTGATACCATACAAGCTGATCACGTCTCAGTAGATAAGCCATGATTTTAGCTTTGTCTCGTCATACTTCGGTGTGTGTCGAGATTGCACACTTTCATACAAAGGGTAGGAAATTTTCAAACACATCTGCCAAAAGCAACACATCTGATTTAAGTATATATCTGAATAATCCTCCAAAGTTTGCGATTGTAAAACTTCTGTTTGATTAAACACCTGTCATACTTTTTATGCACGCTTGTAGTCAGCATGCATAATGTGTTCACCTCGTAGACTATCATAAAACCCCTCTTCGGGTGGAAGCTTAGTCTCTTGTAATTTTTCAAAGGAATCAATTATACGAATATGGAAATACACTCTTCTGTCGAATTAATTTATATTTGTTTGTATCTACGAAATCTTTCTCAAACTACCTGCACTGACTATCTTCCAAATTTTTTGCTAAGTTCTCCAAATTTTTTTCCATAAACCTAAACGAATCCAAAAATCTAAGTATAACGTGTGTCTTTCGTTTCCCTGATTTCCGAGTACTCCTGATCCACCAAGCCATGTTTGCTAAATGTGATGTATCGCTTTTTATTTTGACTGATGACATCTAATTTTGATTCGTACTCTGAGAGCTCGTTAATAAAAATATGAGCATCGTACCCTGAGAGGTTGTGAAAAAACACCGAAATGAATTTTGGAACTTATAATTTAGATTACAGATCGAGTGAGTCGGGCCGTGATAATTATTGAATTCTAGCAAATAGTCGTGGTCACGAACTTTTTCCTCATTGAGGTCGAAAGGTCTTTCACAAATGTTACCTAATTTAGAATTTTGAAATTCGCGCTTTTGTTATACGGTTAATTGAGTCATAGGCCAAACTTTACATAAATAATTTTGACACATCTCTCTAGTATCGTTTTCTAACCGCTCAACAAAAAATTGAGGGGCGTCCAGATCACGATAAGTTTCAAATTTTCTACTGCGAGTCATCGAAAAAACATTTACTATAATACGCGAACGAATACGGAATATGTTTGCGAGTCTTTTGTGTGAATCACTCGCAACAATTTTGAGGTTGTTCGGTTTCTAAAGGGCACAAAAGACTTTCAACGTCTGCATACACAACGAAAGAGACACGCATCTTTTTCTCAACATCGACAAACCTAAGTAAATTATCAAGTACGTATTTACAATATTCATGCTTGCGCAAATCGGTGGTGGGTGAATTTACTTTGACGTGATTGCAATCATATTTATGATGCTCTACTTATTTTGATTCACTAGCCAAAAAGATTAAACCACCATCCCATAAAAAATATGTTCGCGTTTAGAAATCTGACTTTCCACGAGACGAGACATATCTTCAATCAAACAATAATAGTTGTTTTCGACTTCGTCTGTTAACAATAATAGATTTACGTCTTGTCTTGCGAGAAGTCGTAAAATATAAGGGGTCACATATATCATATTTGAATTTACCATCATCAAAATGTTTCTCTAACCCGTAAACCGCAAACCGTAAACTGATATGTGATTCTGTTATTCAAGTTGTGCAATTTGATTAAGAGTAACAGGAAACTTATAACCTGAAAAATCCAATTCGTTCTCATAGGGTAAATAATCAGATAAGCGATGTGGAGCATCACCATGTTCGATGGGGTGAAGTGCAGCAAGGACCGACCACATGAAGCACCTATTGTCCGCATTCTGGATATTCAAACACGCCTTCTTATCTACTATGCTCTTGGGCAGTTCAACATAAGAGCTGCCGCTGAGTGGAGAGAATTTAGCAACACTAAACTCGAGCCAAAGCCATTTTTGCAGCACCCATCCTGAAAATCTAAGCAAAGTAAATGTGTACGACATTTTTTTAGTAGACTGAAAACATGATCTGCTATACCTAGTAAATTTTCAAATTAAGACAAGTAAATATATAAAAGTCATAAAAGTAAGGAGATAAAAAAATGTAAAGAACATTCCGCTTTCATGGTGCTGTAACTCTATGACTTTCGTATTCACGATGCCTTCCAAAATCCCCACTACTCTGACCAACTCTTCTGGTGTATCGACTGGTGTAGCCCGGCTATTAAAGCTTTTGATATCTTCGAGCTCTTTCACTGGTTGTTGGTAGAGGCCAAAGAGCTCGAGACTAATTTTCAAACACCCAACCTGCCCCATCTTCTTTCCTACAGTAGGCGAAACTTTTGGTCAGGCATACTATAGGAATGCATCGGTGTCTGCCGCTACACCCCTGGCTGGTATCTTGAACGTGATCAGCTGCGTCTAGAAGGCGTGTTTGATAATTTGCACACCCTCTTCGTCGTCGATGCATGCCTGTTTTTTATGCTGGAGACTACGAATATGGCTTGAGAACGATGCCTGTAACAAACAGAAACATCAATTAATCTGATCAAGACAGTTAGTTGTTAGACAGGTCAGGTTGGGTAAGGTTTTAGGGTAGGCAGACAGACATATGTTATACACGGTTGTAAAGACAGTTGCTATACAACTATTATGACAAGCAAGACATCTAAGGTGACAATTAAGATTGAAATAATGAAAACTTACGTTCGGAATATCCAGATTGCAGATGAGACATCTAGTGATTCTTGCTGTCTTGGTTGGTCGTTGTTGGGTAGTTACCTTCCTTTTCACTCCGCTAGTTGATGGTGTTGATGATGATAATAATGATGCTGATGATGACGCTGTGGTTTCTGAAATAATAGAACTTTGCTTAGCTTTGAAAACTATTAATATTCAACAACACTCGAATCAAACAGAAAATTTAAATTTACTGTGTTCAAGAAACTTTAACTTTAGCACTGCTAACATAGAAATAAAACTATGACATAAAATCAACATATGAATTTAAATTACTGGTAAAATACATATAAATAATTTATAATGATATTATTCAATAAAATTCAACACTACTCGAATCACAGCAAATTAAAATTCGACATAAAATTAACATGTACGTAAAAGTTAGAAACAAACAAAACACTATCACTATCTAAAAAAAATACGTTTAAAAAATTAATATTTAGCACCGTTCAGTAAAAATTCGACAAAAAAATACCATATGCGTAAAAGTTAGAAACAAACTAGAAATTGTAATTACATGAAAATTCATTCAGTTAATGTAAAAACTTTTGAAAGCTTGTAGTTACCGATTGGGTGGAATCGTTTCGCATGGGCTCTAAGGTAATCTTTTCGACTAAACTTCGAAAGGCAAAAAGCACAGAAAAACAAGCTAGCGTTTGCACCACAATTTATCTTATGCCTTGTTAAAACATCCTTACGTGTATACACCTTACCACAATCGCACATGAAAAGAGACGTTATTCAAAAAAAATAGCGACTTTGAGCACAACAATAATAACTGCGACTGATTTTTTATAACACGACCAAAACTGCTTAACAAGTGGAAGGCGTCCGATGTTCACTGGTGTACTTGCCCGCTTATATATTAGTTCCATTGGATACCACACAAAAACCTCGTGATTGTGTGGGTGTAATCAGAAACAAACTCCCACACAAACTATATGCGGAGGCTGTAGATAGCTACTCATTTCCGTGCAATTATTGAATAAGAACTCCCACACAAACTATATGCGTAGGTTGTACATAGCGAGTCATTTCCGATGAGTCAGTAGCCTAAACAACTAAAAAACACATAACTTAATCCCACGTATTTGCTATGAATCATTTTCGTGCTTGCGTAAGAACTCCTACACATATGTGTAGGGTGTAGACAACAGGTATGTTATCTCTTGTAACAGATGTCATTAAATGTATAACGAGTGTGGTTAATTAGCCTCTTCATTTATGTGAAATGGAAATTTTACACTTTATTAACAATCTTGTTACTTTATAACTTAAAATATGTTTTAATAAAACTCACATATTTCATACAAAATTCCTTTAATATAGTTTATATACATATAGTAACAGATTAGTTCATATACATATAGTAACACATAGTTACATAAAACACCATAAAAAACCTTTTATAAATGCTGCAATACGATTGTTTCTTACAGATATGTTAAAATTTGTTACAAACTACCATATCTTTAAGTACATATTGATATTTTGTAATAAATTCACACACCATGCCTAAATTGTCATTCTATTTCTCTCTAACTACAAAAAAGACACATCTAAGCTCTGATATATCTCTGAACTTGGCCAGTTATGTTTTGATGTTGGCTATAAACATATTCAAATCAAAAAAGCTTTTAAATCGTAATTATAACAATAAGTCTCTAACCACACACCCGATATCTTCTATTTTTTAAAGACTTCTAGGGGTATGTTCAAGTTACTAGTATATGCATCACTAAACAGTTTAAACTTGGAAAATACTGATTTTCTTTATATTTTCTCCAGGTATTGGGTTAAATTATATGATTGGTTTCTTTCAGTAGGATTGTTTTCCATACTGTAATTTATAATTTCTGAGATAATTTCACTACGGGTACATAGTTTAATAGTAGGTCAACACCTACAGTAAGTGTTTTTTCACAATTTGGTGTAAGACAAATTGTTGTTTGACATAAAGCTCACAATCTTGTGTTTGATATTTTTCTCAATACCTTTCTTATTGATTTCCAATAACTTCTGATTGAATATATCTTCTTGTGTAGGTTAATATTCGAATGTTTGGCTATTTGTACGATATGCTGCTTTAATAATATCCTTAAGATTATTTTGCTGGCTTGTCACTGTTGGATATGTTGTATATAGCTCATTTATGATATTTTCGAGTGTTTTAAGTTCTCCTTTGGAGTTATACTTTTAATCGCATTGGTTAATAAGATATATTATTATAAAACTTTTTTTACGATCACCACAACCTCCACAACAACTATTTTCTGGGTCACCAGATTTTTGTTTTCTACCGTTGTTCAGCACCTTACTGTGTAGCTCTCGTTCAACTGGATTTAAAACCAATTGTGTTCAATCCCTGATCTTTTTTATACCTGATTTATTATTATCGATTGTTCTGTACTGTACTTAAAAATACATTGTTTCTTATGGGAAAATGGTATAAGAAGCCGTTTAACGAGTAAAATACACAGGATCTTATCGAAAATAGGTACGAAATAGAGTAAACAAGGATGCGTTTTTGTGAGCAATGTTAGTTTCAATTGAAAACAATCATTTTATGTAGGCTCTAACAGGGAATTATTGACTCATCATTTCCTGCCACATGCAAGCTCTAACAGGAATGACATCATCAACATCATCATCATAATTATTCCTGAAAACGATCACCAGGAATAATGTGTGCCTTCTTGCCAGCTCCACGATGCGCAAAAACAATTTTCTTTAATTTTTTCTTCCATATTATTATAGTACTCATCGAGACAATCACGCTGATACCCCACACACGGCTCTAACCAGAAAAAACTAACATTTAGGATCTGCGCATACGCTAACTACGATATTTGAATTTTACTCATGAAGACGAGTAAAATGACATCAAACACTTGCCCTCTTAACCGAAAACTAGAAAAGTTGGTTTGCGCATGCGCTAACTGCCATATTTTTATACGTCATTACATGTGAAATAAAAATGGCAGTTCCTCTTATTTTGACAGGTTAGCCTAAATATCATTTCAAATGTCAAATTTCTTGCTTCGTCACTGTGATGTCACGCACATGCCAATAGGGTGGTTGGTGGTGGTCCCAGAGCCGCTCATCTATACCTACCTACACCAAATACCAATACCAAACACTCTCACCGGGACACTATAAGGAACCTGAAAGGCGTAAATTTCGTAAATGTGCTATAGTTTATTCGTCATTTTTATGGTTTATTAAAATAGCTGTGTTATGCTCTAATAATGAGATTATTGAATATGATCCTAAAAATAAATTCTTATGTTTTTTTATGGAATCCATGAGGAGTCTTTTTATAGACAATATCGCCCTCTTTGAATGGTTGGTTAGTGTATTTGTTTGTCCGTTATAATGTCTTTAATTTCGAGTTCTCGATCCGGTTTCTTACTATTTCATAAATAATTTGCATTAGTTTCTTATGTTGTACGTTATATTCTTGGGTAATTATTACTTTCGGGTCGTAGTTGAACATATCCGTTATATAGCCGAATATTAAATCGACAGGTGGTTTTAGTGTTTGGGAATATATTGTCGAATTATAAGCGAAGATACAATATGGTATTAAGTCGATTGGTTTCATAGTTTTAAATTTAGCGTTAAATAAACGATAATGTTCGATGATTGTGCTGTGAAATCTTTCAATTGGTCCGTTTGATGTCGGGTTTTGAGGTGTGGTTGTATGTAATTCTATTTGATATGCCGCAAGTAGCTCTTTTATTACTTATTAGGGTTTTACTTATTAGGGTTTTACACATTCCATATTGTGAAAAGTATTTGATTAGGTTTTTCGCAATTTCGGTGGCACTTTTACTTTTGATCGGAAATGCTTGGCCAAATTTACTAAATGGATCTATTATTGTTAAGAATATGGCTTGTTCAATTTGGAATGTATCGATATGCAGTATTTCTAAAGGTTTGTATGCTGTGGGGGTGTGTTCTAATGCGATTTGTACTGGGTTTCTGTTGTACTTGCACGTCTTGCATATTTCACAATTTCGTACATACTCTTATATATGTTTCTTTAAGTTTGGATAGTAGTATTTTTCCTTTTCTCTTAGGTGTGTTTCTTCCGCTCCCCGATGATTACTCTTTCCCTCATGATATTTCATGATCGTCTCGGTTAACTCGTCCTCGTTAATTTCATCCCTACTTTCCAAGCATCTATAAAATTTGGGTGATTCCACGTTATTAAAATTTTTATTGATTGCCGAACTTACTAGTTCGTAATCTTGTTCGTTTACAAAAACGCAATAATGTTTCCTTTGGGGTAAACAGTATTCCTTTATAAATTTTTCTATTTGGCTGGGTTCATTTAAATTAAAGTTTGCATAGATGAAATTTCGTTTGTCTTTTCTGACTGAGAATATTTCCGGCTTGTCCTTATTTTTGAAAACTATCTGATTGGTTTTGCTGTTAACGATTTCTTCCTCGAGTACCGGGTGCTGAGTATGAGTCCGCATTTGAATTAGCTGTTTCGTCATCGTCAATTGCTATTATTTTCTCTTCTTCGTCAATATTATTGGCCATTGATTAGTTATCTATATTAAGTGGGTTTATTTCTACTCTAGAAAGTGCATCGGCTGCGCAGTTTAACTTTCCTTTCTTATACTCGATTTTAAATTCATATTCTTCTAGTTTTAGTCTCCAACGGAGTAATTTTGAATTTGGTTGTTTTAAGGAAAATAGCCATTTTAACGGTTTATGGTCTGTATAGATGGTGAATTTCCGTCTGTACAAATATGGTCTAAAATAATTTGTTGCCCACACGATGGCTAATAACTCCTTTTCTATCGTGCTGTACCTAGATTATGTTTCGTTCAATGTACGACTGGCGTAAGCTATCGGGTGGCCCGAATTTGGTTTACCCAGGCTCAATATTCCAGCTATCGCTACATTGGAAGCGTCGGTTGTTAATATAAAATCTTTAGAAAAATCTGGTGGTATTAACACAGGTGAATTCATTAAAATGTCCTTACACGAGTTAAAGGCAGCAATGTATTCCTCGTCGCTAATGTTTATTTTAGAGTTTTTTCTTTAAGCATTTGGTTAGTGGCTTCGTGACGTGTGCGAAGTTTTCTATGAATTTATGGTAATATCCAGCTAGTCCTAGAAATGATTTGATTTCTTTGGGGGGTTTTGGTGTTGGGAATTTCCTTATTGCATCCAGTTTCCTTGGATTCGGACGAATCCCATCTGGGCTGACCACGTGACCTAGAAACTCGGCTTCCTTTTTTAGAAAATCACTTTTGTCTAGCTGTATCTTTAAGTTGCTTTGTCTGAAGCGTTCGAATACCAATTTTGGTTTTTCTATGTGTTGCTGTAATGACGTGGAGAAGACTATGACGTCATCCATGTATACAAGTCATGTTTGTCCAATTAGGCCCTCTAATACGTTCTGCATTAGCCTGGAAAGGTTGCTGGAGCCCCTGATAACCCAAAAGGCCTCCTAGTGTGCTCCCAATGGCTAGTATCCGTTGTAAACGCTGTTTTTCGATGTCCCTGGAGTCCATCTCGATTTGGTGATATCCATATCTTAAATGGATCGTCGAAAAGTATTGGGATCTCCCAATTTTGTCTAATATTTTATGTATTTTGGGAATTGGGTGTCTGTCTAATTTAGAATGGACGGGTATGTCATCGCTTGTCCTTATTCGGTGTTTTATTACATTGGTGTGAGTTAAGGGTTCATTTTTATTTAGAAAGATGTCTTGATATTCCGACAATAAATTAAATAATACTTGCTTTTCTTCGTCGTTTAAGTCATCCGTATCTATTTGCTCGATTATTACTTTTTCATTTATAGTTGGTTTTTGGTTGCTCCTCGTATTTTTAATATTGATACTGTTTATCTGAACTGCATGTGAAATGCTATTCTGTTTAACGACCGGTTCATATGACATTCGTTTGTGGCTATCTAGTGCTTCAAAAGCGTTTTGCCTGTTTCATTTGCTGACTGGTTTATTATGTATGTTTATATAACTTTGTTCGGTGTCATTTAATATACGGTTTACTATTTCACGTTCATTATTATGTACAAAATATTCTTGGGTTACTACATTATTTAAATCTATTTGATTTTCGGATGATAGTAAACCATCTGCTTTCGTTTCTATCGTTACAGATTGATTATCGCTATGTTCTTGTGGAAATTGTATGTTGATACATTTGTTGCCTATATATAGTTTTTTGTTTTTAAAATCGATTTTAGCTTCATTTAACGTGAAAAACTCTATACCTAGAAGACCACTATAGTGATTGTTAAAATTAAAAAGACAAAATTCTTGTGTCATCTGAAATTGAATTTAATTTAATGTTCGCACGTTTCAAATGTTTCGACGTCCCGTGGGCTGTCCGTATAATGAAAGGCTGATCGTATACATTGTCTGAAAATTTCTAATATGCTACTATGAGGTTCAAAAGATTTTTTGAAGAGCCCGAATCTAATAAAAGGTTACCCTGGATTTCTTCGAGTTCCACATAAGGTAAACGGCTTAAGGCGCTAATATTGTTTATATCTATTACGGTTCTTTCGTTGAGGTGCCGGCAATGGGAAAATTTTGTTGTTGCATTAGAGGCCACTATGACCTGAATTAGCAAGAGGCCACTATGACCTGAAAATTAATAGTCCAAATAAGACAGTAGGGCAGCATAGCTACGGCTATTATTCTACTCGTTTATATAATAAACTGCCAGACGATATAAAGAGTATCACTTCGAAATGTGTATTTAAACGAAATTTAAGAAAATCAGTACTTGCAACTGCGGATCCAATTCACTAACTTGTATATGGATACCAGACTTCATTGCTTAAATATATAAACAATTGAGCGCATGTGAGGGAGTATGTGTGCACGAGTGTGTATGTGTTGTGAAATGTTTGGTGTGTATGGAGAACGAAAAGTTTATGATAGTGATAGTAGGGAATTAAAGCTAAGATAGGATGTAGCCCGTCGGTTTGTTTTGCAATGGATTGCAGTGTTATTAATCTTATGTGGGAACCACTCAGTTTCACTTATCCTGATGCCGTGGAAAATTAGATTTGAATCTCATAGGATACCTAATTATCCTTTGTGTTCATTCAAAATTAGGAATTAAGAACTTTTTTCTACCAGACCTTAAAATACTAGAAGAATCCCATAATCCACACACGAGCTGTGCTTTTAGTGGATATTGTATGGGTTATTTGTTATAATTTTGTTGTAAACACTTTTTATTTTACATGTATAGTTAATATGGATTCAAATAAACTTTTTAGTATTATTATTATCTTATAATGTCACAAACCATTAAAAAAATCAGAATCATCCCAAGAAACCACAAAATAATAACAGACAAATACATATTTCGACAACAAAGTTGTCTTTATCAGTAGCTGTCGCTAAACTAAACAAACGACTTAGCGACAGCTACTGTTGAAGACGACTTCGTTGTCGAAATACTTATCTAGCGGATAGCTTTCTCTTATTATTTTTGTAGTTTTGTCGTGATTTTAATTTTTGTTTCAGTTTTCAACCACAGTGTCTAACCTCTATCTTTTAAACCAATGAAGAAGTTGCTACGAAAAACCTAGGTGGACAAGTCTAAAAATTGGTTCATTTTTGCTAGTTGATTTTCTAGGCGGCAATAGAACAACTATACATTATAAATCTGTCTGTTTCATCCAAGAAATCGATGTAGGACTTGGCTAAATAACTGTGTTGAGTTACATATTTTTTCTATGCAGAATAAGGCAGCTTGTGTGTGTCTGCGTGTGGGTGTGTGAAAACAGGTTTGGTATCGGTTCAGACGAGTCCATTAGCCACAGGTAAATAAGGCATCTTACTTCTAATAATAATCCTTGCTTTAACCGTGAATTTCCATATGCACTTTGGGTAACGTGAAGTTATTCACAAATACCCGGGAGTTCCGCAACATTGCAACTAGAAAAATCAAAGATAAATATAGACATTCACAGGTTATTTAGGTTCATATCTTGGTAATATGTAGAAAAATCATAAAGAGTCAAAATACAGATGTAGAGACCACTTCTCTGGCTTCACAAGTGTCTATTTTCTTTTATGTATATAGTAATTTACATTTACCGCTATTTTGTGGGGGTAAATGTAATTGTAAATTCGGGTTTTTTCTTTGCCATTATCGGAATTTCACAAAAAAAAACAACCATCAGCAAGAAGCGTACCTAACGTAAATGTATACCAACAACATAAACATTTTTTCTTGATACACAAAATCTATTTACAATTAGCCATCTGACCCTACAAGTTTAGATACTAGTCTCTGAAAATTAGAAGATTTTTATTAGATGACATCCTATGTATGCCATCGTTTTATTTAATCAACTACAAAAGGTAAAACTAATATGTTATAGAAGCAAGAAGTAATGTCCATTTTGAAAAACCGGTATCATCGATAAGAAAAGCAAATATGCATCTAATTTGTTCACTAGCCCCACGTTGGGTGCCATTCTAACGTGAATTAAAACTCAGTGAAATGAGTTTTATATTTTAACTAATTTAAATAAATCTAAAAATCAATTAATACATGAATAAACTGAGAGGGCGTAGGGCCAGTGAACCAAAAAAGTATTTAAAATGATTATTAAATAAATTAATAAATCAATCAATCAAAAAAGTGGGCATGAAACATAAATTTAATAGGGCGTGGGTTTTCACCGTTAATGTTTGTATGTGCGTTGACACTAAACAAGATAAAAAGAGAGATTCGGTTTAAAATGTTTATTATAAAAATCAATTACAAAAGTTAACAACGTTAATGAATTTACAATTTAAAACAAAATGATAATGAATGGCAAATGGCAGAATTTTAAAATTACTACCTTAAAAATTGAGAAATGGAGATAACTCAGATTAGGCAAATTCTACTTAACACATCTTGCTGCTGGTTTGTTTGAGTTGATTTGACCATTTAGAGCTGGCGACACTTCTAGTATGATTCAACCATTCAAAGCTGGTGAAACTGCTAACAATTATGTAACCACAGAAGGCTTCTAAATGGTTCTGCTGACCCTCTCTTCGCAAGACGGTCAGCAGAACCATTTATGGGACGATAACCGGTCTTGGGCGTAACGAAAGGCACGGCTAGGGGAACCATCAAGTCCTGGATCAGGGTACAGCACACGGCATACTGGGCAGATTGTCCAGGGCTCAAACACGGGAAGTCAATAATTGGGTAACCCAGTCCAAAGAGAATTCCACAACAGTGCAACTAGGAAAATCAAAGATAGATATAGGCATTCACAGGTTATTTAGGTCCATATCTTGGTAATATGTAGAAAAATCATAAAGAGTCAAAATACAGATGTAGAGACCACTTCTCTGGCTTCACAAGTGTCTATTTTCTTTTCTGTATATAGTAATTTACATTTACCGCTATTTTGTGAGGGTAAATGTAAATGATAAGTTGAAATTGTAAATTCAGGTTTTTCTTTGAAATTACCGAAATTTCACCAAAAAAAAACAATAATCAGCAAGAAGCGTACCTAACGTAAATGTATACCAACAATATAAACATTTTTTCTTGATACACAAAATCTATTTACAATTAGCCATCTGACCCTACAAGTTTAGATACTAGTGTCTGAAAATTAGAAGTTTTTTATTAGATGACATCCTATGTATGCCATCGTTTTATTTAATCAACTACAAAAGGTAAAACTAATATGTTATAGAAGCAAGAAGTAATGTCCATTTTGAAAAACCGGTATCATCGATAAGAAAAGCAAATATGCATCTAATTTGTTCACTAGCCCCACGTTGGGTGCCATTGTAACGTGAATTAAAACCCAGTGAAATGAATTTTGTATTTTAACTAATTTAAATAAATCTAAAAATCAATTAATACATGAATAAACTGAGAGGGCGTAGGGCCAGTGAACCAAAAAAGTATTTAAAATGATTATTAAATAAATTAATAAATCAATCAATGAAAAAAGTGAGCATGAAACATAAATTTAATAGGGTGTGGGTTTTCACCGTTAATGTTTGTATGTGCGTTGACACTAAACAAGATAAAAAGAGAGATTCGGTTTAAAATGTTTATTATAAAAATCAATTATCAAAAGTTAACAACGTTAATGAATTTACAATTTAAAACAAAATGATAATTAATGGCAAATGGCAGAATTTTAAAATTACTACCTTAAAAATTGAGAAATGGAGATAACTCAGATTAGGCAAATTCTACTTAACACATCTTGCTGCTGGTTTGTTTGAGTTGATTTGACCATTTAGAGCTGGCGACACTTCTAGTATGATTCAACCATTCAAAGCTGGTGAAACTGCTAACAATTATGTAACCACAGACGGCTTCTAAATGGTTCTGCTGACCCTCTCTTCGCAAGACGGTCAGCCGAACCATTTATGGGACCATAACCGGTCTTGGGCGTAACGAAAGGCACGGCTAGGGGAACCATCAAGTCCTGGATCAGGGAACAGCACACGACATACTGGGCAGATTGTCCAGGGCTCAAACACGGGAAGTCAATAATTGGGCAACCCAGTCCAAAGAGAGTTCCACAACAGTGCAACTAGGAAAATCAAAGATAGATATAGGCATTCACAGGTTATTTAGGTCCATATCTTGGTAATATGTAGAAAAATCATAAAGAGTCAAAATACAGATGTAGAGACCGCATCTCTGGCTTCACAAGTGTCTATTTTCTTTTCTGTATATAGTAATTTACATTTACCGCTATTTTGTGAGGGTAAATGTAAATGATAAGTTGAAATTGTAAATTCAGGTTTTTCTTTGAAATTACCGAAATTTCACAAAAAAAAAACAATAATCAGCAAGAAGCGTACCTAACGTAAATGTATACCAACAATATAAACATTTTTTCTTGATACACAAAATCTATTTACAATTAGCCATCTGACCCTACAAGTTTAGATACTAGTGTCTGAAAATTAGAAGATTTTTATTAGATGACATCCTATGTATGCAATTGTTTTATTTAATCAACTACAAAAGGTAAAACTAATATGTTAGAGAAGCAAGAAGTAATGTCAATTTTGAAAAACCGGTATTATCGATAAGAAAAGCAAAGATGCATCTATTTTGTTCACTAGCCCCACGTTGGGTGCCATTGTAACGTGAATTAAAACCCAGTGAAATGAGTATATTTGAACTAATTTAAATAAATCTAAAAATCAAGTCAACGAAAAAAGTATTTTAAATAATTAATGAATAAATAAATTAATAAATCAATCAATAAAATGAGCATGAAACGTAAACTAATAGGCCGTGGGTTTTCACCGTTAATGTTTGTATGTGCGTTGACACTAAACAAGATAAAGACAGAGATTCGGTTTAAAATGTTTATTATAAAGATCAATTATCAAAAGTTAACAATGTTAATGAATTTGCAATTTAAAACAAAAGGATAATTAATGGCAAATGACAGAATTTTAAAATTACTACCTTAAAAATTGAAAAATGAAGATAACTCAAATTAGGCAAATTCTACTTAATACATTTTGCTGCTGGTCTTGTAGGGCAACTAGAACCTAATCTGCTATATGACGTAACCTCTTAGAGCTAGTGGAACTTCTACTAAAACAAGCTGAAGCTTTGTTTGAGTTGCTTTGACCATTTAGGGCTGGCGACACGTCTACTATGATTCAACCGTTCAGAGCTGGTGAAACTGCTACCAATTATGTAACCACAAACGGCTTCTAAATGGTTCTGCTGACCCTCTCTTCGCAAGACGGTCAGCAGAACAATTTATGGGACCAGAACCGGTCCTGGGCGTATCAAAAGGCACGGCCAGGGGAACCATCAGTCCTGGATCAGGATACAGCACAAGGCATACTGGGCAGATTGTCCAGGGCTGAAACACGGAAAGTCATTAATTGGGCAACCCAGTCTAAAGAGAGCCGTGGAGCTGCTAAATCTTAGCAGAGGACAGCTCAGAAACATAACAGGACTCCTGACGGGACACATGGCATGAAATGGGGCGGTTGGAGGGGGACCTGGCATGCAGACTCTGTGGCGAGGGGGAGGAATCAGCCCAGCACATCTTGTGCGTGTGTAAAGTTCTGGACTGCAAAAGGCAACTGATCTACGGTCAGCCTAGACCAGAGACAGGGCAATATAAAACTTCACTCTACCAATTGCTGTGCAGACTAGTTGGTGCTATCGGGCGGCAAAGACGCCGACGAGCTTTGGGGGAAAAAGGGCTTCTAAAACATGAAACTCCAGCTAAACACTGACCTTTAGTAAGGTGTTCTCCAATGGATAACGGGCCTTGGAGTAACGACATTAGCCCCTGGAGTAACAACAATAGCCCCTGGAGTAATGACAATAGCCCCTGGAGTAACGACAATAGCCCCTGGAGTAATTGCAATAGCCCCTGGAACAAATAACTTCGCCCACACCATTATTTTCTCAATTGTGCACTTTAGACGTTAGTAAACTGAAAAGATAGGAATTTTAGCAGATCTAAACGAAAATATATATACTTCAAAGACAAGTGACATTTCTGATTCAGATTCAAAGTTGACTTTAAGACGTCAAGCATTTTCTGTATTGAGCCACAAAGTATAAAGTTAGTCAATGGACAGAGGCAATAACGTTATTGAGCTACAATTATATCTATGATTGGAATATAATAATGGAAAAATAATACAAACGTGTAAAATGTTACAAAAAGGAAACATAGAAAACAATAGAGAAACACAAAATCATGTTACTGCTATTTATGTTTGTGATATTATTTAGTATCGGCTAATTTTAAAGAACCACATACCTAGGCTTACACCGATTTGGACAAAAGAAGTCTGAAAACTGAATTCTGGTTGAAAATAATTTAGCACGCGTTTTAAAAGAAACAAAGAATATATATGAAACAAGTATTAACAACGCTAATGTTAGTGGAAGATACTGAAAAAAGTGTTTCCAGGTTAAAACGTGTATAAATGATATTCATAGAAGTTAATTTAGTTTCTGCAATTTAAAATTTATCGATGAATTTGTTGAAAAAGACAGGGTCATTTATTTAATCTATGAAAGATCCGGATGCAGCAAGTGCATTATGGCAGCGAATTTTCAATCAAACAGATTATTTTGTAATTGTGAGATGTACGACAGTGTCGCCATCTCGGTGCGGAACCAGGTCGTATGTTGTCACGACAGTCACAGTGACTGTCGTACATCTCACAATGTTCTCGCAGGCTGGCTACCACAGCCCTGTTACTTTATAAGGGTGTTCTCGCTGTAATTAGTATACCGTACTTATAAGTTCTAATTGGAGCGAAACCGGTCTGTGGTTCTAATTATGGTCAGATTACATCTAGCGTTACATGTAATGTTTCAGATCTTAATAAGCTAATTTCCCATTGAGCTTGAATTTTTGGTTTTGGTGCTAATTGTAGCCTCTGCAAGGGTAATATTATATGAAGCAACTTTCATCAGGATAGCGTAATCATTTTCTAAAACACAAACCCCAAATAACTTGTTTTTTTAAAAACAGTGCAAAATTTTAGGACACCAAATATGGGTTCTAGCGGTTTCAATTTGCGCTCACTCGAAGACATTTTTGGAAGTTTGAAAACCGTAATCTATTTATAGGCGAATTTTTGAAGAAAATTAAAAAAATAGAATATAATAATATATTGTTACGTTCTTCGGGGTTTTAGATTTGTTGACTAACAAAACATAGCTTTTCAAACGACTAATTTATGGCATCGTGCTGTGTTCTCTAATGAGTCCCGATTCTGTCTTTGATCCACGATGGTCGTAGAAGAGTAAGACGATTGCGTGGAGAAGGCAGAAATTTAATGCGTCACTTACACGGGGAGTAATGGTATGGGGTGCGATAACATGCGGTAGCAGGTCACCTCTAGGTTTTTTTGACAGAAAATTTCATTACAATGATAAGATACGAAACGTACTGCAGCCTGTTGAACTGCCATACTTACTAGGGTTAATTTAACCCCCTTTTCAACAAGACAACGCACGTACTCATACAGCAAGGGTTAGTTCAAGGTTCTTACAAGAAAATAACGTGACCCTGTTACCATTGCCTTCTCACTCCCCAGACTTGCCAGCAATCGAACATGTGTGGAATATGATTGGCAATCGACTAAGTTTGTTTACCCCAACCACCAAATAACCTAGTTCACCTTCGTTACCGAATTCAAAAAGCCTGGGGTGACATTCCTCAGGATACTATAAATCATTTAATTTCAAGCATGCCTCGAAGAGTTGTCGAATGCATAAGAAACCGCGTCGGACCCACGGATTTTTTTTAAAGTCTTTATATATATATATATATATATATATATATATATATATATATATATATATATATATATATATATATATATACTGTGTCTGTAAAGTGACGCATAAATGCAGTAATCATCAGTGACCATTATTAAGGAAAATTCAAAAACAGGTCGATTTTTATTGTCAAAAACATACTTTTTGATATAAAAATTTCACCCATATACCTCTTCAAAGGGTAGCTATCCCTTCGAAATTTTGAAATTTTATGGCGGGTAGTGTGATACATATTTTTAAAGCTATCCAGTTATCTACTCAGCAATACAATTTTTTTGTAGGAATAAAATAAAGTGAGTAATAAAAATTGTATTATCAGTAACACCTAACACAAGTGAAGCCTGTAAAAAGAATTACGTAGTCCAGTCTTATGATACTGATATGATACTTATGATATGAACTTCAATATCTTCAATATCTTCAAGTCTGTAACAATGTTCAAAATGTTGGGCTTCTTGTACGAAAAGAACTCTAGAGATTTTATTGTACACTATGTGGTATCTGTAACAATCGACTGATGATAATAATTATCTGCTATGTAACATGTGTCACAAAAACTAATCAAGCATAAGCTTGTTCATTTTTTGCGATACAATCTACAGATAATAGTAGTAAATTTACATTTTGGTTGTCGTGCAAAGTGAATACGTATAATTTTCGACTTCTGCCTTTTCAAATCAATTATTAAGTTGTTGGTAAAATGCGTTTACCAATAGCTCAAAGAATTGAAGTTGCAATGATTTGTTGATGACAGGATTCGAACTCAGGCAGAGGTTTGTATTCTGTTTAATACTAAATATAAGGATCTGTCTATCAATCAATGAGTCGAATAGATAAGAAATTTTGGGAAACGTCTAGCGTGGAAGATTTGCCAAAAACAGGTCGTCGGTCTATAAGTGAAGAAGTAAAATTAAACCTCATATTGGCAGTGGAACAGAATCCCCACAGTAGTGTTCGGCAAATTGGCCGAGCCAATGAAATTCCATTTCAGACGACACATAAAGTATCATAACTTGAAAAGCTTCATCGTTATAAAATACAGCTTTTGCATGAGTTATCTGATGACGATCCAGACCGAAGAATGCAGTTTTGTGCAATATTAATGGATATATGTATTAATAACTCTTTGCATGTACAGAATATTCCGTTGTTGGACGAATCTACTTTTACACTGGATCGACAAGTTAACCGTCAAAACTGCAGATATTGGCCAAGCGAAAATCAAATATGGATGCGACGGGATCACACAAAATATCCATAAAATGTGAATGTTTGTGAGGGAATTGTTAGGAGTAGGATTATTGGTCCCTACTTTTTTTATCGAACTATAAATGGACCACGACATCTACCATTTTTACAGCAATATCTCATTCCAACGTTATTGAACTTATTTCCTGATGGACGCAATGCTTGTGTGGTAAATTATAACTTATGGTATGAACTAGATGATGCCCTCGTGCATTATGACGTTAATGTTCGATAGTATTTTGATCAACAATTTTTCAACAGATGGATTGGCAGGCGTGGTGCAATCGAGTGGCCAACAAGCTCACCTGACCTAACTTCCTTAGATTTTTTCCGTGGGGCCATTTGAAGAATGTGGTATTCAAACGTAAGCCAGTACGTACTATCTACGAATAAAAACAACAATTAGAACTGAATGTACCAATATTTCCCCAGAGATTATAAATAGAGTTTCACAAGAATTTATTGACCGTTTGGGATATTGTCAGACACAAGAAGGCGGGTATTTCGAACATTTGATTAGATAAGACTGAACTATGTAATTCTTAATAGCCTTCACTTCTGTTAGGTATTATTGATAATTAAAAATGTTATTGCTCACTTTATTTTATTCCTACAAGAAAAAAATTGTGATGCTGAATAGATAATGGGATTAGCTTTAATAAGATGTATCACGTTACCCATCATCCAGTTTAAAAACCTCGAAGGGGTAGCTAACCCTGGAAGAGGTATAACGATAGGGGAGAAACTTTTATATTAAAAACTGGTTTCTGAAAATAAAATTCGAGCTGTTTATGTATATATATATATATATATATATATATATATATATATATATATATATATATATATATATATATATATATATATATATATATATATATATATATATATATATATGAGAATAAAAGTATACCTAAATAAATATAAATTCAGCTAGTGCTGTTTTCTTCTTCTACTGTATTTATAGTGGTGAATAGTTATTATTATTATTATTATTATCTTTAAGATATTGTATGTTTATAGAGAATGGTCGTGAGACCGAAAAAATGTGTCTAAGTTTAATAAAGTATATCCTGTCAAGCTGTAACCACGTACTTTTGTTGTCCTTTACTCGAAAATATAACGTTTTTGGTGATAAAAATATATGTTTACCTATATTTTTTGTTGTTTATCTTGTATTCTGATTTACAAACGATCAAGTTAGTTTTAGTCAGGGTAATGATTCAAATACTTATTCCAATATTATATTTCAGATATAAAAATATATTAACATAAAGTTCTTTAATATTGATTAGTACCTATCTTATAATTAATCGTCCGTCTTGTATACGTAAATATATCAAACTAAATTACTAAATTGTTCCCGCCGACATCCAAATTAAAAAATAAAATACCTTGAGACGGATGACTTCAGTTTTCTTTGTGTGGCGGCATGAGAAAAAGGAACACACTTTTAAATATCTAACTTCAATAGGAGGGTGAGCACCCCCTGTAGTTAAATCGGTCCAGGCCTGTTATTTTACCTGTTAGTTGTCCGTTCCTCTACTTTATGTCACCAGTGTCGTTTTCAGAAAGGTGTGTTAAATTTCTAGACTAAATTAAACTACAAGTTGTATTTTTTAATAGGTGCCATCGTATACAATAAAAGTCGTGACACAGCATGTTATATTATGAAAGGGAATTTTCATAAGATTTGTAAAACACTATGATTTAATCATGTAAAACTCCTATCTACGGTAAATAGTAAAAGGAAAGCGATAATGTATGTTTATTGCTTTATCAAAAATACACAAATCTATCTAGCTAATTATTCATTAATGTCTTCACAGGTTCATTTTTTATTGCCGTATGTTATATTTATTTTTCAGGCTTCTCAGCGAATTTTCAACTCAAAAGAGATTTAATGACTTTATATATCTCCTATCTAAGGTCAACATCAATATATATATATATATATATATATATATATATATATATATATATATATATATATATATATATATATATATATATATATATATATATATGGCTAGAAAGTAAACAGACAAATGACAAACAGTAGATTCCAGAGATGATTCTATGACGATTTTCTAACGGAGCTAGAGCTCTTTCAAGATGGCGCTTGAAGTGTTTTCAAACATCTTTAGAATGCGTCCACATAATAAGATGAAACTGGATACGCAAATTTACCTTAATATATCTAATCGTTGACTGTAAATTCTATATTTCAAATACTTCCATAAGCGTCTCGTTTGGGGGGATCCACGGGTATTATTAACCGTATTTTTTTTATATTTCAAAACTTTGCAGTTTCTTTCTTATAATACGGTACTCTTATTTATTGTTGCTCGTACGCACCGTTTTCGAGAAAAATAGGTGTGAACTTTTGAAGTCTTTGTCTAAATTTCTCAATAATAACCAGATTAAATGGGTAATGTTAAAGCGCCAAATTGAAAGATATCTAGCTTCGTTAGGAAGCATTTTCGTCATCAAATCATCTCTGGGATCTGCTCTTTTGGTTTGTCAGTTTACTTTCTGGACTCCTATATATATATATATATATATATATATATATATATATATATATATATATATATATATATATATATATATATATATATATATATATATATATATATATATATATATACATAAGACAACCCTTAGGTCCAGGCTTCTGAATACTGATACTCGTATAACCATGAAAGAGAAGTACAACATTGAGATCGATATGTTATTAATTCTGGAGGAATGTACAGGTAATTACATAAAAACTGCGCAATTGTAGGCTATCATGTTTCCTGGTATTCCAAAATTCAAGGTATTTGAATATCAAGGACACAGTACCGGAAATCTGAGTGTTACAAAACAAACAAAAAACACGAACATAAACCAATACAGAGATAGCAGTATTTTGGTGGCAGTTGCTTTATCCTCGTGTTAGTTTAAGAAAACTTTCCAATGAATCGGGAATGTGCCAAAAATCGGTGCTATTTTGCATTCATACAATTTTCAATCTTATCACACCAACTCTTCATCAGGAAGCATATGCCCAAGATTTTAAAAATCGTGATATTTTGCAAGTGGCGAAGATTTAAAATTCAAGAAAATATATTTTTTTAAACCATTACTTTTATGATGACGCAACCTTCACTAAATGTGGTCACGTAAGTCTTTTTGTACTACGCTCCTCAGCCCACTGATTGATGTTTTAATTTAAGGTACACAATGAAAAAAATCCGCACTGGACGAGCGTTGTGGCGAATAAGCATCCTTGCTCGTTTAATACGTGGTCTGATATAGTTGGGAACAGAGTCATTTGACTACGTTTTTTCGATAAGCCCCTAAATAGGAAAATGTACAATATTTTCTTAGCAAGGAGTTACCCTAACTTATATAATGCGATGGAAATCAGCCAGAATAGGTATGGTTTCAGCAAAATGGTGCTACGCCACACTATGAGCAACAGGTCACACATCCTCAATTGCAAGTTTGGGGATAGATTGGTTGGTTGGTCGTGGAAGTCCTGGAAACTGAATTGCTAGGTCTCCTCTAAAGTTACCGCAATAGCACCAACCACACCAGAAAATATTAAAAACCGGATTCGACAGGCATCTACACTAGTAGCCCACGGATTGTTAAAATGCGGCCGTAATTCCTCTTAAAATAATCGTAAAAGTCTAGAAGTAGATGAAGGTCACTTTCAACATTTTCTAAATCATGACCGTCGTTAAATTTGCGGTATGTAATACTAGGTTTCATGGTCTTAGAAATTCGTAACTAGGCTTAGTAAAGAAAATGCAATAATTTTCGACACCCTGTATAGTTTTTGATAGAGAATACAATTTTGAAAAAGTATACTTTTGTATTTGACATTGCAACGTTGCTGCCCGATAAGGATTAGGTAGACTGAGGCCTTAGAAAATATCTTTTTCTATATATCCTTACAGTTCTTGGGCTCTAGACGGGAGTCAAATTATTATTAGAATGGTTTAAGGTCCTGAAAGAAGGACTTTACTGGTTCATGATTGATTTATTCGGATGCAAGCTCATTAGAACCCAACTTTAACACCCAATTAACTAAGGATGCAGAAAAAAATCCAGAACCTTTCCTGCTCATGCAATACAATGCTCGACAACCTATTGATATGCTGGTGCTTTTACAGTGGTCAGACCAATGGCAAGATTTAAATCCCTTTGAATACGTATGGGATATGGGTCAAAGGCATATTTTAATTAATTAAATTAATTCAAGAACGAATTTAGTGACAAATTGAACAAGATAAGATTGATCACATAATTAGAAATGTAGCTAGAATTTGTAGTGAAGCAATATAAAAGCATCGACGCAGAAAGTACGTTATGGTAGTGAATATTCATAAAAATGTTGTTAATGGCAAATATGTCATTTTTTAATGAAAGGCATAAAATTTGGTTAACAGTATAACCTATAAGGTAGAAAAAGTGCATTATATTTTATAAAAATATTTTTATTGTTTGAAAAAAATACAGAAATTTTTAGAAAATAAACCTAAAATGTTCCGAAAAAATTAGAAAAAAATATTTCTATGAAAATTTCCAAATTCCTACACAAAAATTCGCCAGTTTTTGTTTCTACATAAATTGGCATTAGTAATGTTACACGAAAATTATTGTTTATATGAAAATTTTCTAAACAATTTTCTTTTTACAAAAACTTTTAAAAAATTTTTTCACAATAACCTATTAAACATTTATAAATAATTGTCAATATTCCAAAAAATCTTACAAAAAATGATTTCTACGGAAACAGTAAAAAATTTTTGCAAAAACTGACTATATTTTTTGCAGGTAGATTTCCTAAAAAAAAAACATAAAATTAGGATTCTATACCTCATCTGTAATTAAAGTTTAAAAAAATATAATGTAAAAGTAATTTCTTTAACTTTAAAGAAAAATATAATGGGAAAAATACGCATATTTTAATTTCACAAGCAGTCAGCTATAAAAACGTTATTAAAGCCTACCATTTTAAATTCGATTTGACAATTGTGAAAAATAATTTATCAATTACACTTATATATTATGGAAATGTAAACATATATAATCCTATCAAATTAATTCATTTTCTTTCTTTTTTTGTGCCACAGCCATTTATATCTCAATACTTTTTTTCCAAAATACGCTAAATAATCACATAATCTGAATGATTATTAAAATTGGATAAAAAACTGAAAATGTTTTATGTAAAACGGATCCCTATATGAATCATGTTATGCGATTATAAATGTAGATATTTCCAAAACTAGAGACTTTAGGTACAGGGAGTGCCGTACATTAGTGGAAGTAGAAACGCAAAATACAGGCTGTTCCATTAAAAAGAAATTATTTACGGCATTTTTAAATTTGTCAAATTCAGCTCCTGTTTAAGAGCGCACTGTATATGTCTCGAATTTCTTGACGAATAATATAAACGAAACCCTCTATGAATGCGTCATTTTCATCGGCTTCGCTATGCAATGGTAAAAACGCCGATTCTTCCTGTGTGCCAAAAACGTAAGCAAAACAAAGGGCTGCGTTCTATTAAAAACATAAAATTTGTATCACCGACGACTTATGGGTCATTCTGTGATTGTCAAAATAGTTTTACAAGATACAGCTCAAGACACCCTATAATTAACATAAAATCTTGTATAACAACGGATAGATTAAGTTGGTCCCGAATATGAGTTCTAGCTCTCGCTCATTTGAAATTTTTTTTCAAGATTCGAAATTCATTTCGCCAACCCAAATCACCACAACACATCTTTTTAAAACTCTGGACGCAGAAAGTGCGTTATGGTAGTGAATTTTCATTAAATGCTTCAAATTTGAATAACTCAGTTTTCTATAAACTTAGAAAGTTTAATTTTGGCATGTAGTAAGGTCTTTCCTAGGGCAAGATATCCACCGAATTTCATTAAAATAACTTTGTAATTTTTAGAGAAAAAAATTTTTTCGAAATAAAACTTATAATTTAAATAACTCAATTTTCTATAAACTTAGAAAGTTGAATTTTAGTACTTAGTAAGGTCTCTCCCAAGGCAACATATATGGTAAATTTAATTAAAACAGCTTTGTTATTTTCGCAGAAAATTTTTTTTTGAAAGAAAACTGAAAATTTTCTCAAAAAACCCCGTCCGATTTTCCTGGCTAACAAATTCATCCAAGCGATTACTAAAAGAAAGGCACTTGCCGAGTTTCATTGAAATCGGTTAATGATTTTTTGAGTTATCAGACGGATACACACACACACACACACATATATATATATATATATATATATATATATATATATATATATATATATATATATATATATATATATATATATATATATAAACATATAAAAATTGAAACTGACCCCGGATATGGGTTCTAGGGGTCCTAGTTCGCGCTCATTTGTTTGCAAAGTCCCACCATCGATACCTCTCTATTAGTGATTTTTTTAAAAATAAAAATTCACCAAAAACCTGGCGGTCGTTTCACTAACAGAGTTAACGTCATCAAGGGATGAAAAATGATTTTTTTCTAATTTTTCATCCTCTGACCGCGCTGACTTTGTTAGTAAAATGATCATCAGGTCTTTAGTAAAATGTGTTGTGGTGATTTGGGTTCTCCAAGTATACTTATAAGATTCAAAAGTCGAAATATTCTCATAAGTGAACCTTTTCTACTAAAGTTCGTCATTAGGAGTAGCACTGCACATTATTTGTTGATTAAAACTACAATATGAACGATTATAATCAGAATTAGCTAAATTTTGGGTTGTTTAAGTAAACTCTCTTTTATGTATGCAGTTTTATTTTGAATTTTTCTCTTGGGGCTAGTCCAGATCATCTAAGCCATCTGCTCTATATCCGCCATATAATCTACTTTACAATCAATTTTCTATTCGCAATACTTTTAAAAAAAGGTCTGAAAGAGCTTAGGCAAGAAAAAGGTTTTAGTGCAAATCATATGAAAAGTAAAAATCCACCTACCAAAGTTGGTTATCATAGATTCTTAATTTTTTAAGAAAAATTTTTTTTTTCAAATGAAAACTCAAAATTTTTCCGGAAAACCTTGTCTAATTTTTTCGATTAACGAACTTATCAAAGCCATTTAGAAAGGGAAGGTACATGACAAATTTGATCAAAATCGGCCCATTATTCTTTGAGATAAAAATTTTTTTCGAATAAAAACTCAAAATTTTCCCAGAAAACCTCGTCCGATTTTACTGACTAACAAACTTGTCAAAGCCATTTACAAAGGGAAGGTACATGCCAAATATAATTAAAATCGGCCCATTATTTTTTGAGATAAGAATTTTTTTCGAATGAAAACTCAAAATTTTCCCGGAAAACCTCGTCCGATTTTCCTGACTAACGAACTTATCCAAGCCATTGACAAAAGAAAGGTATATGCCAAATTTTATCAAAATCGGCCCATGATTTTTTGAGTTATCGGTGTGATACATATATATATATATATATATATATATATATATATATATATATATATATATATATATATATATATATATGTGTGTATATATATATATATATATATATATATATATATATATATATATATAAACATATAACTGATAATAATATAATAATTGAAACTGACCTCGGATATGGGTTCTAGGGGTCCTAGTTCGCGCTCATTTGCAAAAATTTTTCCAAAATTCAAAAGTCGGGATCTCCCCATTAGTGAATTTTTTCTACGAAAATTCACTAAAAATCATTCAAAAAAATTGTCTGTTAATGAAAAAGCTTTACTTGCCTTTTACAAAATTTCATATGAAATTTCCAAATGTAAAAATCCTCACACTATTGGTGGAGAGCTTATGCTGCCAGCTGCAATTGACTTCGTAGAAACTATGTTTGGAAATAATTTTGCCAAACAATTGCAGTCCATACATCTACCAAATGATACTGTTGCCCGTCGACTTCGTGGTATAGCTTAAGATGTAGAGTTTCAGCTTTTCGGGGAGTTGCGTGACAATTTTTTTTCAATTTAACTTGATAAGGTAACATATAGTAATAAGAATGCTCATTTAATTGCCTATATTTGATGTTGTGATGGTATGTTAGCAGCATCAAAACTACTATTCTGCAAACCAATAGAACTCAAAGTTAGGGCGCTTGCATTATTTGCTATCTTAAATGATTTTCTGAACGAGGCAAACATTGTGTGGAAAAATTTTGTCGGAATATGCAGCGATGGTGCTTGTACAATGTCTGGAAGATTCCAAAGTATACAAGCACTTGTGAAACAAAAATCTCTACAGTGAATCTGGACACATTTCATGATCTGCGGAGAAGCTCTGGGTTCCAAAGAAACGAGTCCTGGTCTGAATATTGTGCTAACGACGGTAATAACCGTAGTAAATTATATAAAAATGAGACCCCTAAAATTAACAATCGTGTCTGCACTTTGTAAAGACATGGATGCAATACATTCAGCGTTACCATTTTATTGCGAAACAAAAAGCAATATCACAGAAACCACAACAGAGAGCTATGCGCTATGGGTCCGGTCAATTCAGAACTTTTTGAAATAACACGAAATAATCCATGGTTGCTTTCAACCTCCAAACAACCGGTTGGGCATATCCACTGACACAACAATATTCCTTGATTTACATCACCCGGTGTTACGTCACCCGGTGTTACATAATCCGGTACTGAGGCATCTGATATTGCATCATGCATCATCCGCTATTACAGTGTTGCATCATCCGGTATTTCATCAGCCGGTATTGCATCATTTGGATTACATCATTTTTAGTGTATAGTTTATTATTATTATTATTATTATTATTATTATTATTATTATTATTATTATTATTATTATTATTATTATTATTATTATTATTATTATTATTATTATTATTATTATTATTATTATTATTATTAATTGGCAAAAAATATACATCATGTTAATACAATAAGTCTTAGACTTGTGCTGTATTATAACACAATTTAGAAGGTTAAATCCTAAATAGTTTGACACCAAATGTAAATTCTTTTTGCTCTTCTATTTCTCACCTTGTAACACTTCAAACATCACCTTTATTTACTGTAAATTTCTGATATTCCATAATGTCTTTCCAACGGCTATTCTTTCCAAACAACCCATATTTTACCAAAATGTTCAAATTTGCAGGAGACCAAAATGACTTTAGATAAGGTTTTCGGATGATTCTGCTTTTTGTTTCAGTTTCCGGCCACATTGTCCAACCGCAGTCTTTTATTTTATTGTGAGGCAAGATGGTTATCACGTTGACGTTCATGACGTGTATATTAATTAGGAAATGAAATAGACATTTTTCTAGAAGAAGAAAACCGACCGAGAAGTTTTAAGATAATTTATTTGTGATGCAATTGAGCTACTTGGTCGACCTATTCGAGGAATTAATCACTCTGAGTCTTCAACTCCAAGGAGCAAACACAGATATGTTGGGTACGAGTGACAAAGTTAATGCGTTTTGTAGAAAAGTGGACTTATGAAGCAAATGTGGAGCAAAAAACCTATAAATGTTTGTAAATGTGGATGAATGTGTTAAAACTTGCAAGGGTGAAGAATAAAATGTGTATGTTGTTTTTGTAACCATTGCAAATCATTTAGCCATGCTGGAAAACAATTTTAAAAAGTATTTTCTTGCTGACTTCAACTAGATAGCAAATTACGACTGGGTTAGGTCCCATAAAATACTCTCGAAGGGCTCTCAACTGCCGAAGAAGGAATCTTCATAGACTTCCGGGCAAGTGGCAACATCAAAAGATAATTTAGTAATAAATCTTTTTTTTTAAATTTTGGGCATGGTTGGATGATGAGTCTTCTGCACTGAAAACAAGTGCATTTCGTATACTGTTACCATTTTTAACATCCTACCTTTGCGAAACCAAATTTTCTGCGGTTTCTGCTTTGAAGACAAAATATAGATCTCAGTTAAATATAGAAAAAGAGCTTAGAGTGTCAATTTCTAATATTGAACCTTCTCCCGAAAAACTTTGCTCTGCAAGCCAGTCCCAAGGGAGTTACAAATAATTATTGATCTTGTTTTTGATTTAATATTGATAAGTTATTTATTAAATACATTTTACGGTTCTGATACAATCCTATATAACTGTATTGTATTGCTTTTTTTCAGTAAATTATATACCTTTTGTAATAAAAAAAATGTTTCTCATATATATATATATATATATATATATATATATATATATATATATATATATATATATATATATATATATATATATATATATACATATAAAAATTGAACCTGACCCCGGATATGGGGTCTAGAGGTCCTAGATCGCGCTCATTTGCAAAATTTTTCTCAAAATTCAAAAGCCGGGATCTTCCCATTAGTGAATTTTTTCTATAAAAATTCACTAGAATCCCGAAATACGTCAATGTTAGGTTGAAAAATGACATCCTGTAACGTGAAAACTTCACCCCTACATTCAATGCCCTTCGAGTGACAGTTGATACCCCCAAAATTTTAAATAGGAAGTAGATTGTGAGACCACATTTAAAAGATCTCTTCATTTTCTATTCAAACATGCTATGGCTTTAAAATCTATTGCAAAAATGTACATTAGAAAAAGTAAATTCCACTAATTGGCGAACGTCGTAACAACACACTGAAAGAGTAATAGAACATGGTGAGATCAACGACAGGGTCGCCATCTCGGTGCGGAACCAGGTAGTATGCTGTCACGACAGCTCCAATTATCATAAAATGTTATAAATAGAGATTGTGTACAACCAACCAAAAATTTTAGTAAATTGTCCGTCCTGGTCCATTTCTTCCCTAATACTGGGACAATGTATGTAAGGCTAGATGCATTCTCACCATAATCAGAAACGCAGATCGGTTTCGCTCTAATTAGAGGTCATCAGTGCGCTATACTAATTACAGCGGGAACACATCTATAGGGTAATACAGCTAAGGCAGCCAGCCTACTAGAACATTGTGAGATGTACGACAGGGTCGCCATCTCGGTGTGGAACCATCTCACAATGTTCTAGTAGGCTGGCTGCCTTAGCTGTATTACTTTATAGGTGTGTTTTCGCTGTAATTGGTATAGAGCATTGACAAGCTCATATTAGAGCGAAACCGGTCTGCGTTTTTAATTATGGATAGAATAAATCTAGCGTTACATACATTGTCCCAGTATTAGGAAAGGAATGGGACAGAGCCGACAATTTACAAATATTGTTTGTTTGTTGTATACAGACTCCATTTATAACATTTTGTGTTAATTGTAGTTGTCGTGACAACATACTACCTGGTTCTGTACCGAGATGGCGACCCTGTCGTATATCTCACAATATTCTAGTAGGCTGGCTACCATAGTCGTATTACTTTATAGATGTGTTCTCGCTGTAATTAGTATATCGCCCTGACAAGCTCTAGTTATAGCGAAGCGGGTCTGCGTTTCTAATTATGGTGAGAATACATCTAACTTTACATGCATTATCCCAGTATTAGGGAAGAAATGGGCCGGGGCTGGCAATTTACAAAAATTGTTGTTCAGTTGTACACAGTCTCTATTTATATTATTTTTTGTTAATTGGAGATGTCGTGAAAATATACTGCCTAGTTCCGCGCCATGATGACGACCCTGTCGTACATCTCACAATGTTTTAGTAGGCTGGCTGCCTTAGCTGTATTACTTTATATGTGTATTTTCGCTGTAATTATTATAGCGCACTGACGAGCTGTAATTAGAGCGCAACCGGTTTGCGTTAATAATTATGGTGAGAATACAGCTAGCCTTACAAAAAGAATAATAACTAATAGCGGTTTATTCTTCACAAGGAGGAGGTAAGCAAAAACAGTTTCAGTGTTCTTTTTGGACGGTATCATTTAAAAAGAAGACATAAAAAGTGATCAACATTCTTTATGGTTGTCAGTGTTGAGTTGAGTTGAGTTTTGAGATGGCCTTGAACTCTTCGTCCATCAGCCACAGACTTTTATTTTGTACTTTTGCAGCCGGAAATTGTCGGAGATAAAATATATCCCTACCATATACATATATGTACTTGCATAATAATCTTATAGTTACTAAAATTAGTACAACCCTTATACCTACATACACCTATATACACATACACATAATCACATAATATATTCTTTCCATATTTATTTTTTTTTTCAATTATAAGTGGGAATTGACTGGGACACTTATCGCCAAGGGACCCGTCATGGCTAATGGACATACTGACTTGGGCCACGGAAAAGATAGGTAAACACAAGGTTCGACAGTAGGAGATCTAAATCTAATAACATATTTCACCTATATATACACACACATATATACATACATATACATATATATACACACATATATACACATATATAAGCCACTACAGTCTATAGTCAGATACCAATAATGCTACTTAACTATTACTTTTACTACATTCACACCCTCATTCATACTTACATACTTGTTTCCACTATATACATTCCATAAGTTTACATAATTATAAATATCTATATTATATTATATTATAACTTTACAAAATAATGCTTATTTTATTGGTTGTCAGTGTTGGTTTTGTTTAAAACGCCTTAGCAACTTTCTCTGTGCGTGTAACCGCATAATAGTAGTTGTCAATCGTTAACTCAAATTTAGAAACATTGTTTATTCAACAGAAATGCATAAAATAAAAATTCTACAGATGATTGGTTACAGAGATAAAACACGAACACAGCTCGAAGTTGCTGGCCTATTTCCAAAAAAAAAATCCCGATTTGGCGCCTATATCCCAAGGGACAATTAGGAAAATTTAAAAGGAAGTTCGCAAGCTGGGACATGTAAATCAGATACAAAAATATAATTATAATGCACTGGGTAATAATACCAAAGCGAATGTAATGCTTTAGTTTGAGAAAAACCTACTTAGAGTCGACAAGCCGTCACAACATTAGATGTTAGCCATTCATCAATTATTCGAATATTAAAAGAAAAGAAAATGTATCCCTAGAAATTGATACAAACTCAGGAGTTTGTGGAAGATTACTTTGATAGAAGAACGTATTTTGTGAATAAGTGATGGAAATGTTAGATAACAATGTTATCCAGCTATAACATGCTTTGTTTTCTAATGAGTGCAGTTTTACACTTCACGGCCATGTTAATCGTCAAAATTGTCGCTACTGGTCTAAAGAAAATCCGCAGAGAATGAGAGAGGAAAATACACAATATCCTGAAAAGAATAATTTTTGTATGGGAATAGTCGTAAACCACGTCCTTAGTTCCTTTTTCATTGATGGTAATTTAAATAAAGATAATTATTTAACAATGCTCCAAAATAATGTCGTGAAAACTTTGGAAAACTTTTGTCCTGATCGATAAAACCCACAAGTTCCAGCGAATATGATATAGTTTTAGCGGGATGGAGCACGAGTACTTTACAAAATCAATGTCTGGCAGTACCTCGACTTAATATTTCCAAATCGGTCGATAGGCGGGCAAGGATCGTTAGAATGGCCAGTGCAATCACCTGATCTTACGGTATTATACTTATTCTTATGGGGTATATGTAAAAAGTATGCTATACAAAACTAAACCACGCGACTTAAAAAGAAGAATAACGTTTGTAATTGGGTCGTCACGCCTCAGACGTTGGACGACATTTTTATTTACGATTAGAATGCTGTCAAGACGTTCAAGGCATGCATTTTCAACATCTCCTACATTATGATTAATGTATTTTTTTAATCATTATCAGGAATGAAACGCGATTAGTTATTTTTTGTTGTGTGCAGTAGAGTACTTCGTCAATCAGATGATTTCTTTTTTTTTTACTTTTTAGGTATCACAAGTCTCTACTTTCCACATAAAAATTTCGGGGTTGCAACTGTCACTTGAAGGGGGTTGAATGTGGGAGTGAAGTTTCTACGTTGCAGGATGTAATTTTTTTTAAATCTAAAAGTGTTTCGGGATTTTTTATAAATATGCAGAATAATTGAGATACTGATTTTATTCTATTTGGTTCTTCCACACTGTGTATTATTTACCAGTCGTCTGATAACGTTATCGTGGTTTCCTTAAACGCAATTTTTAGGTGTATGGTTTAAAATAAATATAAATATTTGTATTATCTGAGAAAAGATCTACGACATTTTAATACTCATATTACGATGTGGGTGTACCGGGACTGTTAATTAGACTTGCAGGTAGTAGTATGAGATAGGGTAGACACCGCTTATGGCCACTTTAAAAGCTCTCTTTTCATATTCTTATTGTTAAAAATTGTGCGGCATAAAGAATATGAATTTTTCGCAAATTTTAAAAGTTACAAACCGCCATTTAAGAAACGGCAAAGAACTTTACTTTTGGCTATTTGTTGCAAATTTAGGCTACTTATTTTACCTACTTTTTGTTGAAGAATTTAGAGTTGCACAAACAAAGATTCCCGAAATTTTATCACAAAACAACTTAAATCTACTCAAACACACTTACTCGACCTGTAAATATTGTCTTGACTTTTACTTATCGTGAAAATTGCCTATCGTGGAAATGTTATTTTCTATTCGCCGAAAGTCCATTTTCTCATCACTAAGACTTTTGAAACACTGTTTTTTTTTTCTGGTGTTAGGAGTGTCAATATTGTTGCAATGTATATGCAGTTATTCCTCTTACCGATCACATTTAAACTGCCAAGAACAAAATTTCTTGCTTCTAAATCTTCCACTTTAAATATTAAAATGTATCCCTAGTCGAACTCTAAGTCGTCAGCTTTATCACCACTGCTGTTACTTTCGATCCAATCCTCAAACTCTTCTGCAGAAGAGCCTAAATCTGAGGTTTTTTTCTGTCGCTGTTTATTAGCCTTTTATTTATATTCTTTTAGTTCTCAGACTTTTCTTATGTCTTCTCTTTCTGTTCTTTTTACTTTTCTCATATTTTTATTCTCTTATTAGTGAATTTTCTTTTAAAAAAATTCACTAATGAGGACATCCCGACCTTAGAACACATATCAGGGGTCAGTTTCGATTTTTATATGTTTATATATATATATATATATATATATATATATATATATATATATATATATATATATATATATATATATATATATATATATATATATACACACATATATATGTATCACACCGATAACTCAAAAAAGAATGGGCCGATTTTGACAAAATTTGTAGAATACCTTTCTTTTGTAAGTGGCTTGGATAAGTTCGTTACCGAGGAAAATCGGCCGAGGTTTTCCCGGAAAATTTTGTGTTTTCTTTAGAAAAAAATTCATATCTCCGGAAATAACAAGGTAAGCACAACCAAATTTGATACACGGATTTATATCATTATAGGTAAACTACCTACCAAAATTTAGCTCTGTAAGTTAAAAGACAAAAATTTAGAGGCATTTAAAGAAAAATAAACTGGAGTTTTCCTCAAAACGTCAAAGTCGCGATTTAAAACGTCAAAATTGGCAACATTTAGCAAAAAACTTGAAACTAATACGGGCTATAGAAAGAAAATGTGTCAAGAAGAATGTTTTACAAACCCTGAAGTCTTAGTTTCAACCGCCATTGTCCTTCATTTTACTAAAATTTTTCCAGAAAATTCATTTCAAATAGACCCTTCTCTGATGCTTGGCAGTAGTCTTAGCTATAGAGTTTATCGTTTAATGGTATATAACTTTTGTCGAATTTTCGTAAAAAATCAATAAAGCTCAATATATCCGTTATTCTACAAGATATGAAAAAAAAATGTATACATTAATTATATGGTGTCTTGAGCTACATATTAAAACAATATTTCTACAATCACAGGTGGCCCATAAGTCGTTGGTGATACGAATAATTTTTTTTTAGTCGAAAACGCCTTATGTTTTTGCATTTTCCATCGAAATATAAGGCATGTTTGTAAGTAAAGAAATTCTGGATACAGCAAGTGCGTTATGGTAGCGAATTTTGATTAAAGGCTTCATAGTTGAAAATCTCAATTTGCTATTAACCTATAAGGTTGACCAAGAAACGGATTTTTTCGGTTACACATTAAGTTTACTTTCGGAAACTTTTGTACGTTTTCAAACAATAGAGTTATTTTGATGAAACATGGCACATTGTTTTTACTATATATGTTATACTGATAATCAAATTTGATGCCTGCTTTCTGAGAAAAAACACATATTTGCTATTAAAAACATTTTTATGAAAATTCACTACCATAACGCACTTGCTGCGCCCAGAAATTTTTCTTCCTGCACCCATTTATTAGATGTCACCACACTGGACATATTTACTTTTCTTTATTTTCTTCTTCAAGTAGCTTTCCTTACGTACAGGATAGGGAACGACATCATGGAACATTGATGAGCAGGAACTACATTTGACACTCTCGACTTGGAGGCTTGAGATAGAAGCCTAGAAAGTATTAGGTACATCATCAATTGCGTGCTGCTCGTTCTGAGTAAGCACTGATGGTGGTAGTATTGCATCCAGTTGTCTTTCTTCATAATTTTCCGAATGCACAGAAGTAACTAACATTGGCCACCCATTATTCATCTCATTAGATCTAGGCTTTTCATCTCCTTCTGCGCTGTTATATTATACCAACTGCTGCAATCTCTTTGCATCGTTCAACATCTAACCAAACGGCATACAATAAGGTGGTTCCTGTTTTACCTTCTCACTCGTGGCTTTTTCTTTTGTGTGCTCGAATTCATCCTGCATTTTTGCGTCGATGTTTGTTTCTAGATATTTCAGATGCCCAATCGCAAAATTAGTTTCTGGCAGATAGCCTTGCAAAAATGACAACAACACCATTATATGGTGCAGAGCCCTGTTGTGAACTAACAAAAATCCATGTACGTAATGAACTTGATATTTTGAAGGGGAACCAAATGATGTCATACCGAAGGAAAACGCTAGGCTTAAGGGAGGAACTTTTCACAGGACACTTCCCAGTAAGGTATTACCTCATTAAGATGGGTAAGGCGTACAGTGACATCCGCAAATACTGCGCTGAAGCAGCAGAAGCACCAGAACATCTACTATGCGATTGTATGGCTCAGTTCTGCAAAAAAAGGCTCAAATATCTAGGAGGCGTGACTTTAACACCCCCAAGAAATAGGTAAAGTAGCCCCTAAAAAGATAGTAGACTATATTACAAGTCGGAATATTTTGGGCGACTATTAGAAAACACTTGTGGCTTTGAGCGAATTTTCGTGGAAAAAATTCACTAATGAGAAAATTTTCTTCAAATGATTGCGAATTAGGCCCTCTAGTACACATAGCTGGCGTCAGTTTCAATTTATATATATATATATATATATATATATATATATATATATATATATATATATATATATATATATATATATATATGTATGTATGTATGTATGTATGTATGTATCACACCAATAACTCAAAAAATAATAGGCCAATTTTGATAAAATTTAATGAGTAACTTCCTCTTGCAAGTGGCTTGAGTAAGTTCGTTAACCGGGAAAAGCGGACGTTCTTCTTTTGGAAAAAATTCATGTCTCCGGAAATAACAAAGCTATGGCAACCAAGTTTGGTAAGCACATTTACATTGTAAAAGCCAAACTATACACCAATATTTAGATCTATAACTTAAAAGAAAAAAATTGTAGGTATTTAATGAAGAAAAATTTTAGTGCCAATAAAAGTCGGAGGAGACGCAACACCAAAATATTGTATGTGTTAAACAAAATCTATTAAATATTACAGACAACGTTTATTTTTTCATGACGCAAGAAGGTCAAGAAATACGAGACAAATTCTTTTGAAAATTTTATAATTTTTCCCCTGTAAATGTCAAACTGGAGGTTTGAAACGTGAAAATTAGTAAAACTATTGCGGTTTGTAAATGGTAAATGTTGCATCAAATGTATATTAGAATGTTTTAGATTTATGCTACCCTCCTCATTTGTTAAAATAGTTGCAAAATGTCTCTAAAGTAGACCTTACATATTACAAAATAAATAACTGAAGACCATTATGTGTTATCTGCCTTTTATTACACTTTCCTTGCACGCCTACGGTAGTCTAGGGGTTAGACGGCTGGATCATGAGCAAAGCCACGTGGATTCAAATCTCATTGTTGACTGAATTTCTCTTTCAACCTTTTTTTAACTTTCTTTCGTCTTTGATTCAATTTTAACGTTTTCTGATCAGATTGTGTTGTTCCAATATTTTTTAGCGACTTTTTGTTGAAAAAATCACTAGTGAAAAATATGGACCTTTAAAACTTTTAATTCAACTTTAATAGCAGCTGTTGTTACCCTTAGTTGGTAAAACCATTCCACAGTTAACATAGGCGTAGATATTTGTGGCTTCAGAAGAGTTTTTTCTTCTCTGCAACCGGATTCAATTTTTATAGCATCACCAGTCAAAATAATTTTCTCTGTGAAGCCACAGAAAAAGTATCTACTTCTGTATTTAGATCAAATTGTACATATTTTGTAATTTATTTAATTTATTTTTATTGGCGAATTTCCTTGTACAAAATGTTCTTTTAATAGGGATTTTTTTTATAAATGAAATTAATGAATTTTCTTTGAAGAAACATTTTTTGCGAATTTTTGTATGAAAAATTATTCAATTAATGGAACATTTTTAAACGACATTCATCGAAAATAATTTTTTTATGGATTTTCGTTCAAACTAATTGTTTTATTTTCAAGTTTAATTACGACTTATATATATATATATATATATATATATATATATATATATATATATATATATATATATATATATATATATATATATATATATATATATATAATTTTAATTTTATGTATTATTTTAGGAAAATGTTGTGTTAAAAAATATTTATAAATATTAATTTTGAGATTAATTATATTTTGGTAGGTGGGTAAATAACTGCCCAACGAACCTCGTTGGCGAGGAAAATCGGAACAGTTTTTTAAAATTTATTTAATTTATTTTTATTGGCGAATTTCCTTATACAAAATATCCTTTCAATAGCGAATTTTCTTATAAATGATTTTAAAGAATTTTCTTTGAAGAAACATTTGTTGCGAATTTTTGTATGAAAAATTATTCAATTGATTTTTAAACAAAATTCGTCGAAAATAAGGTTTTAATGGATTTTCGTGCAAACAAATTATTTTATTTTCAGTTTTAATTACAGATTAGTTATATAATTTGAATTTTATGTATTCTTTTGGCAAAATTTTGTGTAAATAAAAAAATTGCCAGTTTTTGCAGAATTTTTTGTGCTTCCGTGGAAATCATTTTTTGTAAGATTTTTTGTGACTTTTTTTAATTTCGTCGAAAAGAATTTTGGTAATAATTATCTTTTGGTAGGTGGGTAAATAACTTGAAGAGGTTCGTTGGCCAGGAAAATCGGACCAATGTTTTTGGAAACATTTTAAGTTCATTTTCTGTAAAATGTACTTTCTCAAAGAATAACATTATTTTGATAAAATATTGTACATTGTTTCTACTATATAGGTAACCAAATTTGATGGCTCCTTTCATTAAGAAAGGACATATTTGCTATAAAAATCATTTTTATGAAAATTAACTACCATAACGCACTTACTGCATCCAGGCTCTTTCCTTGTGCGTGCTCGAATTCAACCACCATTTTGGCGTTGATTTTGTTTCTAGGTATTTTAGATGCCCGATAATCGCAGAATCAGTTTCTGGAATTTGATAGCCGTCAGCTTTTCTCAAAATCATTATACTGTAGTCAACACTACCTGCTGCGAAAAGATGCAAACCAGTGATTCTAAAACCCGATATAATATCTGATGTCATTTTGGGATTTTTGAATAACTGATTCCATAACCATCGTTTTCTCTTTTAGTGAATTTTCGTAGAAAAAAATCACTAATAGGGAGATCCCAACTTTTGAATTTTAAAAAAATTTTTGCAAATGAGCGCGAACCCATATCTGGGGTCAGTTTCAATTTATATATATATATATATATATATATATATATATATATATATATATATATATATATATATATATATATATAATAATGTTGGACGAGGTTTTCTGGCAAAATGTTGAGTTTTCATTCAAAAAAAATTTTTCTCTCAAAAAATAAAAAAGCTATAATAACCAAATTTGGTAGGTAGGTTAACGATATGAAAAGTTAATTACACACCAAAATTTAGATTTCTATATTACAAGTAAAAAAGTTATAAAAAAATATTTTGTGCCAGATCATTTCTATGAAAATTCACTACCATAACGCACTTGTTGTATCCAGGATTTTTTATTATATTCCTTGACAAAACTCTTCCACTTTGTTTTCAGTGGCCTGAACACTGCAACGTCCAATGGCAGTCAGATATAAATTGCATTAGGAGGTAGTGTTACTAGTATGATCTGATTTTCTCTGCAGTATCTACCCATATAGAAAGAGAGATGAGACTTTTGTCCATCTATGATAGGAAACTGTACTTTCGACGTTGGAAAACTATTATAAAAGGTATTCCGTAGTAATTCAGCCCTTTTCACTCTTTCCAAGGGCCCAGGCTTCAGGAGCTGCTTCAGCAACCGCAGGCGAAATTCTGTCGTATTTGCTAATTGTTAATGGTGGAGCAACTTTTCCTGCTGCGGATGCTTCAACGGGGTTGTTACATTTTCTTTGTCTGATGAACTTTGCCGCACGTAGATATGTCTACCTCGGGAGCAAATACAAGTCTACTCTTGGGAGCTAAACAGATAATTGTTTTGTCCATAAAAATAATCTTGCAAGATTTCCTACGACACTGGTTACGTTACCTTCACTGGACTTCTTATAAATCTTACCGAAACTTTTACGAACTTTGTCTTCAGTTATTGCCTTCCTCCTTTCAAGAATGTATTATCCTTTCTTCTGTGAAAGTTCCTTGTAACGATTCATAAAACTATAATACCATTTTTCCTTGACGATCGTTCACAAAAGGATTTTTAAGATGCGTTGCCTTTACAAGTTTTTGGTAGGCCAAAATGTCAAAGAATTAATTTTTAGAATTTTAATAAGATACTCCAAAGCCGTTTTACAGGACACCTTCATTATTTATTTTCGGAGAAAATCTGATTTCTGTATTTTGAATTAACATACGCCATCTAGCAGTAAAATTTGAAAGTGGAAAATAATTGTAGTATACTTCGGTGGTCTTTTTGTTATAACATTTTTTCCCAAAAGCTGTAGGACAAACAGTTTTTGAGATACAGCCGCTAGCCGACCTTAGCGGGACAGCCCGTATATATATATATATATATATATATATATATATATATATATATATATATATATATATATATATATATATATATATATATATATAAACATATAAAAATTGAAACTGACCCCAGATATGGGTTCTAGGGGCCCTACTTCGCGCTCATCTGAAAACATTTTTTCAAAATTCAAAAGTCGGGATCTCTCCATTGGTGATTTTTTTTAAAGAAAATTCACTAAAATTAATAAAAATAATAATAATGATAATAATATTTATTTGATCCATTAGTTACAAAAATGATAAATCCGACAAATCATAAAAGTCACCAGATAAAAACGTATCACAATCTATCACTAGGGGTACTTAACAATAGCGCCAAAAAAATATAACAAATTTAACATCACAACAAAAATCATAAATTTACAGTACAGCTGCATAACATCAGCTCAAACATCCGCGGAACCAGATAGTATGTTGTCACGACAGTTCCAAATAATACAAAATGTTATAAAATAAAGACTGTGTACAACCAACTAACAATTTTGTAAATTGTCAACCCTGACCAATTTGTTCACTAATATGGTAAGAATACATCTAGCCTTACATACATTGTCCCAATATTAGGGAAAAATGGGCCAGCGCTGACAATTTCCAAATTGTTAGTTGGTTGTACCCAATTTATATTTTATAACATTTTGTGTTATTTGGAGCTGTCGTGACAACATACCACCTATTTCCATACCGAGATGTCGACCCTGTCGTACATCTCACAATGTCCTAGAAGGCTGGATACAACAACAACAACAACAACAACAACAACAACAACAATAATAATAATAATAATAATAATAATAATAATAATAATAATAATAATAATAATAATAATAATAATAATAATAATAATAATAATAATAATAATAATAATAATAATAATAATAATAATAATAATAATAATAATAATAATCATAATAATAATCACACACCATAGTAGACAAACTCCGCACCCAGAAGTCTTAGACTTGTGCGGAAGGAACTTACATACACATATAGGCAAAGAACACCACCCATAACTCATCAGAAGCCGGCCTTTCCACATTCGAGTGAAAAAGACCGACCGCGACCACATAGTCCGATTCTAGAGGTTACTCACCTCGCAAACTGAGCTATTCGTCCATATTAATTTATAGGTGTGTTCTGGCTCTAATTAGTATACCGTACTGACTAGCTCTAATTAGAGCGAAACCTGTCTACGGTTCTAATTATGGTGAGACTACATCTAGCCTTATATAAAAACAAATACTAATCAAAGCAACTTCTAGTTGCTTTACAATTATTTTTAGTCAATTTGTGTCCGTCAGCGAACAAAACAGCTGGTTGTACAAAAACAACCTGCATAACGTACTGACTTCTTAAAAAAAGGATGGTGATATTTCTTTAGGTGAAAAGGATATTTTCCTCGAGTGTTGTATTTATGAACATCCAAGTCGATTGAAAATTTTCTCTTGTTTTTATGAATATACAGATATTAACGTCATAATATTCTTTCACTTAAATATTTCACAAACAGAGTGTCGATAGGGTAGATCGTATATTAATCTGAGTATTTGTTTTTGTGGCACAAATATGGCAGTCCGAGGATTGGCACCAAATAACGATACCGTAACTCAGATATGAAGAGATAGTCACGTAATAGGCCTTTAGCAGATGATCTGCGTTTAAGGAATCTAGCTAGCGGTCGACCTGATCTATATATAACAGGCTACTATCGATCCTAATGACCAAAAATGTTGTGACCTCTTTGAATTCAACTGCACTTCTCTTGCCCAAAATAGTGCTGTCGCACATTCTCTCTCTTCGCTGGCAGTTATGCATTTCAAGACAACAAGTCATATCATAGTTTATAATTAATCGGTTTGTATAATGCCATTTGTCAAAAGACTAGACCACAATTTTTTTCTAAGTTTCCTCCACCGTCTTGCCGTAGATTACAATGAAAGTATCGTCGGCGTACATGAAGACTTTTCTGTCTTGTATAAACTGCGGTAAATCGTTTACATAGTGTGTAAACAAAAGTGGGGCAATGACACTTCCCTGGGACGTGTTTATACTTACACTATATTTTTGAGAATTAATATTATTCGTTTTTACAAATAATTGTCTGTTGGTGACATATGATTTTCTCCTTAACAAAAATAGGACTTACCGTGTCAAATGCATGAGACAGGTAAAAAGATAAGATAACCACAGTGTAGTTAAGGTTTTAAAACCATGCTGCGATGGCGGTATTATATTATTGGGGTTAAAAAACTTAACTAACCTTTTATGTGCCTACTGCTTTGTCTATAATTTCATAATATCGAGATAGGTCGATAGTTTTTCAAATTTCTAGTGTGCTCCGCCTTCAATACAACAAAAACTACGGCAAGTTTCAATATGTCAGGGAATTTTCCGAGACACATACATGCATTTATAATATTTGTAATTAGCGCGGAAAGCTTATGTACCACATTTAAAAAACTTCAAATAAGGGAAATATTTCAATGTTTATACATATTTGTGTTTGTAAATTGTATTAGCCATGGAATCCTTAGCCACAGTGCTACAACAAAATTAGTTTGACAGTGAACTCAAATGCCTAAGTATTGTATTAGTCACTTTTGTACATTACATAAGCTACAAAAACTCATTTTACTCACTTGGAAAAGTATATGTTGGAAGTTTATCTAACATGTAGAAAAAATTCAAATAAAACGCTACAAAAATATTATAAACGTTAATAAGTACACTTGGAGAACCCAAATCACCACAACACATATTTCAGAGACCTTACGAAGATGTTGACATGGTCAACGAAACGATCGTAAGGTCTCTGAAATATGTGTTATGGTGATTTGGGTTCTCTAAGTGTACTTATTAGTGCTCATCACAGGTTCCAGTTTTCACATAGTGATTATAAACGTTATTCTAGTCGTCGGTAACCAAATAGGAGGTATTTTTGGCTGCTGTATCACCAAGTCAGAAGTAATGAAAACTCATTTGCAAGACGCTAGATGAAGAGTATTATCGTTTTAAGTCGAGTCACTGAAATACATGTATTGGCTTATTTTCATGTTCACCGAAATACTGCAATTATGGCAAGAGACAGTAATTTAACATTATCTACAATTTGGCGTATATTGAAGAACTAAAATGCATGCCATTCCAGGATAGGCTAGTGCCCAAAATTCTAATCTCCATACTCTTTTGTTTTGAAGTGATGGTTGCAATGTTTCCAACAGGTGTATGTTTAGCAGAAAACATACGCAGTTTTTGTCCCAACATAATACAATGCTAACTCACCGTAGGACAAAGGCAACCTAGTGGTAATGTTTGGTGTGGCATATTTGCGGATAAAATAATTAGACCTGATTATTTTCATTTATTTTATACTTACGGAAGAGAAGTGTGGCTTTTTGTACTGATACGCAATTTGTAGATAACTCGCCAACCGTCTAAAATCTGGCATTTTGGTCTTGCAAACAAGGCGGACAATGCCAATTGGATATGTTTATCTGTAAATTTTCGTCAACTGGACAACAAGCTGATAATTGCCTGTCTCTGCTTCACTCGCATACACTATAATATGCATTGCAAGCATTGACCCACGGTATGCCTTTTTAACAGGTTATCCATTTATTTGTTAATACAAGTTATTGATACTTTTCTCGACGGTACAAGTTTAGAAGATAGCAGGCAAAATGTGCTTTCAGCAGACGGTGCTCCAACTCATAATTCCCATTCTAATCGTAAAATAATACATATTACACCAATGGTCCAGTCTACTGGCCAGATTTTCTAAAGACGTCTGAAGAATTTAATTAATTACAGAGCTGGATATGAGAACGTCGATGATATTATGGATAGCGTCAACTACCAAATACGACAAATTCAGACTAGAGTCATAGCGAAAGCGACAAGACAAGTCAAAAATATGGAAGATAACGGGAAGGTATTTAAATGTCTAATATGACAAGATTATGTACATCTTTCAATATATGTCTCCAATTTTTTAGTTTGATATGGTTTTTTGTAAAGTTATTTTCTTAATCTATTAATGTGAGCGTTGACATTTTGCTAGGAATATCTCACTCATTTGAAGTTTTTTGAATATATGGTATATTAAACTTTTCTCTTGTAATTTAATTTTCTTCAATTTCGAATAGCAATATATTAGTGTTCATTACATTTAGAATTAACATTTTTTAAATATATACCGACCTATAGCTCCAAAGATGAGGAAGTTAGCAATGGTGCCTACTTCGTTTGAAACAGACTGTATAATTCAAAATAATGACAGTCTCTAATTTTCATAAATAATTTGTTTGATATGATTTAAATTTTCATAAAATGTTTTAAATAGCAAATATGTCTCTTCAATGCAAGCAGGCATCAATTTGGTCACCGGTATAACCTATATAGTAGAAACAATGTACCATAATTTATCAAAATAACTTGTTTAAAAATGTACACAAATTTTCCGAAAATAAACTTTAAATGTTTCCGATAAAAGTCGTTTCTTAGCCGACGAACCTTAGGTTAATAGCAAATTGAGTTATTGAATTTTGAAGCATTTAATGAAAATTCTCTACCAAAACGCACTTACTGCGTCTCGTTTTTTTTTCATAAACATGTATCATATTTCGATGACAAATGCTCAAATGCAATAAGGAATGTTAAAAAAAAAGTAGGTATCACCAACGACTTATGGGCCACTCTGTGATTGTCAAAATAATTTTATAAAATGCAGCTCAAGACACCCTATAAGTAACTTATACAATTTTTTCTCTTATCTTGCTTAATAACAATTATATTGAGCTTTACCGTAGAAATGCGTCAGCCTGTATATATGTAAACATAAAGTAAACCCGGATATGCATTCTAGGGGGCCTAGTTTGCGCTCATTTAAAGAAATCTTTTTAGAATTCAAAAGTCACGGTCTCTTCATAAACAAATTTTTCCTACGAAAATTAGTTAAAAATTATAGACCGTTAAACCATAAACTTAACTAAAACTACTGCCAAAGCATCAGAGAAAGGGTCTATTTGAAATGAATTTTCTGGAAAAAATTTATTAAAATGAAGGGCAATGATGGTTGAAGCTGAAACCTAAGGGTTTGCAGAACACTCTTTACATAATCCGTATTTCTTTCAGGTTATTTGCCTAAATGTTGCCAATTTTGACATTTCAACCCGCGACTTTTTACGTTCTGAGGAAAACCCCTTTTTTTAAATGCCTATAACTTGTCTTTAAACTTACAGACTTAAATTTTGGTAAGTGATTCACCCTTTATATATATATATATATATATATATATATATATATATATATATATATATATATATATATATATATATATATATATATATATATATATAAAAGAAAGTGACCCTGCATATTGGTTCTAGGGGGCCTTCTTCGCGTCATTTGATGAAATTTTTTCTAAATTTAAAGTCGGGATCTCCTCATTAGTGAATTTTGTTTAATAAATCCACTAAAACAAGCACTTGTGACACCGCGGGAAAAGTTTACGACTGTATTAAATATGGAACGGTTTCACTAAGTTGGGGCAAGAACACACAGCCAGATATGCTACTAATCAAATTGAATTGAGCCTTAAAACTTTCATCCCCTCTTTATTTAATTATTTTTTATACAAAAACTCGCTAAAAAATCGTCGGAATAACAACAATCCGATCAGATAACGGTAAAGTGAAATGACACTAAAAGGTTTTTTTTAAAAAGTGAAGTCACTAACTAGGATTAGAACTCGTCATGTAGAAGTCGATTATCCGATGTACAGGAATTAGCCCACTCAGCTACGGTCGACATGTATGTACTAGCAGGTATATCCGGTAGTACCTATGTTAATTGTCTAACGTCTTTGCTATTTACACCAAAAACTTTTTATTTACAACGGATTTTTTGCTCATATTTTGACTTAGACACATATCTAGGAGCTTGTTAATCATTTCCTGTCGTATTTTCTAGTCACATTCGTCCTCCTGCCATAATTATTAATTTTGACGTTTTGACTTTCTTTAATCAGATTTAATTAATTAAAAATTAATTTACCTCTAACTTTTTTGCCTTTTAACAGGCACATAGAATACTCTTTATGACAGAAACCAGCATACGAAATTTGGTTACCCTTACTTTGTTATCTCTGGAGATATACATTTTTTTCGCAAGCAAACACAAAGATTTCCGGGAAAATCAGGGTAGATTTTTCTGGCTAACGAACTTATCCAAGCCACCTGCAAAAGGAACATAAGTACCAAATTTGGTCAAAATCAGCCCGTTATTTTTTGAGTTATCGGTGTGATACATATATATATATATATATATATATATATATATATATATATATATATATATATATATATATATATATATATATATATATATATATATATATAAAAATGGAAACTGACCCTGGATATGGGTTCTGGGGGACCTTGTTCGCGCTCATTTGAAGAAATTTTTTCAAAATTCAAGAGTCGGTATCTCCTCATTAGTTTTTTAAGAATATTCCCTAAAAAGAATAAAAATGAAACAGTCTAGTCTCTTCCAAAGCCATTTTTTTACAAGAATGTGCGCTAAAATTTAAAATAATTGTAAGATATGGTTCCAAACATTCTATCTAAGTAAGCCGTTTCCATTGAATAAATTTATTTTTTTATAAAAAAATTAATCTTTTTATTCTATTTGTAAGATAAACGTATTATTTTTGCACTATTAGAAATACCATTTTTCAACCGAATCTAGATATATGCTTGAAAATTTGATTTTGAATTAACTGTGCTGTAAATTGTGTAAATAAAATCATAAACGTATATGTATTGGTATATTTATTCTCATTAATGATACAGTCTGTTCTACGAAATAAGCTTAAGCTTATGCTCGTATATAACACAATTTTTAAAAATCTGGTATATATATATATATATATATATATATATATATATATATATATATATATATATATATATATATATTGTTTGTGTGTATTTTCGTTTTGTTTGAAAAATGCAACTTACAAAACAATATTATATAATGTTACACGGTCTGCTGAACAGAGCAGTACATATCCTTTATTCTCACAAAACAGATTAGTTTAAACATAAAGGGCCTATTCATGGTGATTCAACTCCCGTTTAATCTATTCACTGTTATTAGGGATGCATTCTGTCAAAGAATATAATATAAAATAATATCTTATGGCATGTTCGTTTCAAAATTATTATAGTCATCTTTTATATTGTCAATCATGTGAACCACGCAAGATTTTGCAAGCAATATCATGGATGTGCTTGTTATTGTTCTTAAATACCCAAGTTTAGTAAGCGTACTTCAGGTTAAATATGATGAACAATATTACCAAATGTTTACCCTCCTAGCCTCGATCTCATTCAGTAGATTCATATACCTACGTTCTTTTTGTATTATTCATAACTGATGCGGATGCTCTTTAGCATCCATTATTAAAAGAAGAGAGAAATTAAAGTTTGTTTTATTCTAGTTTGTAGTATATAAAACATTACCTTCCCGTGCAACAAAGTAGCTAAACATTTATATTATTTTCTATAACAAGCCTGCACTGCAATCGTGTGTGGTCTCAGTAGCGTGGTGGGTTTTTCGTTGACGCAGTGATGATGATCTGGGTTCGTTACTTCTTCAAAAATTAATAATTCTTCTTTCAGCACATACTGTTAAAGAACAATTACTGAGGCCAATGTGTTTGAGCAAGTTGAGTGTTTGTAGTGCCTTTCGGAGAAGGCGTAAAGATGTCGGTTTTGCACGTCATGTGATGTTGGGTACGTAAAAGATCTTTACTTTTCTTTCATAAAGATTTCGGTAAAATTTTCAGATTGATGAGGTCTGCTTGCTGAAGTTGATGTATGCTGATAGTCACAAAATAGAGCGACATTAATTAAACAAAAATTCAAATACAAAATTTACATGCACACAAACACATTACGCGTGCGCACGTTCACACACACCGACACACGCGCCCACGCCCACACACATTTTTTGTTATACGAGGGAAGATTAAAATTGAATTTGCTTAGCCACTAAACAACAACTGACATAACAATCGTTTACTGTCAAGTTATTACAACTTTTAGTAAATTTTCATAGAAAAAATTCACCAATAGGGAGATCCCGACTTTTTAGTTTTGAAAAATTTCTTCAAATGAGCGCGAACTAGAACCCCTAGAGCCCACATATGGTTTCAGTTTCAATTTATATATATATATATATATATATATATATATATATATATATATATATATATATATATATATATATATATAGGGAGAAGGTTAAGCGCAAGGAGACAACCGCATACATGAGAGCTAATAGGTTTGAAACACATGTATACGGTTGTCTCCTTGCGGCTTCTCCTTTAACTTTCTTCCTTTGTATGGTACAATTTGCCGTGTTAAAAAATCCTGTCATCACTACAACTCCTGGGCTTCTTCGGGCGCTTACGCAGGTGATTTATGTTGCCTCCATGGCGATTTTGGTTGTCGCCCTCGATTTGGGGATCCTCCGAAAGAAACTGCAAATGTGCACTGATTGCGTGTTGTGATTCCGTGTGTTTTTGTTCCTTCATCCAGCATGTTTCTCATCTCTACGCGCCACCCCAAACACAACTATCGAGCCCACAACTTTCGAAGAAGTTTCCCAAATAATCAAATCATTAAAAAATAGGAAAGCTCCGGGATACGATGGAATCTTCAACGTAGCCCTGAAAAACCTCCACCGCAAAGCCGTGGTATTCCTAGTTACGATTATGAATGCCATGCTGCGATTTCAACATTTTCCTTCCATGTGGAAACTTGCCGACATTATCAACATCCCGAAACCCAGCAAAGACCCGCTGTTCCCTCAGAACTACAGGCCCATTAGCATGTTACCAGTCATCGGCAAAATCGCCGAAAAACTGATTCAGAAAAGGCTAGCTTCTTTCACCTCAGAAAATCATATCCTCCCGGATGAGCAATTCGGTTTCAGACACCAGCACTCCACCACAGACCAAGTCGTTCGTCTGGTGGAAAACATCACCGAAGGATTTAATAAAAACAAGTCAACTGGTGCAATATTTCTTGACATTGCTCAAGCCTTCGATAGAGTTTGGCATGCGGGTCTCCTAAACAAACTTCTTTCATTTAATTATCCTCTCCCTCTGATTCTGCTAATCAGGTCATACCCACAGCAGAGGAAGTACCAGGTCAAACATCTGGGAGCCAGATCTAGAACGTACCCAGCCACGGCTGGTCTCCCGCAGGGTTCTGCTATCTCTCCTCTGCTGTACAATATATTTGTCGCAGACATTCCGACCGCCCCCCTACACGTGACATACGCACTGTACGCAGACGACACTACCATCCTCAGCAGCTTCACTCAGCCGAGGATAATAACCGAACGACTTCAGACCGCCGTAGTCGAGCTGCAATCATGGTATAGGAAATCCCTTCTAGCCATAAACACCGATAAATGTTCAGCTGTCCTATTTTCCAAGAGGAGACACACACCCCACGAACACGTTTCATTAGACAACCGTCTAATTCCCTGGCAATATTCCGCCAAATACCTCGGGGTTTTCCTCGACAAACACTTAACATGGCGCCCCCATGTCGATCACGCCCAAAAAAACGGAGGTATGGACTAAGGTCCGGTACTCCCAGCGAGGGGGTTTTAGTGAGTACAGTCTCACAGTACCTCGATATCCCACGGCACCTACGGGGTCGTGAATGGGGTCTGCATGAGCATTTCCCCCTCCTGTATCAAAAAAATAAATAAAAAATAAATAAATAAAAATAACAAGTTTCTCATCTTCACCCGTCTATCCGTACTGCTGAGAGCTAATAAGCTGTAAACAGTGTATGCTGTTGTCCCCTTGAGGCCTCGCCCTTAACCTTCTCCCTTTGTTTGGTATACAATTTGCCGCGTTAAAGAAAACCTTATATATATATATATATATATATATATATATATATATATATATGTGTGTGTGTGTGTGTATGTATGTATGTATGTATCACAGATAACTCTACCTCCTTTTGTCTGTGGCTTGGATAAGTTCGTTAGTCAGGAAAATCGGGCCAAGTTTTTCGGAATAATATTTCAGAAAATAACGAGGTCATGGTAACCAAATTTGGTAAGCAGTTTTGTATTATAAAATATAAACGACATACCAAAATTTAGATGCATATCTTAAAAGGAAAAAAGGTATAAGCATTTAAAGAAAATTGGGTGCCACACGGGTGATCGGAGAAACGCACAAAACCAAAATATTCTGTGTTAAACAATGCATGATGCATGGAAAATGGTAAATGATATGTCCTTAACAAAGTCCTAGATTTCTATTTTAGGTGTTCATTGGATAAAATATTTGCGAAAAATCTATTTAAAATAGACATTATTTGCTATACTAAAGCATAAGTTTACATACGAGCTTATAGCCCGTTCATTACAACAAACATGTCATGTGCTCTGATAGCTCAGTTCGTTTAATGGCTTTTTTGATGTTTATACTCAAAGATGACGTGAGTTTATACCCAGATGTGTGAACTTTTTTTTCTATTCTTTTTTTAATGTTATATGATCAGATAATGTAATTGCAATGAATCGTTAGCGAATTAACCAAAATGGCAAAAAAAAACACTAACGAGATGAGAACTCTTAAGACGCTTCTTTTCAAATTTTAATAACAGATCAGGTTGCTTTCGTTGTTCTAATTTGGTTAAAGCATTCCATACTTAATACAACCGTAGCGCTAGGCAAAATGGCTACAGAAGTGCTTGTTTTCTTCTCTGCAACAGGTTTCGCTTGCTACATCGTCAGGGAAAATAAAATTATCTTTTTGGAGCCGCAAAAGAAGTCTCCGCGTCTGTATTTGGGTCAGATTGTATACATTTGTATTTATTTGATTAGCGAATTTTCATGTACAAAATATTCTTGTAGTAATAGCAAATTTTCTTACAAACTTTTTAGCCAATTTTCTTGTAAGAAAAATTTGTTACGAACTTTTGTGTGAAAGAATATTTAGCGAAGTTCTGATGACAATTCACTTCCATAACGCACTTGCTGTGTCCAGGCGTTATTTACAAGTATCTGTCGAGTTGTGTAAATCAATTGACTTTTGTGGTTTTTGTGAACCTATAAATGAGGAAGATGAGTGATTTAGAACTAGAGCAAAGAAGCGCCATACAGTTTTTTACAAAATAAGAAAATCAGTCAAAAATCATACATGAACGTATAAGGCCAAAATCATCATCATACGCATTTTTAAATAACGTTTTGGTCAGTCCAGTTGAAATGAGAGATAAAATCAATTCGTAAGGACCCTATGATCTATGTATGCAAAGACTAAAGACAAAATCCAGAAAGTGAATGAAACAGCGCTACAGGATTGACGGCTCAAAGTTTCGAGTTCGTATATGAAATATGAATCTGTAAAGGATCTGTGTTGACAATTTTACATGAAAATTTGAAGATAAAAAATTGTCAGCAAGCTAGTTTGAGCATTTTGTCTGAAGAAAAGCTGTATAGGCAAGAAATTTGCGAATTAAATTTGACAGCTGTAGCTCGTGACCAGGATCTATTTTCCAAAAGTGTAACAGGCAATTTGTTACGGTCAACTTTTCAGCTACAGTACCATTCTACTATTTATTCAAAATATTTTAGAAGATTTTAAATCGTTATTATATCTTTTTAATATTGATTGGCGAAAAAACTATACGATTGAAAAATTGGTATGAAACTTTGCTTCTGATTCGATACCGTAGAGTGCTTTTGACTCTTGACAAGTATTCTTTCAAAGCAAACATCAGTTGGTTTTCCTGTGATAATGTCCGGTTCTAATTGTTGTGAGAATGTATCTAGCCTCACATACTTTGTCCCTATATTAGGGTAGAAATGGGCCAGGGTTGACAATTTATTAAATTGTTAGTTGGTTGTATACAGCCTCTATTTTTTTAACACTTTGTGTTATTTGGAGCTGGCGTGACAACATACTAGTTGGTTCCGCAACTAGGTGGCGACACGCTCACCACTCACTTTGTGTTGAAACCGTATTACTTTATAGGTGTATTTTCGCAGCAATTGGTATGCCGTACTGACGAGCTCTAATTAGAGCGAAACCGGTCTACGATTCTAATTGTTGTGAGAATGCATCTAGCCTCACAGTTTAGACTAAGTAATCTATCTCTATCTTTCTTTTTCATAAAATCAAGGTGGGATATAAAGCTTACTAATACCGGTTTCGAGTGGTTCAAATTAAGCATGGGTATTCCACAGGGATCATCTATGCACAAAGGATCTCCTCCACACATAAAAACAAAGACGCAAGCAACTGCAGAGAAGCTGATGACAACATTTTGGGATAATGAGAGCTGCAGAGATCTACACAAATTATAAATAGCCCGGCCGCAGCAAGTGCGTTATGGTAGTGAATTTTCATAGAAATGTTTTTAATAGAAAGTATGTTGTTTTTTTAATAAAAACAGGCACAAAATTTGGTTACCAGTATAACCTATCTGAGTATAGACGATGTATTTCATCTAAATAACTTTACTGTTTGAGAAAGTACAAAAATTTTCCGAAAATAAACATAAAATATTCCATAAAAAACCAGCCCGACTTTCCTGGCCAACGAACCTCTTCAAGGTATTTTCCCATTTGCCAAGATATAATTATTCGCATAAATCTTTTCGACGAAGCTTCAAAAAAAATGTTTCACGAAAATTTGCAAACAATTTCACGAAAATCGGAACCATTGTTTTTGACAATAACCTATTAAACATTTATTATTATTTATCAAAATTTCAAAACACCTTATAAAAAGTGATTTCTACTAAAACAAAACAAAAATTCTGCGAAAACTGGCTAAATATTTGTATACAAAAATTTGCTGAAAGAATACATTAAATTCAAATTATATACCTATTCTGTAACTAAAATTGAAAAAAAAAGAAAATGTATTTTTTTCCTTCTCACGGAAATTTTAACTAGTGGAAGTGAAGAAAAATATAATGAAAAAAAAAACCATATTTTCCTGTCACAAGCTGGCAGTCATAAGAACCTAATTGACTCTGCCACTTTGAAGTTTCATGTAACATTTGTGAAAACAATTTATCAACTACTTATTTATTATGAAAACAATGTGTTATCACCATAATTAGAAACGCAGACCGGTTTCGCTCTAAGTAGAGCTCGTCAGTAGTCTGCGTGTTTAATTATCGTGAGAATACATCTTGCCTTACATACATTGTCCCTGTGCCAGGGAAGAAAATGGGCTAGGGCTGACAATTTTTAAAATTGTTGGTTGGTTGTACACAGTCTCTATTTATAACATTTTGTGATAACTGAAGCTGTCGTGACAACACACTGCCTGGTTCCGCACCGAGGTGGTGACTCTCTCGTACAACCCACAATGTTCTTGTATTATAGTATGCCAAATACTTACCTATACCTAGACGTTGTAAATAAAAATTAAATTGTCCAAGTATCATTACTTACCACAGGAAAATGCAAAATATTTTTGAAAATTCTGAAACAGCTCTTTGTAAAATTTCATTAAGAAAACTCACTAACAGGGGTCACTGTGGTGAAACTTATTTGTATATCCAAGAGATAACTTAAAAATAAGTCAACTCATTTTAATCAAAATCAGCAAGTATGTTCATTTTGTAAATCTCTTGGGCAAGTTCGTTAACCAGTCCAATCATACCTGTTTTTCGCAAATAATAAAGCCATTTTAAAGAGATTTGGTACAGATGTGACCTAAACAGAAATTTATGTAGCCATCAAAATTGAAATTTCTATGTTTACTAAATGCCTCTAGACTTTTTATAAACAATATTTTACATAGTCAAAACAATAATGGACTAAATGTTATAAAATAATATGCGGGTCGCGAGCTCTTGATCAAATATAAGGCAAGAAGCAAATGTTTATTTTATTGCAATTAAATGTCATAATTGGAGACTTCAAACAAATATTTGGGAGCAAATATAGTTCAGAAAGAACAAATCTTACATGAAATATGTATTACAAAGTCTTAGATTTCCATTTTAATAATTATTTTCCTACATATAGTTAAAAAGTAGGCAGAAAATTCACTTGAAATATACTCTTTCTGCGAGCTTGTATATGTAGCAAGTTTACGTAACATTTGGGGTGGTCATTCATTCCTGGAGGGATGACCGCTTGTAACAAAAACTCTGGACGCAGCAAGTGCGTTATGGTAGTGAATTTTCATAAAAATGTTTTTATTGCAAATATGTGTTTTCTTTTTGAGAAAGCAGGCATCAAATTTGGTTACCACTATAACCTATATAGTAAAAACAATGTGCCATGTTTCATTAAAATAACTCTATTGTGTGAAAATGTACAAAAATTTTCAAAAGTAAACTTAAAGTGTTCCCGGAAAAACTTGTTTCTTGGTTAACCTTATAGGTTAATAGCAAATTGGGCTATTCAAATATGAAGCATTTGATCAAAATTCGCTACCATAACGCACCTGCTGCATCCAGACTTTCTTTTCTTACAAACATGCATTATATTTCGATGGAAAATGCAAAAATTCAATAACATAAGGCGTCTTTGATTAAAAAAAAAAGAAAATTTGTATCCCCAACGACTTATGGGCCACCCTGTGATTGTAGCAATATTTTTTTAAGATGTAGCTCAAGACACCCTATAATTAATATATACAAATTTTTTTCATATCTTGTATAATAACGGATATATTGAGCTTTATTGATTTTTTACGAAAATTCGACAAAAATTATATACCATTAAATAAACTCTATAGCTAAGACTACTGCCAAGCATCAGAGAAAGGGTCTATTTAAAATAAATTTTCTGGAAACAATTTAGTGAAATGAAGGACAGTGACGGTTGAAACTAAGACTTCAGGGTTTGTAAAACATTCTTCTTGAGGCATTTTCTTTCCATAGCCCGTATTAGATTCAAGTTCTTTGCCTAAATGTTGCCGATTTTGACGTTTTAAATCGCAACTTTGACGTTTTGAAGAAAACCCCAATTTATTTTTCTTTAAATGCCTATAACTTTTTTGTCTTTTGACCTACGTGGCTAAATTTTGGTACGTAACTCACCTATAAGAATATAAACTAGCGTACTAAATTTGGTTGCCCTTACTTTGTTAATTCCGGAGATATAAATTTTTTTCGAAAGAAAATACAAAATTTTCCGGGAGACCCTGGGCAGATTTTCCTGGATAACGAACTTATTCAAGCCATTTGCAAAAGGAATTTATTCACCAAATTTAATCAAAATCGGCTCATTATTTTTTGAGTTATCGATGTGATATATATATATATATATATATATATATATATATATATATATATATATATATATATATATATATATATATATATATATATATATATATATAAATATATATAAAAATTGAAACTGACCCCGGATATGTGTTCTGGGGGGCCTAATTAGCGCTCATTTGAAGAAATTTTTTCAAAATTCAAAAGTCGGAATCTCCTCATTAGTGATTTTTTTTAAAGAAAACACTAAAAACGGAAATATCACATTCAATTATTTCTAAACGAAAACTCTGAGACAAATACGGCTTCAAAATATTCCGTGACGTGTCTTTCATCAGTTTTTTAGTGATATTTCTTTAATTCGCTAATGAGGAGATCTCGACTGTTGAATTTTGAAAAAAATTCTTCAAATGATATATATATATATATATATATATATATATATATATATATATATATATATATATATATATATATATATATATATATATATATATATATATATATATATATATATATATATACATATATATGTATACACGGATAACTCAAAAAATAATGGGCCGAGTTTGATTACATTTGGTGAATGCGTTCCTTTTGCAAATGGCTTGGACAAGTTCGTTAACCAGGAAAATCCACCAGTTTTTCCTGGAAAATTTTGGGGTTTTCTTTGGGGAAAAAATTGTATCTTCGTAAATAACAAGGCTATAGCAACCAAGTTTAGTTTATATTGTAAAAAATATACCATCTATCAAAATTTTGATCTCTAAATTAAAATAAAAAAAAGTAATAGGAATTTAAAGAAAAAAATTGGGGGCTAGTAATGACCAGAGAAATGCATAAAGCCAAAATATTTTGTGTGAATAACAAAATATATTGTATACTACAGAACAAGATTAAGTTTTTTGGCGCAAAAAAAGTGACCAGAGAAACAACTTTGAAAATTGTATAATTTTTCTTCTTAAAAAGTCGCAATTTAAACCGTCAAAATTGGCAACATTTAGGGAAAGAACCTGAAACAAATACGGGTTATGTAGAGAAAATGTCGCAAGAAACGTGTTTTGCAATGCATTAAGTTTCAGCTTCAGCCGTCATTGTCCTTTATTTTACAAAATATTTCCGGAAAAATTATTTCAACTAGACCCTTTCTCTGATACTTTGACAGTAATTTTACTCATAGAGTGTATGGTTTAATGTTCTGTAATTTTTAGCGAAATTCGCTATTGGGGAGCCGTGACCGTGACTTTTAAATTGTGAGAAGATTTCTTCAAATGAGCGCCAACTTGGCCCCCAGACGTCACACATACAGGGCGACACATTTCTACGGTAAAGCTCAATATATCCGCTATTATACAAGATAATTTCATATGTTATATACGGGGTGTCTTGAGCTGCATCTTATGAAATTATTTTAATAATCATAGGCTGGCTCATAAGTCGTTGGTGATACAAATTTAAGTTTTTTTAAGCGAGCACACGTTATTTTATAGCATTTTTGCATTTTCCACCGAATAACTATAATGCATGTCTGTAAGGAAAAACACTTATAGTGCTCCTCGTTTTCGTGTTATTTCAATTGTTTTTCACTTTTTCACATTTTTGGCGCCTATCAAAAATTATAATACGGCATTTTTACCAATAGATAGCAGAGTCCATGAAAGAGACGCCTTCAGAGATGGTTTCGTTTAGATTATTTGTTAATTTTTGTACTTTTTCAAACAATACAGTTATTTTGATGCCATTGTTTCTACTAAGTGAGGATTAAAAGCAGGTATGCGTTAAATGTTCTTAGAAGGTTTTTATGTCTCAGAATATACTCAATAGATAGTGTGCCTTTCCCGTCAATATCTTTCAGCAAGCATATTTCTTTTCGCACTTGTTTAACACACTTTTATTTGCCTTTTTATCGGTATACCTTGCCTTTGATCATCTTTATTTTCCATGGCCACACTAAAGTAAAATTCTTTATTGTGCAGTAAGTGAAGATTGGAACCTATGATGAGCACTAATAAGTACACTTATTAGTGTTATACCGACAAGGCCGCGGACGAGCCCTGAGGGGAAAAATAATATGTACACTTGGAGAACCCAAAGCACCACAACACATATTTTTAAAGACCTGACGATGGTTTCACTAACAAAGTTAGCGTCATGAGAGGATGAAGAATTCTAAACTATTTACAACGAAACAGCACCTTTTATACTACGTCTTAGGTAAATACCAAGCGTCTCCGTGGCCGTGCGGGAAAGTCGATGACTTTCCAATACGGACTCGGGGGTCGACGGTTCGAGACTCACCGGCGGGCGGATGATTTTTCAAATCACTGTCGTCGTTGAGATGGAGCTCAAGGTGGAGGGTTGGTTAGTTTAGATGGGCAAAAAGGGTCAGCAATGGCCTAATTGCCAGTAAGCATCTTACCTTTTTAGGTAAATATCGATAAAGATGTAGAGAGGAGGGAGCGTCAAGGGAAAGGAAGGGGGGGGGGGGGGGATTGGTAAAGGAAGTAGGATGGGGGCAAAATCCCAGCAAATTTTCTGTGTATTGTATACAATATACAGAAAATTTGCCTGGGATTTCATTCCTCTCTTTATCAATATTTACCTAAGGCGTAGTATAAAAGCTGATGTTCGGTTGTGACTAGTTTAGAATTTTTCGTCCTCTGATGACGCTAACTTTCTTAGTGAAACGATAGTGAGGCCTTTAAAAAGATGTGTTGTGGTGACTTGGGTTCGCTAGGTGTACTTATTGTTTCTACTATATATGTTATACTGGTAACCAAATTTGACGCCTGCTTTCATTAAAAAGAGATATATTATGTCGTTATTGCTGCGTTCAGACTTTAAATATATGTTTAAATTATTATTACCTCATTTTATTTGTCTAAAATATTAGAAAAAATGGATTTGAAGTACAAAGTTTTTGATAGTTTCACACAGAAGGCTACAGTAACAGCCTCGGTGGTGCAGGGGTGTACGTGTGCCTCTGAACCAAAAAGCCCTGTGTTCGACTCCCAGTGGTGGATTTCACTTTTTCAGTATATTATGTAAAGTCAACATCAACCGAGGTTGTCGCATTGCGTTGAACAATTTGAATGTTTGCACTTTCCGCGCATGCAATGTTGGGCACGTTAAATATCCCCACCATCCTTGCCGATGGGCATCGATTCGACGAAATCTCCAGGATAGTGAGGTGAAACTACGCCCTGGAAATAGATTGACGTAAATAAAAAAGGTGGTTCAATATTTTATCAGTTTCAGAAAGTCTGGACGCAGCAAGTACGTTATGGTACAGGTTTTTTTAAACAAATGTATTCTAAGTTAAGTTGTAAAATTAGATTAATAAGTGGATATATCGCTTTTATAGAATCTTGCAAACAAAAATCAGCTATTCCCAATTTCATAAATTTTAATGTAAGAACTTCTAATAACAAAAATAGGCGAGAAAGTGACAAATTTTGCGAAACCAAAATTGCTGGATTTATAAATGCAATATCTCACAACAATAAATTGAAACAGCTTGCCAAATATCAAATTAAAAATTAAAACCCATTTCCTTAGAAAGATGACCTCGTCTTTCTTCGCAGACGTTGAATACCAATGAGATCGACCTTTTAAATAATGACATAAAATTTGGTTTACATTCACAAAATGACGATCTAGTAGTTGTTATTGGTGGTATTGAAACAGCTATTAAAAAAATGAAATGAGCCTTTTAAAAACTTCACTGAACAAGCATCTAAAGGTAAAATGTCTAAAAATTCAAAACAAAATAAGCCCATTAATACAAAAAAATATGATTAAACTGCTGCGAATGAAAGGATGTTTTTATGTTAAAACAGATGAAGGTAATACAAGGTTGTGATTTTAGGCAAAGATGATTATAAAGATAGAGTAAAATATTATAAGGCAATAAAAACAGGAAGTATAAAAAATTAAATAGAGCCTCTTTCAAAAATTATTTCTGAAGCTAAAAACAATTTGAAGAGATGTCACAAGTTTATTACAATACATCTGGAAAGAGAGTTAAAAGTTTAAAATCCAAAAGTTTCCAAAAAGTATTGTCTCTTGAAAATCGATAATCCCGGAAAATTGGTGAGACCTATTGTTTCAGCTATAGATTTTCCGACATACAATAGCGAAATAGTATAATTTTGCCTATCAGAGAAAAAAGTTTGGCAGTTTCCAACTCACTGGCATTTATTAATAAAGTTAAAAATATTAAATAGCTGAAGATGAGGTTATAACATCGTTTGATGTGACCTAGTTGTTTCCCAGTTTCTCTATAAAATAAACGCTAACGTATTTAGACCATATCTTAAAAATTAACAAGGTAGATAAAGAGGTCCGTATAGAATATATAAATTTAACAAATGTTTACATGAATCAGAATATTTTTCAATTTAATAATGAAGTTTTTGAATAAACCCATGGCACAACGTTTAGGAACAAAATTTCGCACGCACGCACGCACTCACGCACACACCCACACACACACACATCCACGTACTTACGCATATATATATATATATATATATATATATATATATATATATATATATATATATATATATATATATAATTATTATTATTATTATTATTATTATCAGATAACTTGTACAGTATGTTTGCACGCAATTTAGATAAGAATTGTTCAATAATATTTTGAAACTTGTCTCTTCCAATCTGGAATACGTCAGATTTTGATCAAATAATATTTTACTTCGGCATGTTTCCTTCTTGTGCATCCAACTCAAACCAAACCTTTATTCGCGAACCTTCTCTATCACATCACTATGGCCTTTAAAATCGAAATTTCGGTTTTCTATAGATATAAACATTAAAATTTAATATTGCGTACTGCACAAAATTTATTTATATATATATATATATATATATATATATATATATATATATATATATATATATATATATAAATCATTTTAGCGATGCGTTATTTTTGGCAAGTTTTTATTAACAAAAGTTGCTATTAATAGTAATTTGCGCTTATTGAAAGACATTTTCTGTTAGTATGTTTTCTATCTATTAATAGCAACTTTAAAAAAATAAAAGTTCGCTAAAAATAAGGCATCGCTAAAATGAATGATTATGCTTCTAATACAAATTTACGAATCATGTCTATTAAAAAAGGCGTTCATTTTATGCACACTATTTTTTGTTTTTACATCTAAGTTTGTGATATGCTTCGTTAAGTAAACCAACTGATTGTAATTGGCATCAGTTTATTCTTTACAAGTTTTACTATGAAAAAATATTTTTAAGTATGAAGTGAATATCTGCAAATTTTGAGCAAACTAACCATATTTGTGAGTAACCAGTTGATAGGCATTTATGTAATTAAAATAATAGCTGTTGTCTTCCCTGAATCCCTAACACCATGATGTACAGATCATCACGAAAACATTACTAATGTTATTATATGAAGAAATTAACATATAAACAAGGTCTTCCGATATATAAATTCATCAAGCAAGGAAGGTATTGTGAGAGCTGTGCTGAAGATTAAGATTGTCACAGTTAGTGCCCCAATTTGCATACAATGAATGTCGTAATGTGAAAAGTTGTTTCGGTCGTCAAACAGCGTGGACGGTATGCTTCTTGAACATAATTTTCTATTAATTAATTTTACGTTCCGTTAATTAAAAAGTTTATGTATATTTATATATATATATATATATATATATATATATATATATATATATATATATATATATATATAATGCTTTAAAATGTTCGTATCCATATAACTAAAATTTGATTTTTTGAAATGATGCAAAATTCAACCTTTGTTAACCTTTGAATAATTCAGCGTACCGGTACCTAACACCTGTTGCGCAAATGAGGTAAAGGTAATATAAGTCAACTTCTTTTATATATCTATGTATACAGGTTATTCATATAAGACTCCCGGTACATATCTCGGTAACGAAAAGATTTTGTTTTGATTCCATGAGACGGGTTGTTTTTGAGATAACGAAATATGGTGTCAGTTGCTAAAAACATTTCTCATCCTTATCAATAAAATGATTTTTTGCGAAAGATATTTTTTTTAACCATAAAATGCATATAAATGTAAACAAAAAAGTACAAATTATAACAGATGTTCAACGCGGCAGTACACATTTCAAAACGGCGTCGTATTTTTTTATGACGAGACCTAATAAAGGTTGGCGATTAATAACTGCACTAATTCTAATTGCGGTTACAAATTACCCAACCGGACCTATCCTGGAATATAGATTTTTTTTTAAATGACCTCCCAGGAAGCCAGCATAATCACTGGATTTAACACAGAATAATGTTGTGTGGATTATAAAGGTAAGTGGTGTACGCCCAGCCCATAGAAGATAACAGTCAGTAAAAAGAAGTCGTTCTAAACTAGCATGATAGTTATGAATGTTTACCAATTTTGACGTTTCAAATCGAGACTTTGACGTTTTAAGAGTAAAATCCCAAATTTTATTTTCTTTAAATGCCTATAATTTCCGGAGGTATACACATTTTCCGAAAGAAAACACAAATTTTATATATATATATATATATATATATATATATATATATATATATATATATATATATATATATATATATATATATATATATATATATATATATATATATATATATAATTGAAACTGACCCCGGATATGTGTTCTAGGGGCCTAGTTCACGCTCATTTGAAGACATTTCTTTATAATTCAAAAGGTGCGATCTCCTTACTAGTGAATTCTTTTTAGAAAATTTACTAAAAAATAACACGAAAAAAAGAACAGGAACAGAAAAATTAGTTACTTATTAGATACATAATAATTTCTGAAAACGTTTAAAAAAAGCAAAGCTATTTTGAGCCCAACCTAATGAAATAAGTGAATACTATTCATAGCAACTGTTCAAAACCTAGTACGTCTATGCATATCTGTAGACGATTTTCAAATCAAATTGCCTACTGACATTAATTAACATGGCCACAGTAATATTCGGAAAGGGTTCCCTTATTCGTTTTTTCGTGTTCTATTTTCTAGTTGTGGGAGATTTGTCTACCCTTGCTCCTTAACATATCCACACAAAAAAGCCAATTTTGGTCGAATCGGAGCTTCTGGCGGGCCATCCATAAGGTCCTCCTCCTCCAATCAAAAGATCTGGAAAAGTGGTCTTTGTTCGTGAATAGCTCTGGTATAGTGTATAGGTACTCCGTCGTGTAAGTACCACATTCTGTCTCTAATATCCTTGAGGACATCTTCCAGTAATTCCTCCAAGTGGTTTTGCAAACATTTCAAATAAACTTGACCATCTATACGCCTTTAAAAGAAGTGTGGCCCTATCTAATAATTACCGACAATTCCTTCCCAGGTATTTAAGATCCATCTTGTTTGGCTATGTGTTTGTAAGATATAAGAATTAATTTTATCGTGATAATAAAAATTATGCGGATTAGCATGTCCATTTTTAAATAAACTTGCTTCATCGACAAATAAAACAAAATTTATTTGTTCTGATATTTTTTGTTGGGCCCAATAACAAAACTACCATTTGGTTTTTATAATCTCTATCAATCAGTTCCTGCACCAGTTGAACGTGGTAGAGATGAAATTCGTTTCTTCGAATAGTTATCGGGTTATATCGTTTTCTCATTCCAATTCCCTTGTACTTCGATGAGTATCTTCAGTCACGTTCAAAAGTATGACTGTTTCGTTTTCCTCTTTTACAACATTTTTCAATCGTTCATTTTTCTCATATACCACTTTCACATATTGTCAAAACGTTCCATCAACCTCTCAAATGATTTTTCTGGAAGACTGTCTTCTTTCTGTATATCTTTGCATATAAATTCGATTTGCCAGCAAATAATTTTTATCACTGGCACCCAAAACATAAACCATATCTACCATTTCGTCTATTGAAAAATGCATTATTGAATCTGTAGTGTGAAATCTATAATAATTGGTAACTTGGAACAAATGTAAATATGCAAATACTTTGTTGCAATTATTTAAAATTAAACCCCAGTAATGAAACTAAAACGTTTCGATTTCATGTCAAAATCATGGCTATTAAGACTAATTAAAAATAGAAGATGATAATTTACCGTTTCATCATGAAAAAGTAAAACCATCTCTCAAAATATCAATCTCAGGTTTAGAACATGGTACACAAAAAATGTAGATAATTAATGCGCCAAATTATAAAAATATACAGAATGTTCTGTTTGAAAAAGTTGAGGAAACGTTCTTTAAAATGTACTAAATTGGCGGTTGTGTAAAAATCTCCCTGTATGATGTAATCAACAAATGGTTATTGTGTCGTCTAAGTACATCTTTTGGCTACGTAACTGCCGTATGATATAATCAATATTTGGTGATTGTGTCGTCAAAGTGCAGCTTTTTGCTACATAATTGCAAAGTGTATGTTATTAATCGATCGTAATACTCACCTAGCGAATTAATTTGTTAAACCACGTTTCGATCAAAATTTTTAATCCTTGTTGAATAACCCGGCAACACCGCATCAAAAACCAAAAAATCAGAGGTGTTTGCAAAGATAAATTTACGCCAAATATGTAAAAATATACAGGCTGCTCCATTTAAGAAAATTGATATTAAAAAAGCTCCGCTGTAATGAATCATCCTCTATGGTCGGAAATAATTTTAAAATGTGCGCCTTTTGATATCATACCACTCATATAAACCTTTTTAATAAGGCCGATATTGGACTTTGCCGCACTATTGGGATAGCCTATATAAATATATATATATATATATATATATATATATATATATATATATATATATATATATATATATATATATATATAGATATATATATATATATATATATATATATATATATATATATATATATATATAGGCTATTGACATCTAGGACGAAAAAAGGAACTTTGTCTGTAAGACGACTCCGGTACAAATTCTGTAGGTCAGGTGCCGCCGTACAACCACAAACGATATTTTAAAATCGTCAGTCCTGCCACTATATTCCTATAAGGATATATACGAATGACATAAAAAAAAATATATCAAGAGTATTACTGGAAACATATACTAGTTTCGCTCTTATTTGAGCTCATAAGTGTGTTATACCAGCAATAATCAAAACATACCTAAATTAATTGGCTTAAATATACGAATAATATAAAAATAGATATATCAAGATTATTACTGGAAACATATACTAGTTTTGCTCTTATTTGAGCTCATCAGTATATTATATCAGCAATAATCAAAACATATCTAAATTAATTGGCTTAACGTAGCCAAAATCTGAACGAAACGTGAGATGTACAAGCTACTGACATCTAGGATGAAACAAGGAACTTTGTCTGTAAGACGACTCCGGTACAAATTCTGTACGTCAGGTGCCGCAGTACAACCACAAACGATGTTTTCAAATCGTCAGGCCTGCCACTATATTGCTATAAGGAAATATACGAATAATATAAAATAGATATATCAAGATTATTACTTGTTTCGTCAGATTTTTCTATCGTGATCATCACGGAAAATTATGTTAAAAGTAGAAGTCTATTGTTAGACTCCATGGCCTACTGCTTTTGGAACACTTTTATTTTGTCATTTGTTTTCTGGTATTGGATTTCATAGCCTACTATCCTCAAAACGGTTTTTCTCAAAATTGTCAGTGCCATTACAAGATTTCTCAAGCATGTTGTACATCATTGGAAAGCTCTTTTCAAATGATAATCCAAAGGTACGAATAGCACAAAAATATTACTCTGTAAAAAGTGTCCTGATAATGTACAAGTCTTAGACATGTCAGATCAACGCCTACTTAGATATTGAAGAAAGAAGTCGACAAATTTTGGTTTTTCCAAAATAACTCGAAAACGAAAAGAGGCAGGGAAAAATACATGTCATATTTGGAGCGAGCATGAAATTATACAAAACATTCCTAATTTAACCGGCTCCCTATCTCAAATAATAACGGAGATAGCAATACATTCCCATCCAGTTTGGGCACACTGTACTGAGACACATTTATTTGTATAAAATGATTTTGTTGCTTAAAATTTCAGATTTGAGTGTACATTGCGAAACATTATTCAACAAAACTTGTATCTCACCTGTAGCTAATAGATTCGTCTGAAGCCATAGCAAAACTGTTTTCATACAGACACATACAAAATTGTGTAGCTACACTACAGTCACAGGTATTCTGGTTCCTTGTATTCATTTAATGAATAATCACTCTGCTACAATAAACAAACAAAAAAGCAGAATCACCGTTTCCATCAATAGTGTCCAATCTCGATCTTTTAATAAACCAACAAATGAATGTTACACCACCTTCTGTTTTTTTATGCGAACCAGCTTAGCGTTCACCATAGATAATTGCGTATGCAAGTACCATGTTCTATCGGCGGGAAGAAATTCTCCAACTGGGGGACAGTGCTGACAACTTGTGAAATGAAAACATATGTTGCTTTTCGGTGGTCAAGTTCGGATACGGGTTGACCTTGCTTAATTAGAGCTAAGAAACGTCGGGCACGGTCAGTTCCTGGATGGGTTCCCGATGTCTGTTATGAACAAATATTCATTAATGTCATTTAATTATAACAAACAAAATGATATCTGAATGCACGACATTTAAGAAAGATAAAATAGAGAAAAAATTTGCGTGTCTGCCTTATGAACCACGTATCACAAAGGGTTTGGAAAGTATTTTTAAGAAAGCCGATTTACATTTGACTTTTTCGACGAAAAGTAATTTTTAAAAAAATATTTGGGTAATACGAAAGACAAAGACAAAGCCACTGAAATGTCGGGTATTTATGAGATCAGTTGCAAAGATTGTAATCTTAAATACGTAGGGCAAACCAAGAGAAACATAGCCACCAGATTTCGTGAACAAATCATGACGTAGACAAATCATGTGTGGTGGCACAACATATATGGGATAATAGTCACCACATTGACAAGGAAAATTTGAAGCTTGTCAAAAATGTTACACATCAAACTATGCTTGATGCTTTTGAAAGCGTTTATATATCAAGGTCGATTAACAACAAAACGCCATTGAATCGTGCGGCACCTTTAATTTCAAGCCCTTTATTTTCACTTTGCATTTGGCCAGCTAAACACTCCTAATCTGTCTGGCAGAATAATAAATTATGGTCAATAACTCGGCCGGTCTATACAGATACTAGACTATGCGTTTAGTTCTCGACTTAAAAATCTCCTGTCGTTTGCTTTGTATCTAAGAAGTCAATATAAATACTTGTTTTTACGTAGAATAAGAAATCAATATAAATACTTGTTTTTATGTAGAATTTTAGTTGGAATATTTATCCTTTGTTAAAGTTAACATTGTGAGAGAAACAGTCGTTTTGTTAAAAAAAAAAAGATGGGTGGTTGTTATTGGTCTGTTCGCCAGATGTGCTTGTCGGTGCTCGTCACGGGCTCCAATATTTACATAGTGACATTTTTAGATCAAAAAGAACGTGAGCTTCCTTAAATATCTCGGTACCTTTCATTTTAAGCCCATTATCCGTAAACTAGATAAAAGCTCATAAATTTGTCAACCAGAAGATTAAAGTAGTTCTTCGACCTCGTCCGTTCAATATTGACACAATAGACAAACCATGGGTCGCAGACTACAATTTTTACTTCGGATTAGTTCGTCTACCTAGGTGCGATAAAAATACACTGTATCTGCTAGTTTAATTGAGAATTTTTATCCTCTGATGACGCTGACGTGGTTAGTGAAACGATCGTAAGTTCTTTAAAATATGTGTTGTGGTGATTTGGGTTTCTCCAAGTGTATTTATGGTTTTAACATGTTTTCGTTGAAACTTTGTCTGTATTTCTGTGGATAAATGCTTTTGTGAATTTTATAAGTAAAAACGCTATTGGGAATTTTACAGGCACAAAGTTTTTTAGCGAATTTTTGTAGAAAATTTGTTTTAGTGAATTTGTGTTAAAAAACTGTTTTGTTTAGTGGGGTTGAATAAATTGTCTTCATCATACAAAAACTTTTAATCTTGTGCTTTCTTCAGGTGTCCCGAAAGAAAAAAGCATATAACTCAATTTTCTATGAAGGAGCTTAAAATTTTCTATGTTGTTTCTATAATGGCTGTGTTGTGTCGTGTTAATGATTTTACTAAAATAACTTTGCTATTTTCGAAGACAAACATTTTTAGGAAAAAGTTTAAGATTTACTTAGAAAATCTGGTTCAATCGGACTGACTAACATATTATCTAAACTAGTTACACACTGGTAAGTACCTGCTCGGTTTATAATTTGCCGTTCATTAAACGTTTAGATGAGTTTTTAAGCCAACTCAATCAACTTCCGAAAAAAACATTCTCAAACTATTTTGTATTTCCGAAAGTATTTTTTTTTCGAACTGCGAATTATTTGTAGGAAAATTCGCTACCAAAACGCACGTGCTGCATCCAGACTTTTTTCCAAGTAAGTATTTTAAGTTTGTGCTTTATTACATTACCTAATGTTTTTTACTGAATGATTATCCAGACTTCTTTTCTGTGATCCTGCTACCGTAACAGTTGTGCTTTCTTATTATTCGTTTTGTAAATGGAATCGTAATAATCTGAACCTATAATCTTCAAACGCATGTTAGTGTAGATGGTAGATGATGTAAAGAACTACCTTTCTACCTTTCGGAAAGTAAAGGGGTTATTGGGCCTCAAGCACACAGATCTCTGTGGTGTTGTAGACAGTTTCGATCGGTAGTAGATGCGACTGGCGTGCAGCGCAGGGACAGAGCCTGATATCGACACAACGTGAACACACCTTCGTGTCCCGTTGCCGTTGGTCGACGAAGTGGACTCGTGGATCATCCTAGTTCTGTTCCGCTACCTTGTGAAATACATAGCTTTACCTATAATATACTTGTATGAATAAGGTTTAGGAAAGCATTGTTTATTCTTTAATTAGTCTATTTATATATCAGCAGAAAAAAGACCTGTGATATGGTATGTATGAAAATTCGAAAAAGTATGTATATAGATACATACATATGTATATATATATATATATATATATATATATATATATATATATATATATATATATATATATATATATATATATATATATATATATATATATATATACATATACATATATTTAATTTCTGTCAAACAGCTAATGTCAAATTTATTTAAAAGAAATAGAATCATTTTCCAGCAGTTAAACTATATTTAAAATGTGATTGAGCGTCTTTTTCAAGTTCATGATAGGCGACAAAGAGAGTGAAACATAAGTATTGTAGTAAAATGGGAAGAAAAAACTTTCATATAAATTTCACAAGTGACAGTTTCAGCTCAAAAGTTTGGCAGTTACGTTTGCAGAAATCAAAAAAAAATTGTGTTCTATTACAAGCACAATTTCTGTTATATATATATATATATATATATATATATATATATATATATATATATATATATATATATATATACTGTGTCTATAAATTAATGCATAAATTCAATAAAATTGAAAGTGACCATTATTAAGGAAAATTCAAAATCAGGTCGATTTTTATTGTCGAAAACTAACTTTGTAATATAAAAATCTCACCCCTATCGTCATACCTCTTCAAAGGGTAGCTACCTATTCGAAATTTTGAAATTGGATGGTGGGTATTGTGATACATCTTTTAGTGAATTTTCGTAGAAAAAATTCACTAATGGAGAGATCCCGACTTTTGAATTTTGAAAAAATTGTTGCAAATGAGCGCGAACTAGGACCCCTATAACCCATATCCGGGTTTAATTATATATATATATATATATATATATATATATATATATATATATATATATATATATATATATATATATATATATATATATATATATATATGTACCACACCGATAACTCAACAAATAATGGGCCGATTTTGATAAAATTTGGCATGTGCCTTCCTTTTGTAAATAGCTTGGATAAGTTCGTTAGTCACGAAAATCGGACAAGGTTTTCCGAAAAAAAATTCAGTTTTCATTCGAAAAAAATTCTTATCTCAAAAATAGAAAAGCTATTATAACCAAATTTGGTAGGTAGGTTTACGATATAAAACGTAAACTACATACCAAAATTTAGATTGCTGCGTTGCAAGAAAAAAAGGTTATAATAAAATATTTTGTGACAGATCATTTCTATGAAAATTCACTACCATAACGCACTTGCTGCGTCCAGGCTTTTTAATTATAATTCAATTTTCTCTTCAGCAACACCACTTTTTGATAAGAATAAAATAAAGTGAGTAATAACATTTTTATTATCAATAATACCTAACACAAATGAAGCCTATAAAGAATTAGATCGTTCAGTTATATATAATGGAATGTTCGAAATGCCCGCCTTCTTGTGTCTTGCAGTATCCCAAACCGCTAACAAATTCTTGTTGTACTCCATTTATAATCTCTGTAGAAATGTTGGTAGAGTTAGTTCTAATTCTTGTTTTTAATTCGCCGATAGTATGTGGTTTCCTTTTGAATACCACATTCTTCAAATGACCCCCCAGAAAAAAATCCAAGGGAGTTAAGTCAGGTGATCTTCCTGGCCGCTCGATTGCACCACGCCTGCCAATCCATCTGTTAGGAAATTGTTGATCAAGATACTGTCAAACATAAACGTCATAATGCGCAGGAGCATCATCTTGTTGATACAACAGCTTAGATTTACCATACCAGCATTGTGTCCATCAGGAAATAAGCTCAATAACGTCGAAATGATATATTGCCGTAAAAATTGTAGATATCGTGGTCCATTTATAGTTCCATCAAAAAATATAGGGACCAATAATCCTACTGCTAACAATTGCCGCCCAAACATTTACCTTTTGTGAATATTGTGTGCAATTCTGTCGCATAGATCTTGGATTTTCCCTTGCCCAATATCTGCAGTTTTGACGGTTAACTTCTCCATGTAGTTTGAAAGTAGATTCGTCCGAAGACAGAATATTCGGTATTTGCAAATAGTTATCAATTACATTTATCCATTAATATTCCACAAAACTACATGCTTCGATCTGGATCGTCATCGGATAACTCCTGCAAAAGCTGTATTTTAAAAGGATAAAGGTTTCCAAGTTTTAATACTTTATTTCCGTCTGAAATGGACTTCCATTGTCTGGACCAATTTGCCGGACGCTACTGTGGGGATTCTCTTCCACTGCCAATAAGACGTTTAATTTCACTTTCACTCATAGACTGGTGACCTGTTTTTTGAAAATCTTCCACGTTAGACGTTTCTCGCAATTTCTTATCTATTCGACCCTCTGTTGATTGATTGATAGATATATCCGAATATTTAATATTAAAGAGAATACACACCTTTGAGTCTGGATCCTGTGACCATAACTAATCATCATTAGGGCTTTAATTATTTGAGCTATTGATAAACGCATTTTAACAACAATTTAATAATTAATTTAAAAAAGCAAAAGATGAAAATTATACGTATTGACTTTGCACGACGATCAGAACGTAAATTTACTACTATTATCTGTAGAGTGTATCGTCAAAAATAATGAAACACAGTATATATATATATATATATATATATATATATATATATATATATATATATATATATATATATATATATATATATATATATATATATATATATATATATATATATATATATATATATATATATATATATATATATATATATATATAGTGTGAGTCACCTAAGATCAACACCTTCTTCCCAATTTTAATTGACTTTTGAAAAACTTTAAATTTTGGTGGTATAAAAGTTAGCTACGGTTACTATTTACACGTATTAATATTTGAAATATGTCAGTAGCGTACGTTTTTAGGGGGCTCCAAAATATCGACTTTTTTTTAAAATAATTATCTCTTACATTTTTACAATATTTATTTTGCACTAAACAATAACAAACATAAATTTGTATGATACAAAAATATTAGATAGCTGTGGCTTTTACTAAACCTCAATTTACTTCAATACATTTGTCGTATCGTTTTCTAATACTGACTGTGCTCCTTATTTGTTGGAGTGTAATGCATCTAAGATGAAACAAAAAGCAGAATCACCCCAAAATCGACAAAAATAATAATAGAGAGTTTTGAGCTAGATGCGTATTTCGACAACGAAGTTGTCTTCATCAGTAGTAAACTAAAGTTTATAGACAGCTACTGATGAAGACTACTTCGTTGTCGAAATACGTATCTAGGGCATAACTCTATGTTATAATTTTTGTGGTTTTTGGGGTGATTCCGCTTTGTGTTTCAGTTTCCATCCACAGTGTCCAACCTTAGTCTTTTGATACCAAGAATTGATAGGTAGGAGTTTCCAAGGGTGGTACTTAATATTTTCATAAAAATGTATGTTTATTATTGCTTAGTCCAAAATAAATATTGTATTTTGTCAAAAATGTAAGGAAGAATTTGTTTTCAAAAAATCGATGCGTTGAAGCGTACGCTACCGACACATAATCAAATGTTAATAAGGCAATTACTCACCCTATCGATTATTACAGACCACCAAAATTTCATGTCAATAAAACGTCAATTAAGATGTAATACAGGCATGTTCAAAAACCAAAAAACCTTGCATCTCAGACAACAGTAAAATGATATGACTCAAAATTTATCCGTGTGAGTTTCAAGGGATGCTCTTTACAATGCGGTAATCTAAAATCCAATAAAAAATTCGCTCGTCAGTCTTTTTTTTTGAAAACTCAACTTTTTAAAGCACCCTAAAAACGTACGCTCCTGAGACATTGCAAATGTTAATATGTGTAAATACTAACCTAGGCTGACTTTTTACCACCAAAATTTTATGTGTCTTAAAAGTAGGAAGAAGGTGTTGCGATCTTAAGTCGTCGGTCATACATATATATATATATATATATATATATATATATATATATATATATATATATATATATATATATATATATATATATTGGAATGTTGCACCACACTGTAATCACTTTTAAATATACACTTTATTTGTTTGCTGTACTTTTTGTGATTTTTTATTGGTTTACGTGGACTGCAGTTTCGAACCGTCCCCGTTAATCATCAGCACGCTACTGACTGCGATCGTTTCTGTGTGGTCTATGTCTGAGAAAACATGAATATTTCGACAACTAAACCAGCATGTTGGGCGATCATAAACAGTGCTTATGGTTCTCCTTAAGCTGTTTCTGGTTATGCCGACATTCCAGTAACTTTAATCAACATCACCAAGGTTGTAAATTTTATAGTCGTGCCGCATATTACTTTTGCTTTTATTTTGGGAATAAATTTCTGTGAAACATTTTCTCTATCTTTGGACTTTAACAGACAATGCTGAGACATCAATTAATTGTACCTTCCCTTTGTGTTGTTAATGCGCTTTTAGATAGGGATTCTCTCTCGAGTGAAGAAAAAGCTACTTCAGACAAAGTGATAGAAACATTTCATTCTCTAACTTCCGAAAAATTGGGACGTTCTTTTTGGCTTCTCATACGATCGACACTGATACAGCCAAGCCTTTTAAGCAGCGCCAGTATTCTTTATCGCCCGCCTTACAGAAACATCTAAATGAGGAAATTGATGAGATGTTATCTCTGGGAGTAATCGAGCCTTCTAATTCACCTTGATCTAGTCCTGTACTTCTAGTTAAGAAGAAATATAGTACCTACAGGATGTGCTTTGATTATTATCCTTTGCCTCTTATCGGCCCCATTTTAAACAAACTTAGGGATTCTCGTTACCTGTCTTCCATAGACTTGCGTAAGGCTTTCTGGCAATTTCCGTTGGACGATTCTTCAAAGATTAAAACAGCATTTCAAGTGCATGGCAAAGAATTATACCATTTCTGCTCAATGCCATTCGGATTAAGCAGTGCGTCACAGACCACGCAGCGTCTGATGGATTCTATCTTAGGTCCTGACTTGGAACCAAATGTCTTTGTTTACTTGGATGACCTTATAGCGACGAATTCCTTTCAACAAAATGTCAATTTTCTCTTGGAGATACATCGAAGACTTTCTGTGGCTGGTCTAACAATAAACTCGGACAAGTGTGAATTTTGTTTGCCATCTCTCTCTTTTCTCGGCTATGTCATTGACAAAGAAGGTCTCAGAACAGATCCTAAGAAGGTTGACAGCATTCTGGAAGCCCCATCACCAAGTATTACTACTGAGGTACGTCGTGTCATTGGTCTACTACAGAGGTATCGTAGATTTATTAGGGATTTTTCCACTGTCAGCGCCCCGATAACTGCGTTATTACATGGTCGTAAGAAAGGTCAATCTATTAAATGGACAGATGAAGCAGAGGCGGCATTTAAACTGCTTAAGGAACGTTTGGTTTCCGCTCCAGTCTTGGCAAGTCCTAATTTCGAAAGGCATTTATCTATACAAACAGATGCGTCCGATGCAGGCATTGACGCTGTTCTTTTTCAAGAGACTGATGGTTTCGAACATCCTATCGCTTACGCTAGTCGTACTTTAACTAAACAGGAAAGGAAGTATAGTGTGAGTGAGAGGGAATGCTTTGCTGTTTTGTTTGGTGTCGAACACTTTCGTGGTTATGTTGAGGGTACTTATAATCTTACTGTATTCACTGATCATGCTTCTCTGATATGGCTTCGTCACCTTAAGGAACCTACGGGTAGATTGGCTCGCTGGTGTTTACGTGTGAGTCATTTTTTTGCCATTAAACATCGTAAGGGTGATCAGAATGTCGTTGCAGACTTTTTATCTAGTCATGTTTCACTGTTGAGTGCTACCGACTTGAAGTTGGATGACTGGTATCTTGACATGATAAAAAGCGTCTCCGAGGATAATGAGAAATACCCTGATTTTGCGGTGAACAATGGCGTTCTCTATAAACATGTTCGCTCATTACACCAGATCGAATCGAATCTATCTGATTGGAAAATTGTGCTGCCTACCTTGAATGGTGAGCAAATTCTAGATCAGTGTCATGATCAACCTACCTCAGGTCATTTTGGTTTCGCAAAAACTCTGGCAAAGGAGTCTGAGTATTATTACTGGAATAAGATGAGAAAATCAGTCTATTTACATGTGAAACATTGTGCTACGTGTGGGGCAAATAAACCTTCGAATCAGAAACCCCTTGGTCTCACGGGAAGCTACAAGAATGTGAATTTTCCGCTTCAATCAATTTCTGTCGACATTATGGGTCCTTTTCCACGTTCCAAAAAGGCCAAATAACTTAGGCTGTTGAATTGTGAGCGAGTGTGGACGTCAGCACATGATCACAATGATAGCTGTTTCTGTCGGTCCAGGAAGAAAACAAAACTCGTTTTTCTATCTCAATTCCTTCTATTATGTCCCCACACCACCATTATTTTTCCATTTTAAATTAGCTGCCATCGACTAACTATAACACAACTTTGACACACCCAATTTTGACACCTGATTTAGATCTTTACTTTTATTTTTGTGCTGGAGCTATCGTTTTGAAGGCAATTTGTCGATAGTTTCAGCCAGCTTTTGTGATAGTTTGACAGACGACTCTGATTCTAGATAAAAATTTGTCGATGGGCGGAATCCAACTATTATAAACAGCCTTTTGTTTTACTTTCTTTTTTTCTGACAAACCCAGACTTGACTATCTTACTGTCTGCCCATTTACTTGAGTAACTACCATACTTTTAATATCATTACTGTTCTGAATTCTTAGATAAATGCCACGAGAGGCATAGACCGTGCTGCCAGCGATGTCCACATGGATTTGACTACCCAGATTTGACTAGCTCAATCTTGACTCTTGATTTTGACTACCCGAATTAGATAGTAATTTATGTTTCTGCTGAAATATGTCAATAGAAGATAAATCTGACTCATGTCCAGCGAAACATTAAATCTGTAGCAACTTTTCATAAGTTGGTGTGTCCTTGAATTATTATTTTAGGCGCGAAAATTGTTACCGTGGTTAGCGTTGACAATTATCGAACCATTACCGCTGATTAAGCAGGTTATGCTTATCAGACCTATCGAATCGTTATTCTTGCTGTAGAATTATCTCTGGCGAGCTATAGATTACCTTACCGTTGATAAGATGGGTTAAGTCTTATCAAGCCAACCCTTACCGCTGATTAAGCAGATTATGCTTATCAGACCTATTGTATCGTTACTCTTGCTGGCCAGTTATCTCTAGCAAGTTATCGATTATCATACCGTTGTTAAAGTGGACACTTTATCAAACCTATCGTATCGTCATGTTTGTTGGCGAGCTATCGCTAATGAATAATTGATTACCTTGCCCTTGATGAAAGGGCTTACATTTTATCGAATCTGTCGTACTTATCTTCATTGTGGCAAGTTACACTCAAGGATTTTCTTGTGTCGCTTAAGTGGCGAATATTTTAAGATATTGTTGAAGTAGTTGAAACATGTGAACGCTACGTCTGAAGATAGAGTATTATGGGTCCTACCCTGACGAATTTTTAAGAAAACATTTTCTTTCTCTTGCTCTTTGTTCTGTGGCTCATGTACTTTCTGTTGATCTGGGGTGCACATGTTCTCAGCAAATAACTGTGTACAGTTATCTTAATATTTACTTATCGATTATGACTTTCTCTTCTTTCTACACTATAACTATCGAACTGTTTCTTTTTTCTCGATTTGGACACTCAATGTGTGCATACACGGAGTGGGGTCCTTTGGTAGCTTGGACCTAGTTAACCAACGCCTTGCGTCCGACCGACTTTATGCGTCCAATCCACACGCCCACGTCGGGTACCAAATGGATTTAGGTGAATGTGGAATGAATGTTGATTGGGGGTTCGCCAAAAGGTCGTGACCGACGACGACGACTCTATAAATTGATTTGACGATTAAAGATTTTCGGGAAGCTGGACGCAATCCTGTGTGAAGGAGGTATATTCCTTCACACAGCTTTAAAAACAAGACATCCTTTTTCTACTTTCTTATCTTCCTTCGACATTTTTTTATCTCAAAATTTATAACGTACCTTTTGTTTTCGGCGTAACTTTGACTTTTTACTATTTGGGAATTGTACGACCTAAGATGTGCCATCTATCTTTTGTAGTTTACTTCGTTTGCTTCCGCCTTGTAAATTCACTCCGTGAATTTCTAGGGACCGCGCATTTTAGTAAATAATACTGAACCATTCACCTTATTCCTACCCAATATTGACATTTTGTTTCATAACTACCTTATGTATTTCGATGCTTACCTGTAATAATATCACAGCTTACCTTGCGATTTTCCTCAGTGTTAACTACCTGAGTAGATAGGGAGACACCTCAGAGGACCGGTCTGAGCCTTCTGATTGGCTGTGACGTCAGAGTTGGTAGGAGTGGGGGTAAGTTGAGTCCCAGCCATGTGAGCATGCGTGGACATCTGACCTGTCATCTGTCACCTGTCACCTGTCATATGTCAGCTGACGTCACATGCTCACATGGCGGGAGTCAGCTGACGTCACATGTTCCAAGCCTGTCAGCTGTCATCTGTCAGCTGACGTCACATGTTCCGTCGCTATCACTATGTCAGCGGGTAACAGAGCTGTTATCTGTCAGCTGACGTCACATGGTCCAAGCCTGTCAGCTGTGATCTGTCAGCTGACGTCACATGTTCCGTCGCTATCACTATCTGTCAGCGGGTAACAGAGCTGTCATCTGTCAGTTGACGTCACATGTTCCAAGCCTGTCAGCTGTGATCTGTCAGCTGACGTCACATGTTCTAATATGGCCGTCTCTGTCAGGTTTCAAAACGGTCGCTGCAGCAATCTGCCATCTGGTAGAGGGTAACCTGTCAGTTCACATGTTCCAAGATGGTCGCCGCTGTCAGGTTCCAAGATTGCTTGCCGCCCTAGGTGATTATACACACGTGTTGAACAGGTACCGGCTGCCCGTTACCGAGAGTGGAAGACACCAACCGCATGTGTTTGTTAGGTTATGTCGGCAGCACGCTAGCCTAATGCGTTTTTTAGGTTAAGCCTACACACGTGTGTTTGTTAGGTTAGGGCCTCGCTAGCCGAATGTTTGTTAGGAGCTGACTACGTGTTAATTTGAGGTTAAGTATGACATATAAGCATTATGCTTTCCGCTATCCGAGAATGTTAGGTTAAGGCACACACATGTGTTGTTTGTTAGGTTATGCCGGCTGCCCGCTAGCCGACTGTGAGGTTAGGACTCCCGCTTACTGAATGTTATAGGTTAAGTGTTGTATGTCATAGGCTATGTTTGTTGACATCAAGCATGTGTTGGCTCTGTGACGTATAGGACTCCGATTCCCGTTAGCCGATTGTGTTCTTAGGTTAAGCTCAGCACGTGTTTGGTTGCCAGGCAACACTCTTACCTATATATGCCGAATGTTATAGGTTTGCACATATGCTTGTTTGTTATGAGCTTACCATGTGGAAATTTGTGGTTATGTTTAACACATGTTGAATGTTTGTTGAGGTTAAGTGCTGTATGTTTGATGGTGTGTTTGTTGTATGGTTGTTATGTTACTCAGTTTTGGCGGCAAAGGAACATTTGGTCCAAATGTTCCACCGAAAGAGGCCCACTTGTTGCCAAGTGTTAACCGATTTTCCTAGCTGTTGACTTCAAAGTATAGTTCTGTGTTTATAGCCACTGGCGTTCTCACATGTCATCACATTTATGTTGAAATGCTTTTTGTTGTAAATATATACCGCTTTGCTTCACATGTATCGCAAACGTGTTTGCTTATACAAATATATATATATATATATATATATATATATATATATATATATATATATATATATATATATATATATATATATATATATATATAAAATAAACACGTGTGGTTTATTAGTCAAGCCTTATATGAAAACAAATACAGTTTAAAAAACGGAGGCGGTGTCAAGATGTATAAATTGAGGTGCACACACACTCTTAAGCTCATTGATAATTGAGTTGTCACAGAGAGAGAGGACGTGCTTTAGTTTGCTATATCTGTTTCAAAATGGCTACATTAAGTGATGTGTGTTATCAGCAAATTAAAGACAACTTCAGTTATGGTCTATTTGGAGACTTTCAATTAGTTCTCGATAAGAATACTGATTATTTAATGCAACAAAATTGTGTAAAAGTGGTGAGAAAGCTTGCATCATTGGTTGGAAAATAAGAAAACCAAAGAGTTAATTGCCTATTACAACAAGCTGGCGGAACATTTGGACCCACGGAATTCCGTGGGTTCAAATGTTCCAGCAGAAGGATGTGACTTAGTACCTACAACTGCTACATACTTGGTAAAAATGGGTGGAGCTCAGACTGTAAACGACTCGATATCTGGTTCATATGTGTGCAAAAATTTGATATTAAATTTGGCCTGTTGGATATCCAATCAGTTCTATGACAAATGCAACCAAATTATTTTTGATTTTTTCCTAAGCGAAGTTAATCAAAAATACAGGGACAAGGTTGAGGAGATTGAAGTGAAATTAATGGAGATAGATGAGAAAGGGCAGCGTATGCGAGAAACAAATGCTAAAGTCACAGAACATCTTGAAAATATATCCTCAAAGCCAAGTAACCCGGGAAAAATAAGTATGTTTGGTTTACTTGCAAGAAACGAGAAAGATGCCAACTATCCATATCATGCTGTAAGAACGCAAACGAAAAGTTTTTAAATGGCTGTCAGGAACTTTAAAAATAAACATCCCGATGCCCAAGTGATCCTAAACATGTTGTATGATCCAAATTCAGTAAATATCTTTAACAGAATAAAGGCCGAAGTGAAATACCTTACGGCTTATAGAGACAACCTACATATAGCATATGTACCGCAAGAGAAGTTTATTCAGAATATTTTTGATTTACGATTTGATTTTTAAAAATAAAAAATATTTACCGACTGTGTGTGTTGTCATTCCCTGCCTGCGTGACCTCGTTTCTGTTTGAGCTTGCCTACAGTTGTTATTACTTACCGGTGACCTATTTTCAGGGTTAGACCGTGACAAGTGAAAGGTATCAGGTCCCATTTACTGTTTGGGTGACCTCGTTTTCTGTTTGATCTTGTCTACAGTTGTTATTTCCTATCGGTGACCTACTTTCAGAGTTAGACCGTGACAAGTGAACGCCTGCGTGACATCGTTTCTTACCGGTGACCTACTTTCAGAGTTGCTATACCGTGACAAGTGAACGTTATCGGTTGCGTGTGACCTCGTTCGTGTTTGAGCTTGTCTACAGTTGTTTTTCTTACCGGTGACCTACTTTCAAAGTTGTTAGACCGTGACAAGTGAAAGGTATCAGGTTTCATTGCGTTACCTCGTTTCTGTTTGAGTTTGTAGAAAAGGCCCCCTCTAACATCGAGAATCGTTCCTATTTTATATAAGATTCCATGTGTTTTAGCCCAATATACAGCTTTTGACACTGTTTTCTATAAAAAACAACGTATTTGTAGACACACACACACACACACACTAATTCTTACCGGTGACCTACTTTCAGAGTTAAACCGTGACAGGTGAACGCCTGCGTGACCTCGTTCGTGTTTGAGCTTGTCTACAGTGGTTCTTTCTTACCGGTGACCTACTTTCAAAGTTGTTAGACCGTGACAAGTGAAAGGTATCAGGTTCCATTGCGTAACCACGTTTCCGTTTGAGTTTGTAGAAAAGACCCCACGCACATCGAAAATCGTTCCTATTTTACATAAGATTCCATGTACTTTAAGCAAATATACAGCTTTTGACACTATTTTCCATAAGAAACAACGTATTTGTAGGCACACACATGTTAGCTCGTAGGTATAAATAAGTGGACAAGTTCGGTTGTATTATTAGTTAGTTGTTGCACCATGACGTTTAACAGTTTGTTGTGGTATGGAAAGAAAAATATATTGATCGAAGAAGTCTGTGAATTTACATTAAAACAGTCAGTGTTGCAGATACAAGAAGAAGCGTATATAGACGAACGTGATTCGGAAGGGGAAAACTATGAAAGTGGATATATAGTCGAGTTGTATGACATATATTTAACTTGGTTCTGCTCTACACAATTTTTTGCTTTAGCACTCATTCGATACCATGCAGGAGCTCCGTTAAGCAAACCATTTTTCAAATATCTACCCGAAGAAGCAAAAAATCAATACATACGTTATTACGATGAACAAGCCACCCACACCGCAGAGATTTAATTTACACAAAAGGATGTGGTATGCAGATAAAACGAGAATATATAACGAGGAATGCAACGCAAAAGTCAGACTGTTAGTGTTAAAGATACAAAAACAAGCTTTTCGAGACGATCGTAAGTCTGAAGCTAAAGAATATGAAAGTAGATATGTAGTTGAGTTGTGTGACGTATATTTAGTGAACGGTTGTTCTACACCATTTTTTGCATTGGCACTCATTCAATGCAAGCTAGGAGCCGATGCAAGTCAACCATTTTTCAAATATTTACCCGACAAAGCAAAAAAACAATACAAAAGTTATTATGATGAGACACTCGCAACAAGGAACATAGAAATTGAACCAAAAACCGAGGCAGAACTTAAACACGAAACACTCGAAACGATGAAAGAAGGGTTTAATAAATAATTCGATTTTGAAAGCTGCGATGACATCCACAACTTTGCAGACAATCTGAACGATATATTAAAACACCGTTATAAATGTGATGATGCTGAATGTACTAAATCCATTGATTTTCTCGCATGAAAATTTCCCGGAACAGATGCTGGGAACATGTTATATACAATTTGAGAAGAATATTTCGCTAGTTTCCCAACCAATGCCGATTGGAATAGATAAGAGCACAAAGATTGTGTCGCTGTAAAAATTTTTGTTAAAGTCTAGTAGAAACATTTGGAAGATCATGGAGTGTAGCACAAAATATGATACGGTATTTAGTGATGACAATAGATTTTAAAAATTAACCAGTAAACCAAGCAGAACCATACAACCGAAGGCTATGGTGGAAGAACAACAAAACCTACTTAACATGCCCATCAAGTGTCAGTCGAAACGTAAACGAGTTTGTGTAAACATGTCTCCTTGTGATTGTATTAACATGAAGATGTCGGAGAGTGACAACGACAGCGACGACCATGCCGTTGATGAAAACGACGGTCCCGATTTCACAGAACACCAAAAAAGAAGAGTATTATTTAACAAGTATCAAGCTGACAACAGGCTGTTGATGGAAACCACTTTTACTGTTAGACGACCTTGAAATTGATTACCAGCATCAGTGCAAGAAACGACACAAATGTTGTGAAATTTATCAATCCGTTGTCGCCGGATGAAGAAAACCAATATTTGGCCTTGGAAGAGTGTTATTTTTACGATTTCCTAGACAACATACGTGATTTGTGTAGAAAATATCTTAAAGGTGAAGACGAACCAACTTATAAATGTATAGTGCATCATCTTAATTACTGTCGCATAACCTATTCAAACGTACTAAGTGAAAAAACCCTGTGCATCGATAACGGTTTCACATCGATGCATCTATTTTTGAACGAAGAGTGTGTGGAACAGCTGCTTGGACTTGAGGTGTTGGTTAAAGCAAGACTGGACTATCTTAAAGAATCACACTTTGCATGGACTTACACGTGTTTTATGAAACACATAGTGCAAATATTAAACGATCTGGGTAAGTGGGACATCAATATACCGCAGATCATCCAAACTATAAAAACTTTACTCGACACCGTAACACCAGCATTTAAATATTACATGTTGGAGTGTTTGCAGTACGCTCAAGAGCAAGTATTGATAGACATACATAACATTCGTGATGGTTCCTTTTAAAGCAGGTTTCATCATCTTAACAGCACTGTGTCAGAATGTGTTGTATATTCATAAACCACCCAATGTAGCAGAAGTACCAATTTGTTTTGACATCGATGATATGGTCAGCTCTTACAACAACAACATATCTACACAACGATGACCTCGTACCGCTTGCAAAAAGCATGACGTCTGATGTGGTGGTGGTGCGTTACAAAGTTATCTTTCTGTTTGATAATGACAGTCGTGGTGAGACATCCGATTAGAGAACACTTGTGTTGACTGATGCCCAGCTGTTCACTTCAAAGTATATTTTTGTGTTTATAGCCACTGGCTTTCTCACATGTCTTACCACATTCATGTTGATGTACTTTTGTTTTACATATAGCACTTCTCTGCACATGTATCGCAAACGTGTTTGCTAATATTATATATAAAATGAACACATTTGTTTTATTTACTACTTTTAAGGATTGTGAGGGTACTGGAAGAAAAAAACAAATATAATTTACAACTTTATTAAGGCATTAAGCTTACAATATAACGAAATAGCAACATGCAATTATTTATGCTACATATACAGCTTCTAGTGTATCCTGGTGAGTGATGCATACTCAGTGAAATATCTGGCACCAGCTTCGGACAATCCATGTTTGTTTACAAATTAATCACGTCCACACGGTAGCCACAAGTTAGGAGTATCTAGCCCCTGACTGGCATTGACTAGCGCATGCTAATACCGTACAAATTAGTGGCGTCATAGTAGATAAGCCACGATTTGGCTTTGTTTCCTCATAGTTCGGTGTATGTTCGTTGTTAGCTACTGCCCTCCTAACGCTACACTGACTGACACCGCCCCGTATACCTTTTTTGAAAAAGTGATGCATCTCGATATCTGTTAGCAGTTCAAGTTCCACCCCAGTAGCTTTTAGGGCAGCATTCCAAGCAAGAGATTGAGCTGTATCGCGCTGACAATGATCGAGATTGTGCACCTCAAAACAAACATTCCTACAATTTTCAAACACATCCGCCAAAAGTAACACGTCTGATTTTAAATACAGATCTGAATAATCCCCCAAAGTTTTACAATCAAACATCTGCCATACTTTATATGCACGCTTGTAGTCAGTATGCATGGTGTGTTCACCTCTCAAAGAATCGTAGAAGTCCTCCTCGGATGGAAGCTTAGTTTCTTCTAGCTTTTCAAATGAATCAACATGCGAATATGGATATACGCTATTCTGTAGATTTAAGTTAAATTTGTTTGTGTTCGCGAAATATTTATTAAGTTCCCTACAAGGACTGTCTTGTAAGTTTTTTGCCAATTTCTTCAAACTTTGAGCCATAAATCTGAATGAATCTAAAAATATGTTTTATGTATGTATGTTTCGTTTTGTTGCCTTCCGACTCCTGCTCCTCTTGATCGACCAAGCCATGTTTACTAAAAGTGATGTATCGCTCTTTGTTTTGAGCGATGACATCTAATTTTGATTCGTACTCTGCCAACTCTGATGAAGATATGAGCATCATACCCTGAGAGATTATGTAAAAATACCGGAATGAATTTTGGAACTTTATAATTTAGATTACAGATGGAGTGGACCGGGCCGCGATAATTATTGACTTCGAGCATGTGATCGTGGTCATGAACTTTTTCCTCATCGGTGACGAAAGATCTTTCACAAATGTGACATAATTTTGAATTTTGAAATTCGCGCTCTTGTTCATCGGTTAACGGTGTCATAGGCCAAACTTCACCAATATGGTTTTGATACGTCTCTCTAGTGTCGTTTTCTAAACGCTCAACGAAAACTCGCGCGGCGTCCTGACTACGATATGTTTCAAATTTTGACAGCGACTCGTCAAAAGAACATTTAATGTACTAGGCTGTTCAGTTTCCAAAGGGCACAAAAGACTCTTAAAATCTGATACACAACGAAAAGAACACGCATTTTTTTTCAAAATCGACAAACTTAAGTAAATTCTCCGGTACGTATTTACCATATTTATCCTTGCGTAACTCGGTTGAAGGTAAATCCACTTTAACATGTTTACAATCATAGTTTTGATGATGAACTAATTTTTTTCGCTATTGAAAAAAACTAAACAACCATCACACAATTTTTTTATGTTCATGTTGTGAAACCTGACTTCTCACAAGACGAGACATATTTTTTATTAAACAATTGTGAGTTGTTCTCGACTTCATCAGTCCAGAGTAATAAGTTGATATGTCTAGTCTTGCGAGAAGTTGTAAAATATAAGGGACCGCAAATATAATTAAAATTGCCATCGTTAAAATATTTATCCAAGCCGTAAACTTTAATAGAAATCTCATTCTGTTGTTCAAACTGAACAATTTGGTTTAACGAAATAGGAAACTCAATACCTGTAAATTCCAATTCGTTCTCGAATTGCAAATAATAAAATAAGAGATGAGGCTGATTTACACTATCAACTGGTTGGAGAGCTGCCAGAACCGACCACATGAAGCACCTATTGTCCGCGTTCTGGATGTCTATGCAGGATTTTTTGTCCATAATGCTTTTAGGCAGCCCCATGTAGGAGCTGCCTACTAGTGGAGCGTATTTGGCAACACTCACCTCCAACCAAAGCCATTTTTGCAGCACCCACTCTGAAAATAGAAAAAAATTATAAGTAGATGCATACAACATTTTGGAAAATATTAAAGAAAACATGTGTAATCCCTCAAAATAGCGCCTGAAAATCTAAAAGAGGGAAAGCTGAAAGAAAAAAATATCTTCGTCATCTGTTAATCTATTAAATATTTCCAAACACAAAATGTAATTTTTTTGATAAACTTGAACATACCGCTTTTATGATGCCAAAACTCAACGGCTTTGGTTTGCATGGTGTCTTCTAATCTCTCCACTACTTCGGCTGAGTCTTCTGGTGTAGCGATCGGTGTTGCTCGGGTGTTGAAGCTTGTGATGTCTTCCAATTGTTTGGCAAGTTGTTGGAATAATCCAACTCAAGGCTGATTTTCAAACACCCGAGCTGCTTCTTCCGTACAGTACGCAAAACTTTCGGTCGGGCGTACTGTAAAAAATCATCGATGTCAATCACTTACCTTGGGTTGGTATCCTGAAAGTGGTCAGCCGAGTGTTGAAGGCGTGTTTAATAAGTTGTCAATAGGATGCCATCTTTGCCGTCGATGCATGCTTGATTTTTGTGTTGTATGCTGCGAAGATGGCTTGAGAACGACGCCTGTAAAAAAAACAAAATCGATAAATATTCAAGGTATTATACAGCATTAAATATAAAATATTTCTTAAAGAACAAGCATATTTATTGCTAAAACTCGCTTTTAGGAAAAATAGATAAAAAATATGTATGGTATCGTGTGCTATTAAATATAAAACATTGCCTTAAAAAAAGAACAATCTTATTTATTGACAAAACTCACTTTTTGCACATCCAGATTGACAGATAAGACATTTCATGCTTCTCGCTGCCTTTTTTGTTGGTTTTTGTTGTGTGGTCGCCTTTCGCTTCGCCCTGCTAATTGATGGCTGTGTTGATGGTGGCGCTGATGATGATGATGGTGTGGTTTCTGAAACAATAGAATCGCAATAAACAAAAATCTATTATCAAACTGAATTTAATGAGAGAAAATAAAAATGCAGCACTACTCGAATAAATGTAATGAGATAAAATTAAAAATTCAGCACCGCTCGAATGAATGTAATCAGAAAAATTAAAAATTTAGCACCGCTCAAATGAATGTAATCCTAAAATTTTGGCACCGCTCAAATCAATTTACTGATAAAAATTTTAAATTCGGCACTGCTCGAATCAATGTAATTCCCTAAAAGAATTTTTTTTCGCTGCTACACAATAAACAAAATTAAAATTCGACACTGCTCGAATCAATGTAATGGGCGAAAATAAAAATTCAGCACCGCTCAAATTAATGTAATTTCCTAAAAGAATTTTGTTGCGTTTCAAATTAAATTTGAAATTTTGTATATTACGCGCCCTGTTAAATGCTGGCACCACTGAAGGCAAAAGACAGAAGGCAGAAGGCAGAACATGCGCAGAAGAAGTTTCATCATCAAGCACATGATTGAACGTCAGACTATACATCGACGGCAAACGGGTCAACATTATTGTTCTAACCGAGTTATTTTTGTACACATTGTTCTTTCTTATACATGGTTAAAAACTGTATTTAACAGAATAAATGTTTATAGTGAAAGTAACTGGCGACTTCATAATTAAACTACACAAATTTTTGGTCCTTCGAGTCAGATTACTTAACAGTAATTCGAACACAAAGTTTACAGCAGTAAAGTTCAAGAATCCATATGGGTTATTCGAATTTCCAATAAAATCGAACCGCAAATCAACAAGATACAGTCCACTTCAAGATAACATTTATTCAACATCCAGGATTTGAAAGCGGATTCGCAGAAGCAAGAGATAAAATGTACTTCAGGTTGAGTCCATTTTCCTTGTAACAATATTCCTTTATTCATGATTACACTTGAGATATCCGTTTTACTAAGTATTTTATGGTCATTGCATCTGAAATAATATTAATCTGTTAAATACGACATTTGTTCAGCAGTCTCCCTTTGACTAAACATTATCAGTATCTCAGTTTATTATTACACGTGTTGCATTGTTTTATGCCGGGTTGCCAAGCTGTCTGAAATTTGTACGGGCGAAAAATCGTTATTCGCGGAAAATCTCACGTTTTACGTATATTTCAATAAGGCCGGAATTATCCTTATCGAGAATTTAGAATTTGCTTCATTCATGGTCTCCTGTCGCTGCAAATATATCAAAATGGCGAAAGCAGACATTACAATTTAAGAATTATCAGAGGGCGAACAAAGGCCGTGTTAACTCGTTTTAAGTGATTTCTGCATAGCGTTACAAATAATACACACAGGGCGTTTGAAATTGCTAGCCGTCTTTCAAAATTAGAAAAGGCTTGGGACGATTTCGACGAGGTACAATCTAAAATTGAAGATTTGAATGCAGATGCTGACGAGGGAGGGAGAGAAAGGGAACATTTTGAAAATTTATATCATGCTGTTGTTGCTATGGCTAATACATTGCACTTAGCAAATATATCAAATCAAACTACTGCATCCTATGTGAATAGCACAAGAGAATCTAACCAAAACAATGCAACAATACAAACAACGCCCAGAATAGAATTACCCAAATTACAACTACCTGAATTTTTTGGAAATTATGATGAAACATTCTTAATGTTTCGTCCTCTGATGACGCTAACTTGGTTAGTGAAACGATCGTTAGGTCTTTTAAAATGTGCTGTGGTGATGTGGGTTCTCCAAGTGTACTTATCAGTGCTCATCACAGGTTCCAATCTTCACTTAGTTTCATGACATTTTCAAAAATTTGATTCATGAAAACCAGATGTTATCCAATGTTCAAATTTTTTTATTATTTGCAAGGCTGTTTAAAGGGAGAGGCTGCTCACACAATTTAATCTTTAGAAATTACAGATTCTAATTACATAATAGCATGGGATCTCTTGAAAGAGAGGTTCGAAAACAAAAAACTTATAATTAAAAAACACTTAAAAATATATTTGATATTGAAACAGTTACAAAAGATTCATCCATATCACTTCGGAATTTCTTAGATAGCTTTCAAAAAAATTACAGAAGTTTAAAAAATCTAAATGAACCAGTCGAGTACCGAGATTCTATTTTAATCTTTGTATTGGTCTAAAACAAAAGAGAATGGGGAAACAAAAACAAATTCAGATCCCAACCCCACAGTAGAAGTGTTCATAAAATATATTACAGAGTGTTGTCAAATATTGACCAAAAATTGACCATAAAAATGTTAAGAAACCTGAATTTAAAGAGGACTCGACTTCATATTTGGCAACATCAAGTTATAGCTTCAGCTGTTTATATTGCAATGGAAATCATATAATTTTTATTGTGAACAATTTCTTAAATTATCTCCATCTGTGACCTGCCTTCCGAAGGGTGGAGTGGTCGGTCGGAAAAATGCCCATACAACAGTCTCGAGCGCCACCACTTTCTAAATAGACGGTTTATGGAGAAAGTGGAAGCCCTACAGAAAGAACGGCAGAATTACGGAGACGGACCACCCTGTGGATACAGAATGCCTGGGTAGTATTCAGTGAAGAAAAGCTGTTGTCCAGGGGTCGGAATTGTTTTAGGTTCCGGGACCCTTACCCAATTGGTCACGGAATTATTCTGGTTCCAGCAGCTTCGTACCCTAATGGGCTATGGTTAATTTATTTACTAAAACGGCGATACCTTACGTTATTCCGTGACCACTGACCACTTAGCAGGTCAAGTTGGGAGGTGAAATATCGTAAGCTATATATCGGCCTTCAAGTCCCAAATTCAATCCTCTGGAATAGCCACCTAGCGGGCATGAGAGGTTCGGGAGCTGGAAGTCACTCGGTCAAAATAAAACACAGTTTAGTTAAATGCAAAGAAGCTGGAACGAGATATAATATACATAAATGAAAATAAATGCTTTCAGTTCATTTAGCTTGGGTAAGTTATGGTAACAACTACACCGGTTCAAATAAAAAGAGGATTCTGCAAATATTTAAAAGAAATAGCACGGGATTAACGGTAGAGTATGGGAGTGAACGCCTGTATTGCGAAAGTGGCCGGGCAAGAAGATCGGGAAACGGGTATGTATGTTTCGAAAACGGGTGAGCTTGGAGAACAGCGGAACAGACGAAATCCAAATGTAAAATAGCAAAAATATTAAAAAAATTAAAAACTATTATCAGTAAAATAGTTCTCACCATAGGTTCCAAACTACGGTTGACGCTATGGCTGCGGTGCGAAAAATTCGGGGGTTTTGTGGACGGCGATTGTTATTTGATACTGGGAGGACAACTGGGGTTATGTCGTAATTATACTTTTACTTATGAAGGCTCTTATTTGAACAAGAGATTCAAACGGCAGAAACGGAGTGAATTTACAAGCCAGGCAAAGCACCTTTTATATTGGAAAATATATGCATCTCTTGCTACTTCTAGAAGCTTTGGTGTCTCGGTTCCTCTTATGGGCGGAATGAATTGAAAATTTTGTGAATTTGTGAATTTGTGAATTTGTGAATTTATAGTATTATTTATCAGTAGATAACATTCCAATGTTGATTTACTTTGGATGGGGCGGTGTTTTATGCAGCTTTTTGTTTATATACAGGTGGTTAAAAATGGGTATACGGCAGAATTCTTTGGTAATAAATATTTGCAGAATTTAATTATAAAATATGAGTTGGAAATACGGTAGCGAAATGCAATTTTCGTTACACATCACTGATTAAGGAAACTCAAGGCTTGCACCAATTGTCTAAAAAAGGAACATGTTTCGCAAAATTGCAAAGGTAAACATTGCCGACTCTATCAGAAAAACATAACACATTACTACACCTCGACTTCAATAATTCAAATGGTGCAGATTCAATTAAACAGCAAGGGTCGAACGCAGCGGTTAATACGGATTCGAGTGAAAATGATCACCAAGTTGAAATTCCAAACGCCTCACTAAATGTCCATGTACAAAATGAGAATATTCTGGTGATTCTGTCCACGACTGTCATAAGCATATGTGATAGCATGGGCAATTGGGTTCAATGCAGAGCATTGTTAGACTCTGGTAGCCAATTTAATTTTATGACAAGCAAACTAGCTAATAGTTTGAAATTAACATTTAAAAATACAAATATGCCAATTATAGGAATTAGTGCGACAATTTCTAGGGTAGCACAAACCAAATTCAAATCTAATTATTCTAACTACCAGAAGAGAATTCCACTTTTAATTATCGATAAAATTACGGAGAATGTACCGCTTTGCGATTTCACAACTTCACAGTTAACCTTACCTGGGCATTTGAATATGGCTGACCCTCAGTTTAATGTATCGCCAGAAGTCGATATTTTGCTGGGCGTAAATATCTTCTATGAATTAATTACCAATACACATAGGAACACACATGCCAATCATGCAAGAAACAAAATTAGGTTACGTCATTTCAGGTCCGCTGTGTCAACAATTTTTCTTTAGAAAAAATAAAGTTCACTGTAATCTATCTCTAAATTCAATTAGCATACAAAATCAATTAGAGTCCTTTTAGTCTATAGAAGAAGTTACTGATAAGCAAGATCATTTCTCAAAATGGGAAATTGAATGTGAAACGCATTTCAAAAACAGTTTTGAAAGAGACGATACTGGCAGATTTATACTGAAGTTACCCAAACGTAATAATTTTAACCAGTTAAGTTGTTCCCGTGAATTGGCAATAAAACGTTTTCTAAAATTAAAAAACAAATTTGTCAAAAACTCCAAATTAAAACAAGAATATTCAGAGTTTATGAAGGATTACATTGATCTAGGTCATGCGAGTGAAATTAAAGGCACTGATGATATTAATGCAGATGTTCCATTTTATTATTTGCCTCACTGTGTACATACAAATTCGATCACTTCAAAGATTCGTGTGGTATTTGACGCTAGTGCGAACTCTAACTCTTACATATCATTAAATGATGTTTTAATAGTAGGGCCAACTATTCAAGACGATATATTCACAGTCATTTTAAGATTTAGAATTCATAACGTGGTATTCGTTGCTGATATTGAAAAAATGTATCGTCAAATTAACATTCATGATTACGACAAAGAACTACAACGTATTGTGTGGCGTTAGGACGCTGCCGAGCCTTTAATGTTTAGTTACGTTTTGTACTGATGTACCACATTTTATTTGTTTTGTTTCTTGATTAACTCGAAGGAGCTGATTATGTTTTGTTAAATTAAACGCTGATTTAATAACACTTAACATTTAATAACAAACTGTAAACTTATACAAAAGTACTTATATTATGGTATGCTTTAGAGTCCATGAGAACTCTACTAAATGAGTAGTGATTATGCTAGCACAAGCGTATTGCTTGTTTGGAGTCTATAGAAGAACTGCCATGAATAAATATCGAATTTTCTTACGCTATCTACCTGAGATAGGTTAGCAGACTTCTGGTCAATTGTAAACAAGAAATAACCCTTGTTGGGTTATTCCTAATCGCCTTTAAAATTGCATTGTACAGATGGTAAATATTATAATAAAGAAGGCTACTAAGAAATATGTAAATTTGAAAAGTCTAATCCTCCAGACGAGACGCCTTAACATCTGCCATCTTGGGCGGTAAATTCTTTATTTATAATTAAAAAAAATCCATATATATCTTGCCAACAATAAGAACGGACGTCTTCAAATTTGTAAAATAACATATCAACATTAACGTGATCATCATAAATATGTTTCCAGTTAGTATTACCTTGTTTAAATATAAGAAGCAAATTTGAATTATCTCTAATTAATTGTTTATAAATAGAAAAATATGTCTGACACAGATAAAAACAATTTTAATTGTTGTTACGGCCAAAATAAGAATAATCTCTCACCATGCTTGCAGCTAACGACACATCAAATATTATAACTGAATTTGACTTAATTTGATCAGTTGCAATTATATTATTATTGTTTAATATTCAAAGTACTCAATATTTATAATAGGCTGCAAAATGAATTTAAAATATTATATGTAGGTTGTTTGAGTGACTTGGACCAGATGTAAATGATTTTAAAACAGAATCCGAAAAAGTGTAAGCATAACATTTGTTTCTTCACACCCGAATGCTTCAACTAACAGACCTATTTTATATTGATTACCCAATAAGCTCCGTGTTGACTGTACTTTTCTGCTAAAGAAATATCATTATGATTCTCAATCGGACAATTTAATGCTTGTTGCTCAGCACTCATTTTCTTTATTACAAATGAGTTTAAATTAGTAACATGTATTTATAGATTTTATTGAAAAACTTACAAACCTTTAGAAGTATATATAGCTAACTGGTTCTATAAACTAATCATACCAGCATTTAAATTGATGTGTCGCGGTTGTAGGTAATGAGTGGGCTCCTTCCGGTAAAACATTTGGGTAGCCGGTATTCCGGCTACCCAAATGTTCCTTTACCCTATTGTTGTAATAGGCCATCAGCTCTTTAGTTTTCTTAGTGTCGTGCCAATGACAACCGTTTCTCACCACTCTTGCACAATTTTGTTGCATTGAAATAACCAGTATTCCTGCCGATAATTACTTGAAAGTCTCCAAATAGACCATATCAGAAGTTGTCTTTAATTTGCTGGTAACACACATCACTTAATATAGCCATTTGAAACAGATAGAGCAAAATGAAGCACCTCCTCTCTATGTGACAACTCAATTGTGAATGAGCTTAAGAGTGTGTGTGAACAGTAATTTATAAATGTTGACACCACCTCAGTTTTTTTTGTGTAAAACTGTATTTGTTTTCACATAAGACTTGACTAATAACCACATGTGTTTAGTTTACATCTATTTGTATTAGGAAACACGTTTGCGTTACATATCTTTCAGATAATCCAAAACAAAAGTACATCAAAATGATTGTAGGCCTGTGAGACCGCCAGTGAGTATAAACACAGAAATATACTTTGAAGTGAACAGCTAGGGGAATCGGTCAACACATCAATCTGATGTCTAACCAGCGACTGTCATCATCAAACAGAACTGTTTCATGTATTTAACTCTGTTTGTTTCATTAAACAACAACCGCAGTACAACATCTATAGGTTATCAACCATTGAAAGCCTTTATATGTATGTTTCCAACAGTCTGTTTGTCTGTTATTTCAAACAATAAGGTATATGTCAGTATTTGCTTTACTCGTTTGCGTATGGCGTGTGTGTGTGTGTGTGTATTCAACTGATATGAATATTTGCATGTATTTTTCGGTTTGTCTGTGTGTTTTATCAAACAACAACAGCAGTGCACCATCTATAGGTTATCAACCATTGAAGGCCTCTATATGTGTGTATCCAACCGTCTGTTTGGTATGTATCTAACTCACTGTTTGTTATGTATATATCCCACTGTTTGGTATTTCACTCAAGTGCTAGACATATGTCGAGTGTATTCTAGACAAGCTCAAACTGGAAGTTAGCTGTCATCTGTATTAGCACGCATGCGTGTGACAGATGTTCAACACCAACGGCATTCCGTTCAAACAACCTGTAACTGTGTGTGTGTGTGTGTTTACAAATACGTTGTTTCTTATGGAAACCAGTGTCAAAAGCTGTATATTGGGCTAGCTAGCTAATCTCTGTTGGCAACCATCAACGACATCTATATGTCATGTTTTTTGTTTGCTTTACGTGTAGGTCATCAAACAATGGGGTGACATCTATTACCATTTACGGGCCTCTCGCTCTCTAACTGTCTATCATATATATCAATCATATGTCTTCAAACAACATGCGCAAACTCCACAACCCTCTCCTTCCCAGTAGACCCTATAGATGAGATTAGTATGTGTTGAGCTGTTAAACGACAACGACGTCTTATATGTAAGTATGTATGTATATATATATATATATATATATATATATATATATATATATATATATATATATATATATATATATATTTGTCTTACAGCTGTTTGTTATTTAAAACAATATTATTAGCTTTACTCGTTTGCATACGGCGTGTGTGTGTATGTGTTTAAATTCCATTCTTAATAGCATTGAGTACCCCCACGTATGTATATCATATTTGAATTTTTTGTTTTAAATCGAGTTTGTTCATATTATTATTGAACACTTCTCGTATTTGTTTGCCAACAACTGTCTATAACGATATCTAGGCCAACCTGCTATCTTTCTCTCTCCCATATTAATTGCAAACACGCCTCTTATTCAGATGTTCTTAAATTAAACCGTGTGCCGGTAATCTGTGTTATTTTATGTTAAACGAAATTCGCCTTTAGCTTTATTTGTCATATGACACATGCATATATATAATTGCTAATAGCCATTCAGATAGCTAATTTCGTATAAATAATGTTTCTTTTACAGGGCATTTGCAAACTAGCAATTAGTCATTCATCTAATAAAACTATCCAAAGAGTTAGTTTGTCGAATAACAGATGTATAAGCTTTTATTTGAACATGTTAATTATTAAGTGTTTTATGGTATCAAACGAGCCTGTGTGCGATATCTATGTTATAACCTGACAAATGACGTCTAGAAAAGCTTGTTACTATCATCGTTGTACACATGTTTAGTGGCGACAACGGCTATTCTGTGAACCCGTGATCTACCACATGCATATACAAGATAAACAAGTCTCATATGTAATAAGAGAAAGCACCATATATCTCACACCATAAATGTGTAATAAACTGTTTTTGTTATTTTAAAATCTTAACATTCTTTAATTATTATATACCACATATATGTCGTTTGCAATTTCAGATATTATTTTACAAGCTAATTTGTATATATTGATACGTTAACACTGCTATTTTCATCTATTCCCATGGTCTTACCGTGTCCATGCTCGCCTGTTATTCGGAGGCCTCAGGTTCAATTCCCAGCTACCACTTCAGCACGATATTCTTTAAACTAATTCATTTCAAACGCTCTGTCTCTGTTCCATCTAATGCTATGTGTGTGTGTAGTGTACATATAATAATAATTCCAGCAAATGTACGTACTCTACACATGCGCAGATACAAGCAACTTTTCAATAAAATTCAAAAACCCGCCAAAACTGAGTAACATAGCAACCATACAACAAACACGATAACACACCATTAAACATAGTGCACATGTGTGTACTTAACCTCAACAAACAATAACAAACATTCAACATATGTCAAACATAACCACAAATTCCCACATGGTGAGCTCATAACAAACATAGCCAAACAAACGAGCGTGTGTGTGTAAACTTAACCTAAGAAAGCATTCAGGTAGCGGGAATCGGAGTCCGAATCTATTACATACGTCACAGAGACAACACATGCTTAATCTTATATGTCAACAAACATAACCTAACAAACGTGTGTAAACTTAACCTATAACATTCGGCTAGCGGCGATTGGGAGTCATAACCTCACATTCCGCTAGCGACGTCCTAACCTAACATTCACATGAGCTTATATGTCAAACATAACCACAAATTACCACATAGTGATCTTATATGCCACAACAACAACAAACAAACATAACCTAACAAACGTGTGCAGACTTAACCCATAACATTCGGCATATACAACATGTTGTAAGAGTGTCGTATGTCAAACACATGTGTGACTTGCGTCTTAACCTAACATTCTCGGGTAGTGGGAAGGAGAACGCTTATATGTCAGATTTAACCTCAGATTAACACGTAGTGTGCTCCTAACAAACAAACATTCGGCTAACGGGCAGTCGGCAGCCGACATAACCTAACAAACACACGTGTGTAGGCTTAACCTAAGAAGCGCATTCGGCTAGCGGGCAGCCGACATAATATAAAAACATAACCTAACAAGCACACGTGGTGAGCTCCTAACAAACAAACATTCAGCTAGCGGGCAGCCGACGTAAACTAACAAACAACACATGTGTTGGCTTAACCTAACATTCTCGGGTAGCGGGCAGCCGACATAACCCCAAATTTCCCCATGGCGGCAAGCGGGAATTTGTAACCTGACAGCGGCGGCCATCTTGGAACATGTGACATCAGCTGACAGATGACAGGTCAGGTGACAGCTGACAACGCATAAGCACATGGGAAGGGGTTTATCCCCACTCCTCTACTCTACCAGCATGCAGTCAAAGCAGGCTAAAATGATCAGAATAAACTAAAGCAAATCAAGTTAATGATAAAGTGCAAAAGTCAACTGTTAAATTAAAAACTGAAAATTGAAAAGCTGTGGAGTGAACTGACAGAGCAAAAACGTAACAGAAGGCTACACAGTCAAGCAGAAACTCCATGAGAGCTCTTAAGGAGTTTAAAAATTAATAAAGTGAACCAAGAAAACAAAATGGCATCTGTACTTATTTTTCAATTCTTGAAAATTGAAGTCAAAACTATACAAAGGTTGACCAAATTGAGATCTTCATCTATTGTACCAGAGGTCCAACAACATCGAACCCAAATGTGCCAGAAAATCGATTCACAATGTAATCCAATCAATATAAAACGGCAATTTCATCACAAGACAGGAGCAAAAGCCGACCATTTGTGAAAATTCAATGTGGCGCGGGTGGCTCTGCCTCGACAGAATATGAGATATGTCGGAGACTAAAAGGGAAGGGAAGGGAAGCCACAAAACAGCCATCTTCATATCCATCATAACTCTGGCCATAGAAAATTCATAGACTTTTGGTAGCACTAGTTGACTAGATGATTGTACAGTGAAGGAAAGTTCGTTATGTGGGTGTTGGATAGGTTTAAAACTTCACTATTGGAGCATTTAACATGTTTGAAAATCTCTATTTCTTCTAAGACAAATTGTTCAACTCCAAAACTTGAGGGATGTAAAATCTTAGCATCAGTATTCTTATTGAAGTAGTGACCACTACCACCACTAAATGACAACCAAAAATTGACGTGTAATTACCGACCTGATTTCTACTTCCGAGGTGTTCTGACACCCTGGTGCTTAATGGTCTTCCTGTTCTCCCGATGTAGATAGCATTGCAATCGGGGGTTCCACATTTCAAACGATAAACACCTCACTTCTTAAGGTCTGGACTATTGTCCTTGTTATTTCTATTGAGATTCAAATCGGGGAAACTTATGGATGAATCAACTTCTAACTCCATAGTGAAATTGATGTTGACGTGTATGTTGTTGAGCCAGCTCAGGAACAGGTGGAGCTATTCTATGATACCCGACCAAACCACAAGTAACGATTACGTTTTTATCTTGCATCGTTACTACTTTGAAAACAGAAACTTCCCAGGTGACTTATCTCTGGGAAAGATTTCAATTTCAGTTTCAAAATTATTCGTCAAAAATTCGCTAATATCTTTGACCATCCTAAAGCCCGTACTGCATTCCGTTAATATACGTTAAAATTTAAATATCAAAGGACGCAATAGTCTTAATGAGGAAAAAGTGTCGTATATTGTAGAAAATTCTTGACGAAGATTGTCATCTTAAATCCGAGAAAAAGGCCGTCGAGCAAGTGGACGCGTCCATTATTGCAGTATTGAGGGGATATCGAACGTCGGACTGTGCCCATTATAGTATTTCAGGGAAGGTCTGACGCTCTCTGTCTTTCTCTCAGACACATAGACCTAAATGTGAATCAACTTTTAAGGCGCGAGGGGAACGGGAAGTAAAGATGGTAAAGATCGACACGCAATTGCCTGTTTCGGGAGGAGTTTGTTCTGAGCGGCCCTTCGGCCAACATCGTTGAAGCTATCGTGGCACCTTTATGCCCTAAAATCGGGTAATATCTCACTTTTTGCCATTAATATCGTTTAAAATAGTTATCGGTAGTTTTTATAAGTTTTTTGATTTCATTATCTAAAATTAATAGCCCGTTTTGGTGAAAAACGTGACTTAACGTTAAACCTTCGTTCTTTGATTTCGTAAAGTCTCTAATGCTATCGCAAATGCTTATCTAAGTTTCCGAGCTCCAAATTAATCAGTTTATAAAATTACGCATATCTCCAGCTGTATTTTAGTGTGAGAGTTTCAATTGAATTATCTGCAGATGACGTCAGCCCAACAGCTGTTTGTTTAAAATACAGGTCTACCTATCTGATGCAGCAGTAGAACGGTAGCTACAATTAATGGGAAATGCCTTTCATTCTTCCCTACGTCTTTCTTGTGAGAGGTTAAGAGACTGTGGCAGGCACTGATACCTGGCATCCAGCCCTGTGACCATCCGTAAACAACCAACAGGTAACTGAGGGTCATTGAACTCCCCCATGTAATCCAGCATTGGTGAGTTGTTATTGAGTTTTATCTGTGTGTGACTTTCAAACTCTTATGTAGCATCCAAATTTTCAAATTATTTGCGATATCAACTTTCATTCAACCTAACTAAACTAGACTTTTCTTTTATCAGTGAGATGTGATTTAAGTAACTGTAATTTTATATATATTTCTCCACATTGTGTTAGTAACGTAAATTCAGATATCATTGTCTAATTTAAATCAATCAATATTTTGTTTACCAACTATCTAACCTGCAAATATGTTAAGATTTCATTAGTAATCAGTAAAGTAGAAGTTTACCCTTATAATCTTTGAGCTTCACTCAAGGGTTTTTCTTTAAAGAAGTAAACCAAACTGGCCACTTAAATATCTAGGAATTCCACCTGAAATTTACCTAAAATCTCGAGAACATCAGTAGGATTGATCGAAAGACGACAACTTTCGTATTAATGTTTATTTTGCGTTTGTGATATACCACATTTAATTTATCTCTATTATACATGTAACATTCAATTTTTTTGTGACATAATATCCACTTTTTATTCTGATGTATGCAATAGTTAATTTTTTTACTGGAACATTTAATATCTAGTATTTATTTGAAACTTACCAAGAGCATCAAATTATGCTCTTACCATTTATATGAATAAATTTAATTATATATATATATATATATATATATATATATATATATATATATATATATATATATATATATATATATATATATATATATATATATATATATATATATATATATATATATATATATATGCGTGCGTGTGTGTGTGTGTATGTGTGTTTTAATTGAACGATAATTCCTACCTTAACTCTCTCATATTTGTGAGCGACACAAGTTGAAAAGCCTTATACTGCTTACCTTGGTTCCGATAAAATTGAATAACTATTTTAGCAACCAGGCTCTAGCCTGGAGATCTCACAAATTAAGGACTTCAGGCAGAACAACTTAAAAGTAGAGTAAGTATTGAGCTATTTTAAGATCTTCTAACCTTACAAAGTGTTCCTTATCTTGTTAATAATAAATCTGATAGATAGGTACTTTTAGATTGGGGTTTAGTAGATGATCGTCTATCGTCCGGATTTGGATCCACTTGAGGTCTATCACTCTCTACCGGCTAAAACTTTTCTTAGGGCGGTTACACTAGGTCATCCCTGGTGTGGACTTCTCCGTAAACTTTTCCTAGGGCGGTTACACTGGCACCCTGCTGGCTGGGGATCGTTTTTGATGGGTAATCATTAACGTTATCAAACAAGCGGCATCCTAACTCAGGGACAGAAATAATTTTTAACTTGTGTTGCCACCAACTTGAGAGATAGAGGTTTCATATCCAAAATTTGTGTATGTGTTTTCTTTTACAGCTAGTGTTTTCTGATCAGTGTTAGAGATTAAGTTGTGCCCATCTTTTTTAATCACTGTTTTGTTATCTTGTACATACGATAAATACTGTGAAGCAACTCACTGATATGTTTTAAGTAACAGCCGCCCTTTTTAGCCCACCAGACACTCCCCGGAAGATATTGTCCACACATTTTGAAGCCAGATAAACGTTGTAGCCTTATCTTAATTATCGTATACTACCGCAGGTACTTGGTGTTTTCTCGGCATAAAATTCCTGGACAAGTTCTTCTGAATTTTTCGTTGACTTTGACTCCCGATTTTTGACTACCGATTTTGACCCAGATATTATCGACGAAATTATCTAATATCTTATAGCAAAAATATCTCTTATCGTTTGTTTACCTTTTTGCTAAACAGCAATATCGACTCTCGTCAGATTTTTGTCAATATCCTATCTGATATTTTTGTTCTGAAAATATTTAACTTTGTTTACCTTTTCGTGAAACAATAATGATTACTTTCTAGGAATTTGTCGACTATACTACCTAATATTTTGTAGTGAAAATATTTTTGACTTTTGTTTTTCTTTTTGTTGAACAATAATACCGATTTTCTTTAGATTTTATCGACAAAACTACCTAATGTTCGGTAGTGAAAAAATCATTCATATTTTTGTTTACCCCTTTGCTAAACAAAATAACGACTCTCTACAGATTTGTCGACAACACTACCTAATATTTTTATAATACTAATATCTCTTAATTTTTGGTTTATCTTTTTACTCTTTCTCGATGACACTACCGTATGTTTTGAACACAACATCTCTGATATCTCGTTCACCACTTTACTAACGAAAATTATAGCTAAGGATATTAATCCTGACATATCTAACTTTTAGCTGCACAAGTTTAGCCTTTCTAACCCCAATGATTTCGAAAATCCCAGTACTAACAAAACCCTGTCAAATGATTTACGAATTTTGTGCTGGTACAGACGATTTTTTTTCGCTCATGTCGTGCCTGTGGTGAGCACTATGCCTGGTGGCAGCCAACCTTGTATCGACATGGGCAGTGAACATTATCTTATTAAAGCTTCATTGGATACGGGGTCGGGTACTTATGTAGTTGGTGTTCGAGAGATTCATATCGTAAAATTTCTGAATGTTTCGACAACCATTCCGACATGTTCAGCAACCGCAAAAATTGCTGATGGTTCTCTTGAAGCTATTTTAGGCCATGCTGGCGTTACGGTAACACTAAACAAAGTTAACGAGGTTGTGATTTTCGTGACTTATCTGAATTTTACCTTTATTTTCATTTTGAAATTAAGTTTTTGTGAAAGTTTCTCGTTGCCTTTTCATTTTAGTGCGCAATACTGCGAGATTAACGCAATTATGCTTTCGCTACCTCTCAGTGACGCTCTTTGGGACATGACTTTCGCATAGATTTTTTCTTATCTCAACTTTCTCTTAAACTTTCTCTCACCTTTTCTCTCTCTTCTGCTCATAGGTGTTCGTGGAGATTTATTTCGTTGCGCATTGTGTGGGGGGAAACGTTGGTGCGTATTACCTATTTAAATCTGTTGTACCGATAGTGACCCTGGGCGATGTCTTGCTAAAATTTCCGGGAACATTCATCTAGCCCGCTCTCTACTTTCTTTTACTTTTCTCTAGTTTTCTGTTAGTCCTCCTGGTTTGCGGGATTGACTCAACCAAAGAACACAGGCTGTTTAGTTGTGCCTTATGTACTGCAGGATATGGGTTCACAACGATAGCTCCTTCTGTCGGTTGGGAAGAAAACGTGGATCATGGCATTCGCGCAGAAAACATTTATTTTCCTTTAACCCCTTTCTTTATCTATTCTGTTTGCTCTCCTACAACTTTGATTTGACTAACCCTATCTTGACAATCCTGATTATTGACAATCACGGACTTGACAATGGCTGACTTTTCCTTATATTCCTCTTTAGGTACGTCTGCGTAAAATGAATTTGAGATGTATCTTATGGAATGGATCTGCTCTGGTCATAAATTGTGGCGAATTTTCATGAAATTTGTAAACCTCTGATATCGACCATATGTTCCTGGTTGAACATGTCTATTCCAAATAAATCTGGGATATGTCTCTGGGAGTTGTAGACTTGTGCTCAAGTCCTGAATAGGTTTTTGTGGCGAATTTTAATGAAATTTTTGATAGCCTCGGATTTTGACACACCTGATTTTGACACTTAGACCTTTCTTTTTTATTTTTGTGGCGGAACTATCGTTTTTAAAGGTAATCTGTCGCTAGTTTTAGCCACCTATGTTCCGTAATTAGTTTGGCAAACGTCTATTGTTATCGATTAAAATTTGTCGATGGGGGCATACCAACTATTCCGAACAACCCTTTTATTTTATTTTGTTTTGACATACCTGATTGCGATTTCAGCCATTTTGTTTTGTGATAGCTTGTCAAACGTCTAATGTTATCCATTAAAATTTGTCGATGGGCGGATACCAACTATGCTAAACAGTTTTGTTTATTTTCTTTTGGGTTTTGTCAAATATCTTACTGTCTGGCCGGTACATAAGTCACTAATATAATTATTTTACAACTTACCATGCTTCAACCTTATGTGTTCGCTATGGTAAGACATAGACCATACAGCCAGCGTCGTCACTTGATCTTTGACCAACCCGGACTTAACATATCTACTGTCTGGCCGGCACATAAGTCACTAATATCATTCTTTTACAACTTACCATGCTTCAACCTTATGTGTTCGCTATGGTAAGACATAGACCATACAGCCAGCGCCGTCACTTGATCTTTGACAAACATGGACTTGACATACCTACTGTCTGGCCATTTACTTGAGTAATTACATTTTTTTTAACATAATTCCTGTTCTAAACTCTTAGGTAAGTGCCACGGAAGGCGTGGACCGTGCTGCCAGCGACGACCACATGGATCTGACTACCGGATTTGACCACCCTGATTTGACAAACTCAATTTTGACTGGCTCGATTTTGAGTCTTGATTTTTACTACCCCGATTGGACCTTCGATTGTGCTTCTGCTGAGAGATGTCATGTAGAATATAAATCTGGCACATATCCAGCGAAACATTAAATATGTAGCAACTTTTTATACTTCTTACTACAAATCCTGACTGCTATAAGATATCAGTCACCGCCCCCCTGGGTCGCTCAGACCACGGCATTGGCACTGCTTCCTGTGCAATGCAACCCGAGGTCACACAGTCATCACACCCACGTATCGTTTGGCACTACAACTCCGCGAACTGGGACGAAATTCGAGATTACTTTTCCTCATTTCCATGGGCGTCTGTCTGCTTCTCTCATCCTGACGCCTCTGATATCTCACAAAACGTCACCGAAATTATCCAAGCTGGCATGGAATTATTTATTCCACGTACACAGAAAACCTCTGCAGCCACTCAAAAACCCTGGTTCTCTAAATCCTGTGACAAGGCCAGACTTGAAAAGGTCACAGCTCACAAAAAGCTTCTACACAATCCCAGCCAAGAAAACCGTCAAGCATTTAGCGACTCAAGAAACCGCATCAAAAACAAAGTCCTATTAAGCTCCAGCGGCAGCAAACCCTTCTGGACTCTTGCTAAATATATTGGTATTAATTTATGCAAGAGCACGTTCCCGCCTCTTGTCTCAGGTGTTGAAATTCTTTCTACCGCCCTGGGCAAGGCTGAACTTTTTGCCTCGTTGTTCGCCGGCAATTCTACTTTCAACCCACCTCCCAATGTTCAACCACCAAGAGTCCCCAATGTCGCGCATAAAATGACGTATATCACTTTCAAAACTAAAAAAGGTGCGAAAGATGCTCTCTTCTCTTAATACCAGGAAAGCCTCTGGCCTTGACGAGATCCCAGCAATTGTTCTCAAAAAATGCGCACCAGAACTTGCTCCTGTCCTGACTCATCTGTCTCAGACATCTTACAATAAAGGCATATTCCCTAGTAACTTGAAAACGGCTCGAGTACAACCCGTCCCCAAGAAAGGATCCAAAGCGCTTCCTAGCAACTACAGGCCTATTTCCCTCCTTTCAGTCGTCTCGAAAGTGATGTAAAAGTATATAAACATCGAATTACTAAAATTTCTTGAAAAACACAGTCTAATCCACGACTGTCAGTATGGATTCCGTCAGCGCAGATCAACTACCGACCTCCTTTCCTTTGTCACCCATTCTTGGAACAAGTCTATGGAACTACACGGTGAATCCCAGATTGTCGCTCTAGACATATCCAAAGCACCCGACCAGGTCTGGCACGCAGCGCTGCTTAATAGACTACCGGCCTATGGCCTACCACCAAAACTCTCTACGTGGATAGCAAATTTCCTCTCCAACCGGAGCATTTATGTTGTCCTGGATGGCCATTCCTCTAAACTATATCCAGTTAATGCAGGAGTTCCTCAAGGTCAGCTTTAGCGCCTACTTTGTTTCTTCTCCACATCAATAACCTCCTTTCTAGCACATCCAACCCAGTTACGCGGACGACAGCACTCTCCACTCAAATATACAATATTCTAAGCCTGTCTCTTTAGCCCAATTGGATGAGTATCGCAGACTCATGGAGGGTTCTGTCTCCGTGGATCTTCAAAAAATATTATACTGGGGAAGTAGAAATCTTGTACAATTGAACCCCACAGTCTTGCTTTCTTTCTCATAAGAGATACACCAGCCCTAGACCCATCACAATGAATAACCAAGTTATTCAAAATAATGAGTCCTTTTCACTTGTTAGCATTTCTGTGGATCAAAATCTCAATTGGCACCAACATGTCACATCAATTGCAGAAACGGCTGCTAAGAAATTAGGTTTCCTCTTCCGGGCTCGCAAATACTTTTCACCAGCTAATCTCTATACCTTATAAACTTCACAAATAAGACCAAACCTCGAATACTGCTCCCACATCTGGGGTGTCACTGCCGCTTCTACACTCGCTATCCTGGACTCCATTCCGAAGAGAGCTATACGTCTGATCAGTTGTCCTGTCCTCACCCAAAGGCTGCCATCCCTTGCCCACCGACGTGCCGTTGGTGACCTCTCTGTCTCTTTTATAGATATCTGCACGGGCACTGCTCAGAGGAGCTTACTTTCATAGTTCCTCCACCTGCTGCCCCCAACAGATCTACCAGGGGAACAAAGCGAATGCACCCTTTTACTGTCCAGGTCACCAGACATAGAATATCTTGTTATGTCCGCTCTTTTGTCCCGATGACTTCCAAATTGTGGAATTCCTTGCTGGCGCATGTTTTTCGTTCTCCCCCGAACCTCCAAACCTTCAAGTCCAGAATTAGCAAGTTGCCTCTTTCTTCCTTGTCGACACCCACGGTACGATAGTATTTAGGCTGTAAGCCCTCGTGGTGTGTTGTTGAAAAAAAAGTTGGTGTGCTTTAACATTTTGGGTTCGAAATATTGTTACCGTGGTTAGCGTTGACAATTACCGAACCATTATCGCTGATTAAGCATGGTTTTGCTGATCAGACCTACCGAATCGCTATTCTCCCTGTAGAATTATATCTGGCGAGCTATCGATTACCCTAACGTTGATAATATGGGTTACATCTTATCAAGCCCCTATCGTATCGTTACTCTTGCTGGCGAGTTATCTCTGGCAAGTTATCGATTATCTTACCGTTTTTTACCGTTGATGAAGTGTGACTTTGTCAAACCTATCGCGTGTTTGTGGGCGAGTAATCGCTGATGAGTTACCGATTATGTTACCGTTGATAAAGGGTTACTTTATCAAACCTATCGTATTGTTGTGTCTGTTGACGAAGTATCGTTGACAAGTTATATGTCGCTTATGTGGCGAAATCTTTTTGAAGATATCGTTGAAGTGTTTCAGACATGTGATCACTACATCTGAAGATATAGTATTGTGGGTCCTACCTGGCAAATTTTCATGAGAAAATTTTCGCCACCTTTTTCTTTGTTTTGTGGCTCGTGTACTTTCTACTGATGTGGAGTGCGCATATTCTCGGCGAATAATCGTTGTCTTCTTATTGTATTTACCGATTTTGACTTTTCTGGTGTATTTCTTGCGTTAGTTTGAAAATTTCCGTCTGTTTGTCTGTCAAACCAGTCATGCGACACAACTCTGGGACTAGATGTACTATTAGGTTTGCTTCGTGAAATCGACATCGATTGCTTAAGCTGTCTAATATTAACACCATACCTCTGTTTGTAGTATTCGATGTATGATATTTTAGAACCGTCTACCTTTTTGAATTTACCTTCTAGACTTGCATCGAAGTTTACGTCATCGACCCTCTAAGTTCTGTTATTGTAGGCTATCAACGCGACAGCACCAATAGCCTTATTTTGGAACTCTTGCTTAAGATGGTGTCCTTCATATTCTAATAATAAATCAAACATTGTGTCCATTCTCATGACTTTAAATTGAAGTTCAGCATTCATTAGAATGTCTTTGTTGTGCTACTTAATGGAGATGAAGTTTTCTACTGATGCGGGGTAGGAATACTCTCGACTAGTTACCGTTAGCTCCTTACTTTATTTACCGATTTTGACTTTTTCTTTTCCTTCTAAGCTATGACTATCGAACTGTTTCTGTCCTTTTCTCGATTTGGACACTCAATGTGTGTATGCACGGAGTGGGGTCATTTGGTAGCTTGGACTATAACTTGCGTCTGACCGTCTTGATGCGTCCAATCCACACGCTCTCGTCGGGTACTAAGTGGATTTAGGTGAATGTTTAGTGAATGTTGTGTGGGAGTTTGTCATAAGGTCGGGATCGACGATGACAACTCCATAAAATTTGACTATCGAAACGACTTTCGTGAAGCTGGACACAATTCTGTGTGCGGGAGATATTCCTTCACACAGTTTAAAAATCAAGATTCTCTTTCTACTTCTTATCTTCCTTCAAAATTATTTGCCTCAAAAATTATATCGTACCTTTTGTTGTTGGCCTAACTTTCAATTTGTTTAACATTTGGGAATTGGGCGACCTACGATGTGCCATCTATCTTTTGTAGTTTATTTCGTTTGCTTTCGCCTTGTAAATTCACTCCTGAATTTCTTGGGACTGCGCATTTCAGTAAGGATACTGAACCTTTCCTTTTATTCCTACCTAACATTAAACGTTTTTCTCTTATGACTACTTTATGTTTCTCGATGCTTATCTGTGATCACATCACACCCTACTTAGCAATATGCTTTTGTGTTGACTGCCTATTGAAGATTGCCTCGATACCTATACTTCCTGTATTAATGACTACCTAGATTCCTATACTTTTGGTTTGAATAATATCTGCATTTATCTGGCAAATAGATCTGCCATTGCTAGACTACAACTTTTATTTTCTTGGTCCATCTCTTTGACGACTTGGACAACTGAACTTCAAGGCTTTAAAAAAAATAAAAGTGTCTTTTATTTTTTTGGGCGGGTTGAGATGGTGTGTAACGATTACGTTTTTATCTAGCATGGTTACTACTTTGAAAACATATAGAAAACCCCCAGGTGACTTATCCCTAAGAAACATTTCAAATTTCAGTTTCAAAATTATTTGTTGAAAATTCGCTAATATCTTTGACCATCTTAAAGACCGTACTGCATTCCATTAATATACGTTAACATTTAAATATCAAAAGACGCCATATTCTTATTGAGAAAAAAGTGTCGTATATTCTAGAAAATTCTCGACGAAGAATGATCTCATCTTAAATCCGAGAAAAAGACCGTTGAGCAAGTGGACGCGTCCATTATTGCAGTATTGAGGGGAGATCGAACGTCGGACTGTGCCCATTATAGTATTTAAGGTAAGGTCTGACGCTATCTGTCTGTCTCAGACACATAGACCTAAATGTGAATCAACTTTTAAGGCGCGAGGGGAACGGGGAGTAAGATGGTAAAGATCGACACGCAATTGGCTGTTTCGGGGGGAGTTTGTTCTGAGCGGTCCTGCGGCCAACATCGTTGAAGCTATCGTGGCACCTTTTTACCCTAAAATGGGGTAATATCTCACTTTTTGCCATTAATATCGTTTAAAATAGTTATCGGTTATAAGTGTTTTGATCTCAATTTAATCTAAAATTAATAGCCCGTTTTGGTGAAAACGTGACTCAACGTTAAACCTTTGTTCCTTGATTTGGTAAAGTCTCCAATGCTATCGCAAATGCTTATCTAGGTATCCGAGCTCCAAATTAATCAGTTTATAAAATTACGCATATCTCCAGCTGTATTCTAGTGTGAAAGTTTCAATTGAATTATCTGCAGATGACGTCAGCCCAACAGCTGTTTGTTTACAATACAGGTCTACCTATCTGATGCATCAGTAGTAAGGTATGAACAACTTGTCTAGCTACAATTCATGGGAAATGCCTTTCATTCTTCCCTACTTCTTTCTGGTGAGAGGTTAAGAGCCTATGGCAGGCACTGATACCTGGCATCCAGCCGTGTGAACATCCGTAAACAACCAACAGGTGACTGAGGGTCATTAAACTCCCCCATGTGATCCAGCATTGGTGAGTTTTTATTGAGTTTTATCTGTGTGTGACTTTTAAACTCTTATGTGGCATCCAAATTTTCAAATTATTTGCGATATCAACTTTCATTCCACCTAACTAAACTAGATATTTCTTTTATCAGTGAGATGTGATTTAAGTAACTAATTTTATACCTATTTCTCCACATTGTGTCAGTAACGTAAGTTCAGATATATCATTGTCTAATTTAAATCAATCAATATTTTGTTTACCAACTATCTAACATGCAAATGCGTTAAGATTTCATTAGCAATCAGTAAAGTAAAAGTTTAACCTTATATTCTTTGAGCTTCACTCAAGGGTTTTTCTTTAAAGAAGTAAACCAAACGGGCCAGTTAAATATCTAGGAATTCCACCTGAAATTTACCTAAAATCTCGAGAACATCAGTAGGACTCATAGAGAGACGACAAATTTCTACATTTTATGTTTATTTTTGGGCTGTAAAATACAGCATTTTAATTTCTTTTTATTATACATGTAATATTCATATTTTTGTGAAATAACATCCACTTTTTGTTCTGTCATATGCAATAGTTGTTTTTTTTACTAGCACATTTAATATTTGTTTTTGTTTTGTTTTGTGTAATGTAATGTTTATTTGAAATATACCAGTAGTGTCAATTTAATTTGCTGCTACCACAATTTATATGAATAAATTTAACATTTATTTTTTCATATCTCTGTTGAATTGAACTATAATTCCTACCTAAAATCTCTTATATTTGTTGACGACGCAAGTTAAAGAGTCTTATACCGCTTACCTAGATTCCGACAAAATTAAAAAAATATTTTAGTACCCAGGCTCTAGCCTGGAGATCTCACAAATTTAGGACTTCAGGCAAAACAACTCAAAAGCAGAGTAATTATTGAGCTATGCTAAGATCTTCTAACCTTATAAAGTGTTTCTTATCTTGCAAATAATAAATCTGATAGATAGATACTTTTAGGTTAGGGTTTAATAGGTGATGGTGACCTCACTATCCTCCGGATTTGAATCCACTTGATGTCGATCACGACATACCACTGCTCTTCTTAATTTTCGGAAGGTTACAGTATGTCGTCGACATAGCGTGACCATGTTGAAACGTTACTCAAATAGGGATTGTAGTCTCTGAAAACCAGATCCCTCTCAAAAAAGTTCATAAAAATCTCCGCTCAAAGGGGCGACAAAGGATTACCCATAGGGAGACCGTCCTTTTATGTCAACGGCATACTTGTGGTTTGGTCGGTAGTTTGTAGTTTTTACTGTAACTTTATTGGCTTTTACTGTAACTTTTAACCTATCTGCTGTTTGACTGTGGATTTTTAACCTTGATGATTTCTGTAGTGTTTATCTTGAGATCATTGTGCTTCAACCGGCACAATTGCCTACCAGAAAACAAAGTTTTTTGACAGACCTTTTTATTGTATTTTAGATTTGCCCCTGAGGATGGCTACTAGTTAGCCGAAACGCGTAGGGTTTAGTACAAATTTACTGTCTGGATCAGAAGCATCTCATCGAGTATTTGATTATGTCTATCCCAGATTGTATGACGTTTAGGAATGAAAGCTTGGCAAAGGGTGAAATCTCGACATTCGTTGAAAAAATGAACGGAAGGTTTGTAACGAATGTTATGAAAGGAAAAGCTAAAATACGAGTAGGTATGGGAGTCAAGAAATCGAATAAAAAATTAAACAGAAAATCCCCTAAAAATACCCTTTGTCACCTTCTATCGAAAGCTAGAAGAGATGTGGAATCTAAGAAGCCGTCAAGTGTTAAAAGTGCCATTCGAAATGCATTCACTGCAGCTAAAAGTGGTATAAAAGGAAAACATGTTGCTCCACTCAAAACACGAATAGTTCCAATTCCAAAAACTGGAGGTGTACTGCCTTTCCTTATCCCGCTGTTTGCAGGTCACTCTGCTCTTGGAACTTTATCCGGAGGAGCTGCGGCTGTTGCTAAAGCCGTTAACGAGGCAAAACATGGTCGCCAACAATTGATGGAAAGTTAACGACATAACAAGAAAATGGAGACAATAGCCATGGGAAAGGAATTATTTCTGAAATCGTATAGGAAAGGTCTCGGTTTATACTTGAAACCAAGAAGCTTTTAAGGATGCTACCCAAAAGAGCTCTAACTGAACTTGGTATATATAAAATTGTCAAACATAATTTTAATTTTAGAGGGATATTCATGTTGAATGAATTACCTACAACACCCAAGAAAATAGAGTGCGGAATTGTTAACTTAGATCAATCAACTAGAGCAGGAACGCGCTGGGTGGCATACCATAAAAATAACGATAGAATTATTTATTTTGATAGCTATGAGGATCTTAGACCACCAAGACGGTTAATAAACTATTTTGAAAATAATATCACATATAACTATAGCATTCTGGGCACCCCACTTAAATACATGTAAAATTTGTAGTGTTGCTTGGACAACCAAGTCTGTCTCTAGACACATTTAAGTCAATCCTGGACACATTTATAACAGTGTTTAAATGTAAATAGATTCAACTATTTCGTAGGGAATCAGATATGGACAAGGTATTATTAATAATAAAACAGTGTTAAATTATAAAAATATAATATATTTACTCATGTGTAACTAATTTTAAAACTGTCTCTCTTTGCAACTCTGCTTTTTTATTTAGACCCAGTTCCATTGACCGTTTGATCAGTTGTTTCTTCTGAACTTGTTTTTCTTTGTATGCTTTTCTGATTGCAATTCCTTTTCTGTTTGGTAAAACTGTCTTCTCTTTTTATTAGCTTCTTGTCTTCTACGAATAACTGAAGCTCCTCTGTCGCACTGGGAAGTCTCTTTATTGTGCAGTTCATTCACTGATGTGTAAACAAATATATCCTGAACCCCGTTTGATGCTGAACATGATATTTCATCTCTTACAGAAGCACACGTTCTTCCTCTGCCATGCAGCCAAGAATCACAGTACACTTGCCTAGAATAATGTGAATGCGGCGTTCCACGAAGACTTTCGCCATCTCTTTGAAGATGTTTCTGCCCATCTGCACAAGCAATGTGCCTTATTACTCCAACAGCATGATCTAGGCTTCTATCTATGGAGGTCATCTTGTAAGAACGATGTGAACAGGATGACAGTCAAGAGAATACTAGCCATGTACACCTGGACTATTCCAGTATATATGGTGCACCTTTAATTATCGCCTATTGTCGTGGAACATCGGTGTTGTTCGGATCGGACAAAAAATCGGCATTGTTCGCATCAGATACACAACCAGTCAACCAACCAATACAGACACCTGTTAGACAGGACATATATCTGTCGTGCCATACAGACAGTTGTCGTGACAAACAGACAGCAGTCGTGACAGACAGACAGCTGTCTATCTTCTCTATAGACAGATAGCCGTCTAACAGTTGACTGTCTTGCCTAACAGCTGTCTATCCTGTCTAACAGCTGGTTGCCCTGTCTAGCAGCTGTCTGACCTGTCTAACAGCTGTCTATCTGTCTGTCCTGTCTAACAGCTGTCTGTCTTAGTTGGTTGACTGGTTGTTTGCGTGATCCGAAAAACACCAAAGTTTTGTCCGATCCGAACAACACCGATGTTTTACGACAATATGCATTAATTAAAGATGCACCATATATACTGGAATAGTCTAGGTGTGCAAGGCTAGTATTCTCTGGACTTTCATTCTGTTCACATCATTCTTACAAGATGACTTCAATATCAAAAGCTGATTACCTGAGTTTACTATATGTTAATGGTATTAAGTCGTTTTCACCACAATAAATAGCCAAAGACTACAAAGAGTGTGCTACATAGTGGTTTGATCTTCCCTTAATTGAACAAGATTTTAATTTGTTACTTTGTGTGCCAAATATTAACTGACATTCGATATGTCGATGTCAACTAGAAGCAGATGATGGAAGTGTGGCGCATGAACACATGCTCGCTTTGATACATTATACAAATGGGTCTACGTTTCAGGGATTTAAGAAGCTGCAACGTGCAAGGCTACGTTTGCATCCTAAAACCATTTTCAAGAAAATAATTTGTCTAGATGATGCTGTTGGAGAATTAAGGTGTATTGCTTGTGCAGATGGGTAGAGACCTCTTCAAAGACATGGCGATGGTCTTCGTGGAACGCCGCATTCGCATTATTCTAGGCGAGTGTATTATGATTCTTGACTGCATGGCAGCGGAAGAAAGTGTGCTTCTGTAAGAGATTAAATATCATGTTTAGCATCAAAAGGAGTTGAGGATTTATTACGTCAGTGAAAGAATTGCACAATAAAGAGATTCGTCAGTGCGACAGAGGGGCTTCGGGTATTCGTAGAAGACAAGAAGCTAATGGAAAGAAAAGACTGTATTACCAAACAGAAAAGGAATTGCAATTAGAAGGGCACACAGAAAAACAAGTTCAAAAGAAACAGCTGATCAAACAGTTAATGGAACTGGGTCTAAATAAAAAAGCAGAATTGCAAAGAGCGACAATTTTAAAGTTAGTTAGCTTGTAGTGTACACATGAGTAAATATATTATATTTTTATATTTAACCACGTTTTATTATTAGTCATACCTTGTCCATAACTGACTCTCTACGCAATAATTGAATCTATTTACATTTCAACACTGTTATAAATATGTCGAGGAGTGACTTAAATGTCCAGAGACAGACTTGGTTGTCCAAGACTACAAATTTTACATGTATTTAAGTTGGGTGTCCATGTGTTTGCACAGTTCAACCTTATCCTTTTCCAAATTTATATCAGAATATTTCTCTAAAAACACTTGAAGCTCCTAAGCTCCCTCTTGTAATTAGTGTGTATCACAATGTTTAATAGTTACTATGTGAAAACTGGAACCTGTGATGAGCACTGATAAGTACACTTGGAGAACTCAAATCACCACAACACATCATCAGAGGATGAAAAATTCTGATTTTTTTATCCTCTGATGACGCTAACTTGGTTAGTGAAACGATCGTTAGGTCTTTGAAATATGTGTTGTGGTGATTTGAGTTCTCTAAGTGTACTTATTGTTTAATAGTCGATTGGCAATTAATCCATTACAGTAAAAATATAAGTTCAACCCCAACTCAAATTCTAACCCTCATCCAAAGTCCCCGCTTCGGCCTCCCTCCCAGCTCTCTGCTACACACCACACCAAAAACCTTACTATCATCAACATTTGATAAAAAACACAAACTTTACTCTATACTTTCATAATAATAATCAGAATTACATTTTTTATGGCATGGCAGATTCACAGTTGGTACTTAACATTTTACTGATGACATATGACAGACGTACAGTTGGCAGTTGACAGATCATACGTTAGTGCTCCAGCCAGGTAGAACCAAAACGGCAATTGGCCCAGAGCATACCTATACACTCAAACCATTATTCTGAGTGCAATTGTTTTATGAGAATTGACTCCTGTAGGAAAATAACTCGGTACCAGTTTTGTAAGCCGCTGGGCGATTCGTGGAGCAAATCAGATACCGTACAAAATATGATTTTTTTATTTTAAAACTACAAAAATTTCGCCTTTCAACCCCAATATCGTTATACTCATCTTACCGAAACATCAGTACAGATAGACAATGAGCAAACCAATGCAGCATCAACTGCGAGGGTATAAGTCCTAGTCAGCCTAATACATCCTCATAGTCAACTTTTGCATGTCCTGTGATTATTCACTCACCACATAAGTTTGCAATCTCGCAATCTGAGATGCGATGCCATATCCTCCAAACTTGTCAACCTTTGAAGTTTGGCCAGCTTCCTGGTAGTAGTTTGATTTACACAACTCCATGACACCACAGTCCCATAAAAGACCCTCGACCTGAGGATCGCAGTGTAGATCCAATGAAGGGTCAGAGAATTAAGTCCCCAGGTCCTTCATATCACACGGTGCAACTGTCAGAGGGACGCTACTCTCTTTCTCACTACTCGATTTATTTGCGACCCCCATATAAATTTGGAAATATTAGATAACGACAAATCAAAATAATAGAATAGCGGCAGGATCGAACTTCCAAGTAAGGGCAACAACAATCAATGAATTCCAAATATAAATCAAATTACCTAGACATATCAGTTTGAACTATTAAAAATCTACAGAAAATATTGGAGAGACGTATTTTAACGCCTCCATCTGCCCAGCCCCAAAAGTGGTGTGTAAGCGTAGGTTGTATTATTATAGTTCGTTCCGAGGCCTCCATCTGCTTTATCCCTGTATCTTACTGTAAATCTCCTCTAACGTCTTAGTGTGTTGATCGCTAGACCTGATGAAGATCTTCCATATTTTCGTAACCTCTCTTGAAAATGACTTCAGTATTTGTTATATATATATATATATATATATATATATATATATATATATATATATATATATATATATATATATATATATATATAATATTTAAACATTAGAAATTGACATTTTATCATTGGATTCAATGCTCACCACAATTTAGGATGGGGGAGCACAGGCACTAACAGGAGAGGTTGGTACCTATTTGACTACGCGCCAACAACATAGACATTACCAACAGAGGTAATATGCCAACCCTTCTAAACGCGATCAGAAAACAGGTATTAGATGTAACCTTGATGGTCCGTTTAAAACACACACAATAACAAACTGGACTGTATCAGATATACCATCTATGTCTGACCATGCAACCATATATACAGTTGAGCATAAAGACAGCAACTAGGTGTGTGGGGCAGAGCAGGGTGCCCAGGTTTACCAACTGGAATGTCTATAAGATTCATCTTTGGTCGGGGGTTCAAGGGTTCAACTCTGATCAAGCTCAAGTCACCTAAATCAACCCATAAAGATTGCCTACGAGAGCAGCTATATTGTTAAGCGAAAGGCAACCCAAGGGACATGCTTTGGTGGAGCAGGGAACTGGACTGACCTAGAGCGGAGGCCAGAAGGCTGTTTAATAGGCCAAAAAGGACTGGCGACTGGGCTGAATACCGACAAGTCAAGCCTTATATAACAAAGAACTTAAATGATCTAAAATGAGAACCTGGAAGCAGCTTTGCGAAGGGATAAATGAGCTGGCCCCCGCACAGCGTCTACAGAAAGTACTATCAAATGATCGTTCAGACTTAAAAATCCAAACGGTGAATATACAAACAGCTCAGAGGAAAGCACTGGAGTTCTCCTACACACTCATTTTCCGGGCTTACAAAACACAGAAGATAATGTGCATTGGCGCAGCTCAGCTGATCAAGGGTTGAGAAACCCAGTGAAGGTTAGGAAAAACTGGCAAATAAAATCTTCAACATTAACTAAAATAAATGGGCTATAAAGAGTTTCAAACCCAATACATCGCCTGGCAGAGACGGCATATTTCCAGCCTTGCTACAGCAGGGTTATTACAAATTAAAACCCCATCTGCAACGAATATTCAGAGCTAGTTTAATCCTAGGCTGTATTCCGCAGGCACGGAGAGAGGCAAATGCGGTGTTTATACCAAAAACAGGACATTGCCCCATGGACGAAGCAAAGTCCTACCGCCCCATTAGTCCCACATCTTTTTTCCTAAAGACCACGGGGAGGGCATTAGATCAATACAAAAGTAAAACCCTAACAAAAGAAGCGCTTCAGGTCCAATAATTCGCCTATCACGAGGGCAAATTCACATTAGGTGTCCTACACTGTTAAGTGAGAGGTAAAGAAAAACTTTCATGGTCAAAGACGTAGGCCAGAGAAGTAAGATGGATTGAGTCAATGCTAAAAAGCCGTGTTATCACAGCCACCACAAATGAAACCAATGCAACAGTGACCTCGGGGAGGAGTGCTATCACCTCTGCCGTGGTCGCTCGGTTTTGATAAACTTATGACTAAATTGAGCGGAGCAGGGTTTCTAGTTCAAGGATACGCAGATGATATTGTCATAACAGTAAATGAGAAGCACAATGCTGTAATATCCAGCTTCATGCAAACAGACCTAAATATAGTAAAGAACTGGTGTCAGACAGGGGGACTTACGATCAAACCTCATATAACAGTTCTTGTCCCATTCACGAACAGGAGGAAACTGAATTTAAAAGCTGCCACTCTTAATGGCACACAGATACAATTTTCCAATGAAGATACATACTTAGCTATCTTCTTAGACCAAAAACTGAATTGGAACATACACTTGGAAAAAATCTTTCGAGTGCCACAATGGCAATCTGGGTATCCCGTAGACTCGTAGGAAAGATATGGGGGCTGAATTCCAGGATGGTATATTGGGTATACCAAACTGTGGTTAAACCCATGGTCATATATTCATCTACAGTACGGTGGCCAAAAAACGCAACAACCTCAACACCAAGCAAATTGAAAAAATTGCAGAGGCTGAACTGTTTTGGAATAACGAAAGATATGGCATCATGCCCTACAGCTGCAATAGAGACAATACTAATCTTACTCCACTGCAGATATGCATGAAAAGGAAAGCAGCACTCTGTGTCTCAAGACTATTTCAAGCAGACAAATTCAAACCAGAAGGCTTGGTTGGCCAGTGAAGACCCTGAAATCTTTCAAAACCGACTCGTCTGCAAAAAATCTTTGTAGAAAATGGCTACGAACAAAAACTGTAATGTGGGTACCAGTGCTACAAGACATTGAAGGAAACGAGGAAGCAGATATCCTTGCAAAAAGGACAGCATCGGTAGCATCCTATGCTCCAGAGTCCTGTTGTGGACTAACACAAAGCCAGGTAAGAAGGGAACTTGATAGTTGGGAGAGGAACCAAATGATGCTATACTGGAGGAGAACGCCAGGGTTAAGCACGCAAAACGGTTCATCACTGTATCGACAGGGAGTTCGGAACTGTTTCTTAGATTGAACAGGAATGAATTGAGAATAATCACAGGACACTCCCCAGTAAGGTGTCAACTTATGAAGATGGGTAAGGGGGACAGTAAAAACTGCAGTAGAAACAACAGAACACTTGCTATGCGACTGTAGGTCCTAGTTCTGCAAAAGGCTCAAATACCTTGACGGTGTGACCTTAACACCCCAGGAAGTAGGTAAAATAGTCCCTTAAAAGATAGTTGACTATATGAGAAGTCTAAGCTTTTTGGGCAACTATTAGAAAGAAGAGTCATGCACAAAAGACCCACTACTGTCGCAGCGCTGAGATGTTTCATTAAACAATATACAATCTACAAGAAAAAGTATACGCCTATGCTCTACTGTTTGTCCTGTGTAAACTGTAATTAAAGTTTCACTATTTGACGTATGCTTTTAAGGTGTCATGTCCAATGCCCTACACTCATGAATTAAGTGTTTACGGTCTGTCCCTTAGGAGGTCTTCCAGCAGATAGCGACTATTATATCCATACCCATCTCTGATTATATATATATATATATATATATATATATATATATATATATATATATATATATATATATATATATATATATCTGTGTGTGTATATATAACAGGTTTAAGCTTAAATGAACTGAGACCTTAGTCAGATATACATATTACACCTAACGTGGGTTTTAAAACCCTCAAAATGTTAAATGTTAGTCCATCGTGACATCCTTATTATTATTGCACATTTTTCTTCTGAAAAGTCGCCAAAACTACTTTGATTTTATAGACATCTGCCTCAATTTAACAGCTGACAGTTATTAGTGTAAAATGAATAAAATAAAAATCAGCAGATTTTAAAGGCGTTAATCGAAAAATCAGTTAATTTTTTTAATAATATATGTAAGTAAAAAATGACCACGTACAAATTTCTAATAATCCCTCTATAAACAAATGTTTCTTCATTACATCTGCAGTTATATATATATATATATATATATATATATATATATATATATATATATATATATATATATATATATATATATGTACATAAAGATTTAAATCACAGTCATTGCTGCCAGTTATAATTTGAAGTGACGTAATCTCATATGATTTTTTAACCATAAGATTGTCAGAATTATTATCTTGTGTTTTATTTGCGTCACTTGGTGATTGTTTTGGAATATTTGGACCCGTTTTTGTTACGGTGACCTATATTCAATTTGTACCGACGCCTTTATAATTAAAGAGAACAATGACAACTTAGACGAATATCTACAAAGCTTACCTAGTTATCATATCATATTATATATATATATATATATATATATATATATATATATATATATATATATATATATATATATATATATATATATATATATATATATAAAGGTATATAAGGTATATAAGGGTTATATGGTGCATAGATGTCATTTCATTACTGTCACAGCGCGCTTGCGTACTATAAAATGATTCGAGGCGTTTGTGACGATGTGACACGCCCGATTATGCGAATTTTTACTTCAGCTTCAAAGTTCCAGTAGCTTCCCATGAACTGCTGCTATTAAATGGAATGAATTTGCGACTGGCGTTCAGCACATTTCTGTAAATATTGATCCGCTTAGTAACTTAATCACAGTGGTTATATGGTACCTCTGTTATAAGTCGTCCTACATTTATTGTTAACTGAAAAAAGGAATTATAAATGAAACTTTAGTAATTCGTATTTAACTCTACAGCTTGTTTTGATTTTATAGGCACATAAAAAATATACCTACGAAATATACGGAGGATGCGAATATCTTGCACTATTGGCATGTCTTTCCTCAGTGGAAGAATTATAGATCGTTATACAAAACAAGGGGCGGCTACTAGAGACATCTACACTTCATGTTCTATACTCTGCATAAACGTGAGTCTTGATCTTGATTCAGAAGCTAGTTACAAAGATTCTGAAAGGCATTTTAATAAAGGGGGTTCAGCTTAATTTAGGTGTGTTCGCTTAAGCTGATTTAGCCGGCTCAATTTAAGACCATTTAAAAGGAAACATACACACAGACACACATATTATATATATATATATATATATATATATATATATATATATATATATATATATATATATATATATATATATATACTGTATATATGTATACAGGTGTTCATTAAGTACTTGTACAAACCTCAAGTAGAGATTCTAGGGCTTATTTTAAGCCAAAAAATTTCTATAAACATAGGTCCAAATATGCTTTGTTTTCGAAATATGGTGTTTAACTTCTCAAAATTTTAAAGTTTAAAAAATTTATTCACTACATTTTTTAAGATAATTGGCATAAATAATTCTTCCTGGAGTGCTTACAAAATGACCCAGTTATATTTAAAAACAATGTACAGATTGATAGTTTTTTCAAAGTCACGTGTTCTTGTTTTTCCACTAACTTTTTTAACATATGCTAATAATCACTGGTTTGCGAAAAAACGACTTCGCTGTTTTATCATTTCACTTTTATATCTCTGCGTGTTTATTCGATATTTTGAAAAGTTTTGATGATATTTAGAGAAATATCTGTCGATGTTAAATACACAACAACGCAGTGGGTACAGGGATAGCAAACATTTGAGAACAATCCTGGGGTTTCCACTGCAGCTGAATCAGTCCACTTGTTTTTAAAAAACAGACACTGGTTTTTTGTCATTTTGGTGTTACAAGTAAAAATTTACTGTGTATTGTGTTCAAAATGTACCAATGTACCAACGCAGAAATGGCAAATATTTAAGTCACCTATGGAATGGTTCACGGTAATGCACACAAGCTGCAAGACGAATTGATCAAGCGCGATTTCCTCAACGAGTGGTTCCACACGTCCAAACTTTAATTAATATTCACCAATGACTTTGTGAAACAGGTAGTTTTAAAAGGACAACAGATATCCCGGGAAGGCCTGCAACAGTTCGATGAGTTGAGATTTAAGAAGCTGTGCTAAATATTATTGAAGAAGTCCCACAAATTAGTACATGGAAAATTGCTCGGGAATTGAATATTACACATACAATTGTGTGGCCAATTTTAAGATCTCAACAACTTTATCCTTATCATATTCAACGCGTGCAGGTTTTCCCCTCAGGATAGATTTATGCATATGGTTGCGTAATAAATTATCAGGAACCCCGGATTTCTTAAGCCATGTGCTTTTCACAGGTGTAGCTTCTTTACTTGAGAATAATCCCAATGCTATCATGGAAAATAATTTTGAGGTACAATTTTCTCCACATTTTTGGGTTGGAATTATCGGTGATCACCTTATTGGACCTTCCTTTCTTCCACAAAGACTTATTGGCGAAGTGTACCGAAGGTTTTTGGAACACGAGCTTCCTGAACATTTAGAAGAAGTTGATTTAGAAACTAGCACTGGGTCGTGGTTGATGCACGATGGAGCACTTCCACACTTTAGTTTGGTTGCGCGTCAATTTCTTGATGAGAATTACCCTGACCGTTGGATAGGAAGAGCGGAAGCGAAAACCTGGCCTCCCAGATCACCAGATTTGAATCCTTTGGATTATTTTCTGTGGGGTCACTTAAAGTCACTAGTTTACAAAACTCCAGTCCAAAATGAACTAGATCTGAGAAGCATGATATTTTAATCTTGTACCATTATTAAGCAGACTTCAGGTATATTTGAAAGAGTTCGTCAATCAATGTTAAGGCGAATTGATGCATGTGTTGAAGTAGGCGACGGTCATTTCGACCAATTTTTATAAATGCTATTAACTTTTTTTGTTCTTTAACGTCCGTTTATTTCCGCGGCTATGGCCAATCATCGACGCCAGGAAGTAGTTTGACCTCACCATCCTGGAAAATTTGCCGAACCGCTGTCTTTCTGTAAGGAGGGTAGGGATCTATAATGTGCCCAACATTGTATAGACACGGGACCGACGGCTTTACGCCCCCTCCGAAGGGCGAAACGTGCAGACATTCAACTTGCTCAAATACAATGCCACAACCTCGGTTGATGATAATTGTACAGTATGTCCTGAGAAAGGAAAGGGAAACCCTGGGAATCGAACCCGGTACCGCTCGGTTCAGAAGTACACGTCCTTACCACTGAACCACCGAGGCTCTTGTTATTAACTTATTTGTAGAAGTAGTTTAGTATTAGTCTTACGTCACAATACGATTTATAAATCACACATTTTTTCGCTTAATTTTCAAAAAATTCTTGGAGATTCAACATACAAAATTCTAACGTAAGTTCACCTACATAACATTATGTAGGTACATTGTAAGCGAAAACCGTTTCCCTCAAAAATGGCTGCTTTCAACGACAAAAAATAAAAGTATATTTTGTATGTAAAATTGAAGGAATAGGTTTGTCTAGTCAAAAATGATATACCAGTGCGACACAAAACAGTTATGGTTATTTAAATGCAGGTACAACATTGCATGTTGCGCGCCCTCTAAGATTAAATATGAAAATTAGTGAATATTTGAGTTTCTCAGTAGGTATCTCGAATTTGTATCAAACTGTTATGTTATTGAAGAAGAAATAATCAAATAACCAAATATATTTTTCTAAATATCCTGAAAACTATTCAATATATCAACAAAAAAACGCAGAGGCATAAAAGTGAGAGGAGAAAACAGAGAAGTTGTTTTTTCACAAACCAGTGATCATTAGCATATGTCAAAATAAAAACGTTCGGGACGCAGCAAGTGCGTTATGGTAGTGAATTTTTATTAAATGTTTCAAACTTGGATAACTCAATTTTCTATATACTTACAAAGTTGGTATGTGACATAGTCTTCCCTGAGGCAGCATATGCACCAAGTGTCATTAAAATAACTTTGTTATTTTCAGAAAAAAAATTGTTTTTGAAAGAAAATTGAAAATTTCAAAAACTTAATTTTATATAAACTTAGAAAGTTTAATTTTGGTGTGTAGTAAGGTATTCCTAAAGGCAATATATCCACCAAATTTTATTTAAATAGCTTCGTAATTTTCGGAGAAAAATTTTTTTCGAAATAAAACTTAAAATTTTTCCGGAAAACCTGGTCAGAATTTCCTGGCCAACTAACTCATCCAAGTCATTAATAAAATAAACGCACTTGACGAGTTTCATCGAAATCGGTGAATTATTTTTTGAGTTATCGGTTGGATACATATATATATATATATATATATATATATATATATATATATATATATATATATATATATATATATATATATATATATATATATATACATATATATATATATATATATATATATATATATATATATATATATATATATATATATATATACCTATAAAAATTGAAACTGACCTCTGATATGGGTTCTAGGGGTCCTAAATCGCGCTCATTTGAAAAAATGCTTGCAAAGTCTCACCATCGATACCTCTCTATTAGTGAATTTTTTTAAATAAAAATTCACTAAAAGTTACATTGTTAACAAGTTCTTAATGAAGAGCCACTATAGTTCTTTATTTGCTTATATTCATTGTAAAATGTTTATGCAAGTACATTTAATGCGCACTAAATTAAAGTAATTCCACACGTAAAAATACTTCATTACTGTTATTTACTTATATACAAAAAAAAGTCTTAACGCAGCAAGTTAGCGAATTTTCACAAAAACAGTAACTAAAATAAAGGGGTGATATTTAGATATTGACAACTTGTGACGATTTTTCAGGCATTATACTACAGTTTTAAGATTTGTCAGCTGAGTATAATTTGACAACAGGTGGCCCAAAAGACCTACATAGAGCAACAGCAGCTTCCTGGCATGAAAATATAACGATGTAGCCAATATTACTTTAATCCTAATTAAAAGAGATAGAGGTTGTTAAATGGAAAATTTTAATTTCGATTTTCTTTGATATATGACATTGTTTCGAAAATTGTTACAGACAATTTTCTATAGTGATAAAAATAAATTGTTCCCAATTTGGCTCTAACACATAGAGGTCGCTGCTTGCAGTACCTACCTACCCTCCAAGTTTTGAAAATATTGACACTTTTTTGTTAGCGTCACTAGGAAATGTTTGATAAGCAAATAATATTCTCTTATATTTTCTCAACAGAAAATATTTATCTTCTCCGTAAAATTAACTATTTTTGAAATATTTGCGATTTTAAAAGTAGCTAGTAATAGGTACAACTTTTAAGTGTGTATCACTGGCTGAGAAGCGAAAGGCATTGAATATGAACACAAAAACATTATTAAACTTGATGCGTGATACCTAACACATCACTTCTAAATGACAGACATTTGCAATACTGTTTTTTTTTAGATTATAAAATAAAAAGTCTGAACGCAGCAAGTGCGTTATGGTAATGAATTTTCATAAAAATGTTTTTAATAGCAAATATGTGTTTTTTTAATGAAAGCAGGCATCAAATTTGGTTACCAATATAACCTACATGGTAAAAATAATGTACCTTATTTAATCAAAATAACTTTATTGTTTGAAAAATTACAAACATTTTCCGAAATTAAACTTGTTCCCGAAAAAACCGGTCCAGTTTTCCTGGCCAACGAACCTCTTCAAGCTATTTACCCACCTGCCAAGATATTATTATTCACAAAAACCTTTTTAACGGAACTTCCAAAAAAAAAATTTGCATGAAAACTTACGAACAATTTTGTCAAGAAAATCCGAGACAAATTTTTTGTACAATAACCTATTAAACATTTATTATTAATTGCCAAAATTTGAAAACAAAATTACAAAATGATTTCTACAGAAGCACAAAAACATTTCTGCGAAAAGTGACTAACTACTTTTGACACAATAATTTGCTAAAGGGATACATACAATTCAAATTATACACCTAATCTATAATTAATAAAAATGAAAACCATTTTTTTAATTTTTTATGTGAATTTGACCCATTGGAAGTAAAGAAAAATATAAGCGGAAAAATACTCACATTTTCATGTCACAAGAGGTTAAAAATAATAACATTACTTAAGTCTGACACTTAAAGTGTTAAAGTTTCATTTGACGTTTGTGAAAACAATTTACCGACTACTGTTATATTATGAAAACTTAAACATAGATTAGCTTATCAAATTAATTATTTCTTACGTTCTTTGTACCACAGTTAGTTTAAATATTTTAATATAATTTTTCGAAAATTCTCTAATTAATAACATAATCTGTTCAGTTATTAGAATTCAACAAAAAAACTTAAAAAAACTGATCCCTACATGAATCATGGTATGCGATTATAGATGCTAATTTTTCCACAACCAAAGTCTGTATGTATAGAGGGTTTTATACAAAACTTCAAGGAGAGAACATGCCCTTTACTACTTTTTTAATGTCGGTCTATTTTTGCAACTATGGCCAATCACCGACACCAGAGAGCATTTCCACCTCACTATCCTAGAAATTTAGCCAAAGGAGGGTAGGGATCTTTAACATGTCCAACATCGCATGGACACGGGACCGACAGCTTTACCCCTCTGAAGGACAGAACGTACAGTCATTCAACTTTCCAAAAAAAACTGCGACAACCTCAGTTGATGTTAATTTTACAGTATGGGAGTTGCATCCAGTACCCATCGGTTCAGTAGCATACGTCCTTACAACTGACGACCGAGGCTCTCCCTTCACTTCTTAAACACACAATGCAGGATGTTCGATTAAAAAAATTAAGTTACGGCAGTGTGAAGTTTTTCAAATACAACCACTAATAGAGAGCGCCCTGTATACGGCATCTCGATTTTCGACAAATAATTTAACGAAAACCTCTCTGGATGCGTCATTCTCATAGGACCCCTCTATCTATTGAGAAAAACGTTGTATCATTATTTTTGATATGTGCCAAAAATGTGAAAAGTTGCAAAACAATTAAAATAACTTGAAAACGATGAACGCGATGAATAATTTTTTTTTTAAACATGCACTATAATTCGATGAGAAATGCGAAAATGCAATAATAGAACAAGTGTTCGATTAACAAAAAACTAAAAGGGGTGTTCCATTAAAAAAAAAACTTTGCACAAAATAATTTACTTTGAATGGTTTATCACCAACGATCAATGGGCTACCCCGTGATTGCCAAAATACTTTTATAGAATATGCAGCTCAAGACACCCAGAATTAACGTATACAATGTTTTCCGGTATCTTGTATTATAACGGATATATTGAACTTTACCGTAGAGATGCCTCACCATGTATACATATATAAAAACTTTAATTAACCTCGTTGGATTCTAGGGGGCCTAGTTCACGCTCATTTGAAAACATCTTTTCAAAAGTCGCGATCTCCACAAGAGCGAAGTTTTTCTAGGAAAATTGTATACAAAATTATAGCATAAACTCTATAACTGAAACTACTGCCAAAGCATCAGAGAAAGTGTCTAATTTAAAATGAGTTTCTAGAGATATTTTAGTAAAATGATGGACAATGACGGTTGACGCTAAAACTTAAGGCTTTGTATAATACACTTCTTACGACATTTTCTGTACATAACCCGTATTCGTTTCAGGTTCTTTGCCCAAAAGTTGTCATTTTTGACATTTCAAATCCCGACTTTGACGTTTTAAGAAGAAAAGCTATAGTAACCTAAAAGATTCAAAGTAATTTTTTTTGTATTTCTTAGCCTTTTTGCGCCAAAAACTTAATTTTTGTCTTTAATATTCAATAGTTGTTTTCCACACAAAATATTGTTTTGGTTGCCACAGCTTTGTTATCTCCGGAGATATAAAAAATTTCCGAAAGAAAATACGAAATATCTCTGGAAAAACTAGGCCGATTGTCCTGGTTAACGAACTTATCCAAGCCACTTGCAAAAGGAAGGTCCTCACCGTATTTGATTTATATTGCCCATTATTTTAGAGTGATCAGTGTGACACAATATATATATATATATATATATATATATATATATATATATATATATATATATATATATATATATATATATATATATATATATATATAACTAAATAGTGAACTTCGATAGGTCTGGGGGCCTAGTTCACGCTCATTTGAGAATTTTTTTAAGATTTATAAATTGCGATCTCCTTATTAGTAAAATATTTTAAGAAAACTTTCTAAAACAGATCAATTAAATAAATCATTTTAATCCAAGAAATGTAACTAATAAAAAAATTAACTTATGACTAATTACTATTATTATTCTTATTATTAGGAAAATAAATAATTAATCACTTAAATATTGAACGATAAATGTTCATATTGGCTACCGTTAACCTCAATACACTTTATTATACGCCTGAGAATTTTCTAACTTTAAACAGTGTTGATTCATGTCTAAATAAATTGACAGTATATGCATTCTTTACTCATGATTCTCCGCGAGTTTTTCTTTTCACCGTTGACAACTGATTAAAGTAACTCTATAGAATGAAGGGAAGTGGGTTAAAATCTGGGCTAAGAGCTGGCCAATGGTTTGGGATGCCACGGCCTACCCATATTTGAGGACACATTCCATTAAGGTAATTTCACACTTGAATATAGAACCGATGATCTATTTAATTTGGCAGCTGCACTTATTCTTCTTGAACAGGGTGTGTGTTATTATCATTATTATTATTACTATTATTTTATTATTATTATTATCTTTATTAAAACTTGGAAATAATACAGTTGTCAAATATACATTAAAAAATTAACAACAATAAACTAACACCTAACAATACAGAAATTATAAGAAGTGTATCATAAACATACATTGCATTACATACACACATATACAGATATAAAAATTATATATGTAGATTTTTATGTCAAAGAAAACCAAAAACCAAAGCTGTCTACTATTTGGTTTTTTCTTAGTATTAAAAAATAGAAAACAGTACTTCTTAATTCTGTGACTACACAAAGTACTTCGTTGACGCACCAGATGTATTTGAATTGTTCGATTTGCTTCTTACCTATGTACCATGAGAATTCTGTTGTTAGTCTGCATTTGGTTCTGTTCTGGAATACTGTTATGTAGGGAAGTGGCTCTTTTGCGTCTTTGAAAAAGTCGGTTATCACTTGGTAGATCGTTGACTTTGCAATGTTATATATAAAACCGGCCAAGTCTTGCTTAGACTATTTTCCTGGATACCCACAATATAAATCTCTAGTTTGAATTTATTGGCGTTCCAAGAGATGTTTTTAACAATATGTTAACACTGCACCATACATCTCTTGTTTTCTGACGAGACATGATTATATGCCATGCTGTTCCTATAATACTCAATGGTCAGTTTTTCGAGTCCACTACCAGTTTCTTGTTGAGAAAAATCGGATCAGCTAGGCGATTTTTTGCTAACCTCCATGACACATCAGAATAATGTCCTAGATTAACGGGCTGAAGTAAGAAGACCATATAAGTTCGTGGTCCGTCCATGCTCCACACATTAAGTTCTCGATACCAAAGTAATTTGCTGTTGGATATGTTTTTTAGTTTCTTTTTTAAATGAAATATGTGTATCTGAAGAAGTCACAAGGCGTAACTTTAGCTCGCAGTTATCATTGTGTGTATTTTTGTGATAGGTCTCGAAAATGCTTTGATTCGATTATAATGGGTAAGCAAATTTTTTTTATAAGATTTGAATTACTAGCTAACTTTTCTTTCAAAGAATCGTTTGAATTCCATCTATCGTCTTCCATAAAATCTGACACCTTACTTTTGCCGCATGTAGTATTTCCTACGTTTACATGGAAGATTTCGATTCCTAGCTGCAACTTTTATCTTGTACTCTGGGGTAATATGTCCCATTAAAGTGGTAGTGCGGCATATTACCCGAAGTATTTTCTCGGCGTTATGAATTGAATATCTACCAATAGAAAGATTTTAAATACTTATAATAAATATCTCTTAAATCACATTCTAATTGTGAAATAAAAACCTCTGAAGCGTCATTATTTCTGTACAAAACTAATTTTGATAATTTGTGGTTTTCTTGCTCCATCTGTTCCCCTCGTGTCCCTTCCCTAACATTTTAAGCTGCAATGCAAAATCTAGAAAACATATTTTTTCACCTTTAAATTAGAATGCAAAAGCTAGAAAAAGGGTACACACTTTCTCCCAATTTCTTAAACGATAATCAAAAAAATTTAAGAGGGAAGTGGTCAGAAGAAAACATTTAAAATGCCATTACGGATATCATTGCTGGTACTGGTAGAGGCTCAGTTCGAGAAATAAGTCGAATTTATATATTTCCAGTCAGAACTTTAATAAGAAGAAAGGAATGAGGAAATTTGAATAAAATTCCCCTTGGCCGGAAAAGCTGTCTTAATGTTGAACAAGAACCTAGTTTATCCAGATATATACGTAACATGGCATTGCACGGCTTTGCTTTATCGGCTTCTAATATTTTAAAAAATTTGCGTGTTCGTTTGCTATCTAAAAAAATATTTCCCATACTTTTAATAATGAGAAAAAATGGCAGGACAAGACTGGTTTCTGCCCATTATGAAAATATATCCTATACGTAAAGCTCAAGGACTGTCCACCGCCAGAGCTAACGGAATGACAAGACAAGAATGTGCTAAATATTTCGAGTTGCTAGAAAACGTTTTCAGAGAAAATAATTTGTTGAATACCCCACAGAAACCCTTCAACCGCGATAAAACAGGATGGCCGTTGAATAATAATCCCAGAAAAGTTGTAACAAATAAAGGCGCTAAGATAGTAAATTACTAGTGCTGAAAAGGGGAAAACCATTTCTGTCATAACCTGTGTAAACGCAGAGAGCAATTTTCTGCCACCTTGTTGCATATCCAAGGAAAAAAAATAAAAAAGGATTTGAAGATGGTCTACCACCTGGTGGTAAAGTTATTATGGGCGAGAAGTCGGCCTACGTTACATCTGACATTTTTTACCAATGGTTTTGAGAATTCTTTGTTCCGAGAAAAGGACTCCGTAAGGTTTTACTGATTATGGATGACCATTCCTCACATTGCTCGAATGTCGAGTTGTTATATTATGCTGTAGCGAATGATGTGATCTTATTTTGTTTGCCTAGTCACAGCACACATTGGCTGCAATCGCTTAACCGGTCATTTTTCAAGTCCTTGGAAACCCATTGGTCTCAAACTTGTCAAAATTGGGTTCAGCCGCGGTCGAAAACTAAGCCGACTATAGTTTTAAATGTCGCCTGATGTAAAGCAGCCACTATTCAAAATAGGACATCCGGGTTTAGAACATGTGGTATTTACTTATTTAGTCCCGAACAAATTCCCGATCACGCATTTGTCCTTGACGAAGTAGCACAGATTTAAGAAAATCTTAATCCAGAAGAAAATCCCATCGAGGGGCAAAATGAAAATGGAAACTTTCCAGATGGTCACAGGCAAGATGTTGTTGCAGCTAACGATGGTCGTGCAGACAGAAATTTTCGAATAAATTCTACCGGTACCTTGCATAGAACCAGGATCAAGTAACAATAGAGGTCATCGAAAACAACATGCTGAAATGCTAACTTCACCGGAAACTATTACCGTCAAAAAGCAAAGAAGCAAGAAAAAATAAAGAAATTGAGACAAAAAGATTAAAAAGCCAGAACGTCTGAAAACAATGTTTAAAGTAAGAAAAAAGATAAGTTAACGCTTTCAAAGAAAAAAACTGACAAAAACTGAAAAAAACGTAAACGTCCAAAAGAAGCAAACTATTTCAAAGCAAATGAATTACATTACAATGAATTCATCAGATACCGAAACAGAGGTAGTAACGAAGGAAAGCGATGATTCAGAAATCGAATTTGATGAGTCAGATTTTTGTGCAAATTGCAACGCATATTTTATATCTAAGAAAGATCCCAATTGTAACTGGCTTCAATGTGTAAGATGTTTGAAATGGGTGCATGAAATCTGCACTCCATCTGAAAGGTTTTGCGACAGCTAGATCCCGTTAGCCGAGAGAGCTATTACGAACAAAAGACATTGAAGAAACATATGTATTAAGTTGATATTTTTTTGTGCATTAAAGGTTATTTTTGTAGTTTTCCGACTTTTCTTAAAAACTGTAAGTTCCAATTTTTAAATTATAAATTAATGTTGCCATATTACCCCAAGCTATATGCCATCTTACCAATGGAAACAGGTAATATGGCAATAACGTATCATTCAACATTTCTGATTGTAACGTCTTTATCAGTGCAAATACGGCAACGAGCATTTTATGTGAAATACTCATGTATGCACGCTCTAAGATGCCGCCTTCATATCGCGGCTGGGTTGCTTGGTTGTTAGGATGTGAGCTTTTGAAATTAAAGTTGCCATATTCCCCGCTTTACTCTATATTGTATGCATTAGCCTAAATGGTTAAATATATGCAAGACTTGTTGTCCTAGACATAGCAGCTGAAGTTGTAATGGGTAAAGCTGAGACAGATGATGTTTTTAAAGTCAATCTAGGAACAGAAATCTTTAAAATGGTGCATCTAAGCATTAGAAGCTTATGTAAAAATATAGATGAATTTGCTGTTTTTATAGGAAATTTTGAATGTCATTTTGAATGCATTATCCTAACAGACATTTAACATTTAGAAAGGAGTTTAGCCTATGCCAAATCCCAGGCTGTAATATGTTGTCAATAGTGGAAGTTTTAATGAGTGGTGATTTACATAAATCGGGAGGTTGTTTGTTCTCACAAAGTTGTAAAGCTTAATGACATATTATTAATGGTAAATATGGCTAACTAGAAAGATAGATGTTTTTACATTATAGGGACGCATAGGCCTCCATAATCTTGTCCTAATAATTTCAATGACAATTTGCATAACTTTCTGAAGAATTGTCGAACTGATTGTGAGTATATGATACTTGCAGGTGATATGAATATTGCAATTCTATCAGATAATGACCATTGTAATGGGTATCTGAACACACTTTACGAATTTGGCTTGGTCATTTAGGCATCTCTTTTCCCAATAGTTGCCCAAAAAATTCAGACTTTTTATGTAGTTCACTATCTTCTTAGGGGCTATCCTACCTGTTTCCTGAAGTGTTAGAGTCACCCCTCCAAGGTATTTGAGCCTTTTGCAGAACTAAGTCATGCAGTCGCATAGCCAGTGTTCTGTTGTTTCTGCTAGTCCAGTGCAGTATCTTCAGTTTTCGCTGTCAGCCTTGCCCATCTTCATAATTTCGTACCTCACTGGGGATGTCCTGCGAAAAGTCCTGTGATTATTCTCAAGTCGTTCCTGTTTAATCCAAGAGACAGTTCAGACTTCTCTGTTGATATGAACCGTTTTGACTGTTAAGCCTAACGTTTTCCCCAGTATGACAGCATTTGGTTCCTCTCCCAAGTTCGTTTCTTACGTGGCTTTTTGTTAATCGACAGTAGGGCTCCAGACCATCGAATGGTCTTGTTGCTATCTGCTTCCTCGTTTTCTATGATGCCTTAATGCCCTGTCACCCACATCAAAGTTACTTTGTTGTTCGCAGCCATCTGCTTCAAGGATTTTTTGCATTTACAGGTCAGTTAAGACTCGGTTTCAAAACATTTCAGTCTTTAGTACTGCCTTAACGTCTGACAGAATGTATATCTCTCTATTTCTGAGTCTTCTTTGTATACACTGCTGTACACATAGATTTAGAGCAAGCATTTCTGCTTGGAAGATAGTGACAGTTTTTCCTAGAGACTTAGTGAGTCTAAAGTTGGGTCCTCTTATTCCCAGCCCAGCTCCCTTAATTTGTTTAGACTCGTTGTATAACATACAGATGAGTTATTTGTCAGCCTTGCCCTATCTTTCTGTCATGTTTGGCGGTCATTTATGACTATGTATAATCGAACTATGAAGTCCAGTTTGACTGGCATTTGGTCTGTTGGTTTGGCCACTGACTCCAGTAACAGAATTATCAAGTGGCCAACCAAGTCACCTGGTTTTAATTTGTCTCCTTGGAATAGTCTTAAGGCACTAAGTGATGCTTCCCTCTTCACGCATATGTGCAGTGGAGCAAGATTCAGCATTGCCTCTATTGCAGCTAAGGCATGATGCAATAGCTCCCATTATTCCAAGACAGATCAGTCTCTGCAGTTTTTGCATTTGGCTTTGTGTTGAGGCTTGTTCCTTTTTTGGCCACCATACTAAAGATGCATATGTGACCATGGGTTTAACCACAGTTTGGTATAATCAGTATACCATCTTGGGATTCAGCGCACATGTTTTTCCCACGATTCTACGAGGCATATTCAGATTGCCATTGTGGCTCTCGAAAGAGTTTTTCCAAGTGTGTTTCCCAGATTCAGCATTGCCTCTATTGCAGCTAAGGCGTGATGCAATAGCTTCCGTTATTCTAAGACTTGTGTTTATTCTTGTATGACATTTGCGACTGTTATCTTACCAGTTGTTTATTATGTCATGTTATGAATTCATTATATATTAGTATTTATTGTTATAGCATGTACAGCATTATACATGCCTTGTGGTTTATTTATTCATTTACCCATTTAATTATTAAACCTTTAACTTGTATTTTAATTTTGGGTAAATAAAAATTATTATTATATTATATTATTATTAGGAGCCTAGATACCGCACGCCAGGGAACTAAAATGCTGCATCTACATTTAAAAATAAAAAGAGCCTTAGTTAGGTATATGTTAAATCTATAATTTTAGCCATCTGCTGATCTAACACTAAACTTTAAACCGCTCTCTCTCTCTCTCTCTCTCTCTCTCTCTCTCTCTCTCTCTGTGTCTCTCAAGTTATATCAATAGAGGACTACATGCTAGAATCCGAAAGCTAGAATCACGAATCTAAACTCAAAAAGAAAAAAATTGGCAGCTGTCACTTTCAACAGCCATATGTCACTTGTCAACTGTCAACTGTCATAAGTAACCGTAACGTAACACGCCTATGCAAGAGGCTGGCGGGTGGGCCATAATTCCCCATCTCTACCTACTTCTGGTTGATCGTGATTAACAATATCCTAACAACTTTTAGAGAAAGGAAGATCAACTTGGTAGCATATGCAGACGATGGAACTCTATTGACTACAGACAAATATTTGTCAACAATTCTGTGAAGTCATGGAAACTGCGCTAAGAAAATAATTAAAATTTCAGGAGAAATCGGTCTAGAGGTAAACCTTGACCAGACAAAGCTAATTCTGTATACGAGAAACCACAGGATACCCAAATTTAAATTGGCAGAATGGAAGGAATGACACTTATACTGTCGAAAAAGATGAATTAGCTGGGAATTGCCTGGACTCAAAACTCTCCTGGAAGATAAAGACGGAGGAAAGGATGGGGGCTGTTTGCACTAAACTGGATATTACATCATCATGCCTGTAAAAACTTGCACTATTTTTATTTTTTGGGATGCTGTTAGGATAGTTGCCAATAGTTAAAAACCAAGTTTGCAGCTTGGAAAGACCTGTGCTAACTGCGTGGTGGTTGAAAAACCTCAAAACTTTCAAACTTTTTCCAGTTTTTTGTCTATAACTTCTAAAAGGTGCATCCTACGGAAAAAGTTTTCCGGTACGCTTTTAAAGCAGATAAAATTTTATACAATTGGAGTGAAACTATATCTCCGTATGTCTTGAGATACGCCACTTCAAAATTTGAGAATTTTTTCCAAAAAGTTTGAAATTGTAATTTTAGGTGTTTTCTGGGCCGAATATCGGGAAATGATGTTATTTAGCTTTAACATAAGGTTGCTATAGACTCTCTTACAATATACCAACCGTCGTTTATAATAAAACAGTCTGAAGCCCACATAAAACTGGCCCCATATCCCATGGCTCTATTCTTCGAAGAAAGAATGCCAAAAGGATCAAACTCATCGATCCTATCCGCCTTCACGCCCGTCTTAGAAAACTTCGCGATTAGAGAAAGTACATTCGTTATAGTGGACGAAGGCTGCTTGCTTGACAAGACTATATGACAAGGAAACAGCTCAGTGAGGGAAATAGTGGCTACTTACATTATCTACACATCCAGCCATTTTGGGGGAAATGTGTCAGTTGTATACAATGGCTAACCAGGAGAGGGGGCTGCTAGAAGCGTAAACACAGCAGAGCGGCTACGTCGTGATGCAGCCTCTACGTGTAGCGACATAATTTTTGACGAATCGACACAGATCAAAGTGCTCCAAGAAAAGTTATTGTCCAGCCCAAAAAACAAGCAGCGTTTGATCAACTTAGTCTGCACTGGATTGAATAGCCAAGGATCGAAACAAAGTAAGCCCCAGAGGACGCCGACTGCCTCATTGTGAGGACAGCGTTGGAAAAGAACGAGGAGTACGATCACGTCATAATCGCTGGACAGGAGGCCGACCTCTTGGTGCTTCTCAATGGAATGGCCTCCAGCAAACAAAATGTTTTCTTACAGAAAAATAGGGTTAGAACAGGTGGTGAGCAGTTCTCTGCAACATTATTTATTGGAGGAGAGCTCTCATTACCCCCTGGAATAGAGTTTTCTTTTCACGCGTTCACTGGTTACGACACCACCTCTATCCTTTTTTGGCAAGGGAAAACGAAGTTGTTGTAGGTCCTTTCAAAACAGCCAGACCTTCTTGACACGGCTACCACGTTTTTCAACCATAAAGCCACGCATGAGATAGCCTCTACTGGCAACAAATCTCTCGTGTCGCTGTATCGTAGGGGAGGAGACGACTCTCTCCACGCCGTGCATTACTGGATATTTGTCCGATTTGCTGCCAATGCCAAAGTCCACCTCGCTCGTTTGTGTGGCTGCTGCCCAACCTTTCTACAGAAGCTACCATCAAGCGCAGAAGTGGTTTGGGGTAGAGAAAGAGCCCACCAACTGGGGGGTGAAAACAGAATCAGCAGGGGCTGACACCGGTGACTTTAACCGAGGAACCAGCGCCGCTAACCCTGCTGAAATTCCTGTCATGCAGGTCCCAGAAAGGCTGGAATGTTTTGCTCTCTGCAACGTTTATCTATGGAAGGCCTGCCTGAATACTCCTCTCTTAAACATGGCTGAGTCGGATGAAGAAGACGACGTCGACGAGTCTTTACCATTAGTATCTAGTAGTAGATCTACCACAGGGGAGTCCCTGAGCCCTGGGCTTGTGACAAACCTGGACCTTCCAAAAGAACACGACTGTCTCGCAAAGTGCGTAAAGATAATATTACATACCTACTGCTTCGTTGTAATTTATTATTGGTTATTTCTGTCGAATGAGTCAGCTGAGGTCACGCCATCACTTTAGGATCAATATTTCACGTCCCAGGTGCCCCAAACTTTCAAAATAATTTTTATACATTTTTGATATAATTTTGATAAATTTATACCTTATTATCAATTGTGTTCAATTCCATTTTGCATGATATAAACCATTTTCTACTGAGATATGTCTTTCTTATGCTTTACAGAAGTCTTGCAATTCGTCAGGCTCCATTTCTCGAAGAATCCGATTTCCTTAATTTTTTGTTATTTCTTGATAACAAGGAAACTATTGGCTCTACAGATTTTTACTTATGCTTATATTAAAGCTAGACAATTTCTCTACAACTTTATCATATATGACTTTCCTCGTACGATGGGTATTTTCGTCGATATTTTGCTTGGAAGACGGCTAAAACAACAATTTCGAATTTTTGGGGTACATGGCCAATTTTTTGAGTACTGTATTGCTACCACAACTCGTTACTAAGTACCAGAAAGGTGGAAAACACCACTATTTCCTAAATCAGTAGCGGAGGCCTAAGCAAAGCTTGAGCATAGAGACATCTCAGAGGGTTTCGAATGTTAGATTAACACTCTGAGATTACTAAAGTCTTAGAGACTTAATTTAATAGGCGCCATCCACTTTTCGCAACCCGTCGCCAGGTTCAGGATGTCATTAGTACCTACGAGAGGAACTATGATGGCTTGGTGACTTAGGATCAATATTACAACGCGCCAGGTGCGAAATCGATAATCAAACAAGGTATTGCGTAACCTGAGGGGTTATCAGCAGTATAATACTTCTGTAATCAATAAACCATGAGCTCGAACGACACAAACACAAGCAATGGTATGGTCAGCAAATAATAATGTAAGATATAATATTGACCCATATATTCATAATACAATGACAGCAGTAGCATAGAATTGTGCTACGATAAAACAATATGCTATATGGTAACAGGGACCAACATAAATACAGTTAGGTCCACCTACTATATGGGTAAGCACTGCTAGTTAATATCACGAGCTACTAATTAACATCAGCTGTTTAATCACTGGTCTGTGAGCTCACCAACCCTTTACATATGGTATAACAACCTAATCAGTTTCAAATGGTCTGCCTGAGGGGCCTGAACAATGAAATTACCGTTCCAAATCAGTGTTACCTACGTAACAAGTCAGCGATCCCTCCAGAATAAAATTGTAAGAAGCGTGAAGCGCTTCTCACAAAGTAAACAATAATAAAATTCACTGGCTGGGTAAAGTTGACTTAATTAAACACTCGGAGGTGAGGCCTCTTCGTAGAGTTTATGTCCTTATGACCAACGATCGCAGTTAAATGACCCTATAGGTCAGTAATCATAAATAATAATAACAAATAATGAGGTTAAATTACTGGCAACAAGTGGCACACAATATATTCGCTACATGATTACAATATGGTGATGACTACCAGGTCCACCAACTATATTGGCACGGCAATGACGTTGACAGTCGCTATATGTCACGTAAATTTAACTGACATTTAAAATTTAACACACAGAAAAAAGGATATCTTAACGTAGGCAATGGCACAATGTTAAAACATACAACTAAACTGAAATGCCTCGATGAGGTGGTTGTTGTTAATACTCATCTGTGCGACCGGGGCAGCTCCACTAGCGTACACTAGGCGGGCAACATGACCAGGTGTATCACGGCCCGCTTATTACTATTCAACAGCAGCAGTTCATTACAAATAAATAAAAATAGGTAAGATATTTGATGAATAACGTTAATTAAAATTGATAATTGATGAGTAATGTTAACCAAAATTGACACTTGAGGAGTATTGTTAATTAAAATTTAAAGAGTATGTTTTTTATATTCTAATCCCAAAAAATGTCGTCTGTTACATCCGAAACGCAGCTGGGTTCCATGTATTACACATCATTGACGACCTTATTATATTAGAATGTCTTAAATTTTTTTAATAAAATGAACACACATGATCTATTCAAAAAAAAAAAAGGAAATTTGGGTTTGTCAGTTTTTTTTTAAGAAATAATATTTAAAATTAAATTTAATATCTGGCCTGCATATTGAGTTGTGTCTTTCCTCTCGTCCGTCCTGTCTACGGTGCATTACAGGGCAGTGGATCCCGTCGAATTCTCGGACGCCCTGGAGAACTCCCAACGTGACATAACCTCGTTTACTTGAGGAAGGTGGTATGCTTTGGAAACCATCGAGGCGTCTGATGAGACAAAATTTGAAGGGACATCAACAAAATGGCAAGATGGAAACATATGCCATCGCCGGGAAACGAAAAGGGATATTTACATGACAACCTCCTGTACCAGAGCGGGAATACACAAAATCTAAATTAGGAAGTTGCACTTGTAATCATTAATCTGACCACTCCACAGTCCCGTACGTATTTCATGACTTTTAACTTCCTTGAAATGCACGAATAATGGACTTGTTTACACACACGTTCCTACTACAACCACGGGAACACACGAGTAGGTCAAATGTCCTGAAATATGTGAAGCTATCTACTTTCCACTAAAACAATTTAACCTTTTAATAACACGCATATGGCGCCAAATTCAAACAACAACTGAACACGCAGATATTTAAAGTCAATATATAAATACGTAACTTTTATACGCGACACACCCCCTTCACAAACAAAAAAGTTAATTTCGTAGAAATTAACCTTTCTACCAACCTCAAAAATTTTCTATTAATTTTCGAATGCTCATAAAAAAAAGGAAATAAGATTCTTAAGCAATTCACTAATGAAAACCGTACAAGAAAATTATTTTTTTTTACAAAATTTTTACAAAACATTTACAAAGATTTTACAAAATCTTTACAATGACGTTGAGTGTATTTATTGTTAGAGCCTTGTATGGCTTCAACTCACTAACATGCCATGCACCGGCATCAGATCCATTTAAATGGTCCAAGTCATAGACGAGACGATATCTTTTACCTCGTACTCTACACAAAATGTATTTACTAGCCAATTTAGCCGAAATCTTTTTACTGTTGTCCTAAAGAATGTAATTTCCTTTCCACACTTCGTCCCCAATATTGAAGACAACGTCTCGCCTTCGCATATTATACTGCTTGGCATTTTGAAGGTACGCACTATTCAATCTTTCTTGAACCTGTCTATATAGTTCAGGAAAGTTCATGAGCTCCTGAGGATAAGCCTCTGTCTGTCACCAGACTCCAACTCTAGATCTTTGGAGATTCAATTTTGCCGTAAAAATCACCAGAAATAGGTACGGTACGACCAAAATTGAGAAAGTTAGGAGTGTACCCAGTTACTTCATGAACAGGATATCGGATAGCGTGAGCAATTTTTAGAATTTCTTTATCCCAGTCAACGTGTTTATTGCCGTCAATAAAGCATTTGATGGATGTATCAATAGTCCTATTTATTTTTTCGGATTTACTCTCGAACAATAACGAGCAGTTTACCAGATCTTCTGAACTTTGTAGTGATTGTCCAGACCTATGAACACAGAGCCCGTGAACTGCACCCCGTTGTCTACCACAATAATTTGAGGTACACCGTACATGAGAAAGATTTCTTGCTCTATAGAAGCTGAGACGGCTTTGGCAGTCGCGTCTCTCAACGGCTTGACCACTACAAATTTGGAAAACCAATCAGCAGCTACGACCAGAAAACGATTACCCTTCCAAGATCTTAGAAATGGAACGGGAGCTGGAGCCTTTTGGCATTGACATGACTTATATTGCCTGACATATTTTAAGATATCCGTCCTGATCTCCGGCCAGTAGTAATCCTAAGAAACTCTATTTCTTGTTTTGAAATAGCCTAAGTGTGCCGCTAATGGGTATCATGAAATTGGGAGATGACTGTTCTGCGAAGGTATTTGGGAACTAGAAGTTTCCACTCCTTCTGGTTTGTTTGAACAGAAGCCTTGGGTGATATGTATTTATAGACAAGGTCATATTCAAGTCTCCAAGAGAGACACCTCTCTGGACACTTAAGAATATTCGACTTCAAAGATGTATACCGCTGCTCGACCTGTTCCAAGTCGATGTCGATTATGGCAACATCAGCTTCCCTTTAAACCTCTTCAGTAGATCCATACATTCTAGATAACGTATCGGGTACTACATGGAACTGACCCTTTCGATGAATTAGACCAAAATCATATTGCTGCAACTTAGCAGACCATCTATCCAGCATCCCAATGATTTTTTGCTGCCTCTTCAACCAAAGGAGGGAATAACAGTCTGTTATCACTGTGAACTGGGTACCTTCAAAATAAGGCCTGAATTTTTCTATAGAGAAAAGCACAGAAAGGCATTCTAACTGAACAGCTGGATAGTTCTTTTCAGACTCAGAAAGAGATCTACTCGCATATGAAATGACAACTTTTGCCCATTTTGAATTTGCGTCAAAAGGCAACCGAGCCCTGAAAATGAGGCATTGCATTAAATTATAAAAGGCAGATCAAAATTTGGACTTGAAAGGATAGTAGGTTTTAGCCAGGCATCCTTGATTTGCAGAAAAGCCTCTTCATCTTCAGGACTCCAAATAATTTTCTGCTTTTTGTCTTTTTTGCCTGTTAACAAAGCGTTAATTACTGATACTAGAGAAGATAAATGAGAAATAAATCGCCTGTACCATGAGCACACGCCTACGAAACGTTTCATCTCTGTAGTCGTCGTTGGTCTTGGATAGTTGACCATACAAGCAACCTTGTCCGGATCTGTTCTTAGACCGGAACCTTCAACAATGAAACCTACTTATTTAAGAGATTTTCTAAAAAACTGACGTTTGTCCAAATTCACCGTCAGGTTTGCATCCTTCAGTAAATCTTTAACGTACTGCAATAGGGCAATCTGTTCTTCAAAAGTTTTCGAAATGATGATCATATCATCAACACATAAAAACTTTGCCGTCAAATCTAGGACCAAAAATAGAAACTACAGGCGCTGGAACGCTTGACTTGACAAAGCCAATCCAAATGGTAACCTAGTGGATTGGTAGAATGCGGGCCCAGGGACGACAAAAGCAGTGTTCTCCTTGAATTCGTGATCTAGTGGGATTTGCCAGAACGAACTCTTTAAATCTATGTTAGATATAAAGACAGCATCTCTAAGCATATTCAAAATAAAATCAACTCTAGGTAAGGGATAATTATCACATTTTGTAACGGCATTGAGATATCTACCATCAAAACAAAACATATGTCCCATGTTCGACTTCGGAACAATGAGAACTGGTGAGCACCAAGGACTGCGTGACTCCTCGACAACACCTAAAGATAACATCTTATGTAGCCCTTGATGCAATACTTTTAACATGAATAGTGGATATTGCCTCACGCAAAAATTTTGGCATCAGCTGAGTCGATGTGGTGTGTCATTCGGTTTGTTTTTCCAAGACGGTTCTCTCTACTTACTTCCTGAAAAGATGTAAACTTGCTGCTTCAGAATATCTTGATCAGCAGATAGTTCTACAGTGTTGTGTAGTGATGGTGTACACGGACCTTCCACCACTGCAATCTGATCCACTTCTGTAGACTGAACGAACCAATTCTTATCCCTAAAGTTCATTTGTAAACCAAAGCGTCGACAAGAATCGCTACCCAATATTAAAAAGTAACGCAAAGAAGGTACTACGAGAATTGGCACTACTCTGCGCCAGTTCTCAATACAAAAAGGCAAATGAACATTGCCAACAATCGATTGCTCTCTTCCATCAGCCGTTGACACAAACTCATGAGAAGTCTCAAATGTCTCTATCCCAAACTTGCTAAGCAAATCCATGCCTTGACTTCCAAAAACTGAAAAATTGGCCTCTGAATCAATCATCCATACGATATCCTGATCATACAGCTTTAATGAAATATAAGGACGATTGTCAAAAGGCTCTTTCAGAAAGAGTGGAGACAAATTTTTAAAATGGTCATTAGTATATTTATACTGCCTGTCCGTTAAACTGACTCTACCATTTTTGAACTTATTAAAGTTTGACTTAGAATAATTTGAGGAAATTTTAGAGAAAGTTCTTCTGTCAAAATCAGAAACACGAACATTTTTTAATTATAATTTCAAATTCGGGATGAGGAGTTTTTAAAGGACATTCTCAGGACCTTATCAGGAGTAGACAGCAATTGGCCCATTATTCTGAGATTCTTGTGTCGTTTTTGAACACCTACCACACGTCGCTACAGTAACATTTGCAGCATCACACTTAAAACAAAACTTCTTTTTTGGAACTACGATGAGTGTGGTTCTCCAGCTGCCAAATGAAACATTTCAACGGTTATCTCGATGTAGAAGTGTATGATCGAGATTACGAATGGAGATGGCTGGGTGCATGAGATATTGAAGGAACGGGGTGTTGAGGAGACTGAAGACTGAGATTAGAAACCTGATTTTCAAGTTTATTTGACCTCAGCTGACTGACCTTTATTAATCTCATCAATTTTCCTACAATATTTTGTTAAATCCTCACGAGAATTAACCTCGACAAAGGCCAACTGATTGACGTAACAAGGAAGCGTATTACTGCAAATGATTTACAGTCTAGTTGATAAGATGGGTGGTCTACTCAATTTTTCAAACATTGAATCCATGGTTGCAAAGCATATGTGAATTGGTTCAGATTTATCCTGAAACATACCCTTAATTTCTTCCTACATCTTATTATCTGCATTTGTTGGCAAAATTCCTCTTTTAACAAGGCAACTAATTCATCGCAAATTTTGATAGAGGATGGAATGCACAACAAAACATTACCATCCAACAAATCTGAAGCGTGACTAAGAAGTTATGACTTCTGAACATTTCTAGACAAGCACATTCCATCAATACATACAAGAAAATTGTGAACGTCTAAAGCCTTATTATCAAATTTCAAATTCCATTTGTTAACAGGAACATATTTATTTACAGGTAGAGCAATTATTTGTTGAATAGAGTGCGAGCAAGAAGCTTGAGAGCAATTTTCCGGAGAAGGATTGCTTTCACCAGTTTTAAGTTTTTCATGTAAATCTGCTTCTAACATCAAACAGGTTGCATATGATTCATTTTTAAAATCGAGGGAATCGTCTAGCAAATCCTGTTCAGGAACTCTAAAACGTTTAACTCCATTAGTCACATGGAAAAGACAAGACATAATTCTCTTATACTGACTATCAGATGTATAAGTGGCATCAAAATCATTAACAAGTGTACGTATAGATTCAAGTGTGTTCGAAATAACGGTACGTTCAGTAGAATCATTGTACTCAGAATCTTAAAATTGCAACTCTAAACCTCTATCTTTTTCTAACAGACGACGCAAAATTTTCCTCTTTTCATTCGCATGTTTATTACGTGAAACACATGATCTTAGTCTTAATTTATAGTCAAGTTCATTGACTAAAAGATGATTTGGATGCATTTTCACTAATTCCATGTCAAACGACAAATTAATATATAAATAAATTACTAAGTTTGGAATCCAATAGTAAAAAAATATTTTAAAAAATCGAAAATTTATGAGCGAGTCCGGGCGTAAATGTGCTTAAAATTGCGACTTAACAAATTATTGTAAAAAAAAGATCATAAATAAAAGGCAGCACTTAGTAAAGATTTGTTTCATGTCTAAAAACTAGTAAGAATCAACACAAGGACGCAGTCAATGTACGGACGACAGTGAGGCAATTAAATAAACCATAGGTACATGGTACAAACAATGAAACGGATCCCAAAGCAGAAAAGATAAGATTTTTATAAGTAGAAATTCAATTTCTGTTGCTCAGTGCATTTTGAGAATGCGTCTAAAAATATCGTCTCAATTTTTTTTAGGAAGTTATTTATTTAAATTACAATTTTGCTTTAAGTTCTCAAGATGCGCAAACAAAGTACAAATTAGCACTATCAGTTGGGCGCAATTAATGTGTCACGTTATTTAAAGATAATATTTGCACAATTTATTATTCCAAATTAAGATGTGTGACCCTGCGAGAGCTTTTCGTCGGAGAGCAATTGGGTAGTGGGTATTTCAAAAATTTATAATATGAGGGAGACGATTTTAAGCGCCACCTACTTTTGCTGGAATCACCTTTCAAAGTGCCCTGCTGAAGAAAAACAGAAAACATCAGCAAAACCTCTGAAAATTGTATTGAGCAACACAAATTGAACACTGGTTTGTCTCCATCGTGATTTAATTAGCTATAAATTTTGACATATGGATAATTGATAGAATGGATAAAATTGACAGTTCGTTATAAATAAATAAAAATAGGTATAATATTTGATGAATAACGTTAATTAAAATTGATGATTGATGAGAAATGTTAACCAAAATTGACACTTGAGGAGTATTGTTAATTAAATTTTAAAGAGTATTTTTTTTATATTCTAATCCTTAAAAATGTCCTCTGTTACATCCTAAACGCAGCTGGGTTCTATGTATTACACATCATTTACGACCTTATTACATTAAAATGTCTTAATTTTTTTAAATAAAATGAACACATATGATCTGTTAAAAAAAGGGAAATTTAGGTTTGTCAATTTTTTTTTGAAAGAAATAATATTTAAAATTAAATTTTATATCTGACCTACATAATGAGGTGGTCCATTCCTCTCGCTTGTCCTTTCTACGGTGCATTACAGGGCAATGCATCCCGTCAAAATCTCGGACGTCCTGGAGAACTCCAAACCTGACATAACCTCGTTTACTTGAGAAAGGTCGTATGCTTTGGAAACCATCGAGGCGTCTGATGAGATAAAATTTGAAGGGACATCAACAAAATGGCAAGAAGGAAACATATGCCATCGCCGGCAATCGAAAAGGGGGAGCCCTGAAGCAGAGGCGGCTCCTCAATAAGTGCGCCCGTGAGCGCACATTGCCGCCTGCCGGGAAAAAATAATATTTTTGCTATGCTATATTTTAATAAATTTTTATTTTTTTACCTCCTGCATTCTACACAAACAAAATTAGTATAGCGAGGATCGCAGAGTCGGCAGCCATTAATACAGAATCAGAATAAGTATAGTGTGTTAATGGTTGCCGACGTTATATACATCCATATACACAGTCCTGCATCGGTGTGTATTCTTCGGCGCTCTACCTAAATGGGAAACTTCAATACGAAATGATCGACCATCTTCGTCAAAAACGACCGAATAAGCAATCCCGTTGTGTGCTTTAAAATTCCACACTTGCAGCACAGCATAATAAGACCCAGCACCGAATCTTGTAGGGCGGCCCTTTGATGTTGTGCGAATAGAATATTTGACCTTGCCCACATCGCTCCAGCTTAACGGACCAGGGTGGGACTCGGCATACAGTTATGCTCTTCTCGAATCACAGGTGTAATCGCTCATTTTATCGTCAGGACCGTATTATCTTTCTTAAAGCAATGTTATTATTGATTTGTATACAGCAAAATATTACGTAATTGAAACAACGATAATTAAATATAATCTAAAATATAGCGTTAGTAGAAGGAATATAACTACGATAGATTAAATCCTCATGAATAGCATCTCACATTTAGACATTTTAAAGTATATTAAATTGTTTAGTCAAAATTTATAATAAGTTTGCGTCTATCAAGTACGGCATTCTGGCGTATTTTCATAAAATTCATTCAATCTTAAAAGTCAAGTTAAAAAAATTATACTATTACTGTATATATATATATATATATATATATATATATATATATATATATATATATATATATATATATATATATATATATATATATATATATATATATTATATACTGATTTTACTTGATTAATATTTATATTATATTTTATATTAATTTTTATTTTATATATTTTTTTTATATTAAAATGATATTTAAAATGATAATGATATTTATGTTATAGATATGATATTGATGTTATATATATTAGAATATATTTATATGAGAATGATCACCCTTTAGATATGTGTATACCTTTTTGTTTGTACTTTTCTTGTTTGTACAGTTTGTACAGTTTTTACACCATGTGTTATGGGTGACCTTGTATATTTTGTAATGTAAAATTGTATCTGTATAAAGTGTTTATGACTCTTGGTGTTTGAAATTTAATATGTGTGTGTGTCTATCAAATTACAGCTAGCTCAGTGTTATATGGGTTGCCTACCCTTCTACTATATATTTATGTCAAATAAATTATAATCAAAATATCTTATTTACTTACTTTATCTCAGTGGTAGGTTCTGCTAAAATAGGGGAAAGGAAAATAGCCTGCAAATATTTATATTAATCGCATTTTTATCTTATTATTGGTTTTTGTTTCAAAGAATTATGTTTTTTAGCAAATTTTTATTGACAGAGTTTTATAAATTTTAAAGCTAAATGGATCCGTTATAAATTTTCAAGCTTACTATTAGATTACAATGATTAATATTAATAACCGAGTTTTCGACTGCTTTTCAATTGTTTGTAATAATAAATATGGATCCTGACCTGCACTCCTAACTCCCTCTACATTCTTAAATTTGAATTATGGTAATATAAAAATAAGATTTCTATTTATGCATTAAATCTTATTTTCCCATAAACGCTTTTGATTGACGTTTAATCGACAGAAAAGATACTGTCTTTTAAACTAAATTGATTTCCTCCCTGAGTTGATTTTGATAAAATAATTAAATCTCAAACCTTGGTTCCTTGCTGCTGGTGGTGGGTATCCTTTAATATAGGTATTCTTGATATATTTACTGTTTATCTTGTAATTTGTTACGTTAAAAACTTGATATAACCTCTGTTATTTATTTCAGTGGGACAATGAATCTTCTTTACACAATATATACTTTAAAAAATTTATATTTAAATGGGAAGCAATAATGACGCTCTCTGGCATCTGAATTTATTTTAACAACCAACAATAAAATCCTAACAAAAGCGGAAATGTTGCCCAAATTCATCTAATATTTGATATCAAGGCATCCTTTCTTGACATTAATTAATACATATCTTGTCATCTGTTCTTCCGGTGAGTTTAAAAACATCCTTATTCTTAAAAATGACATTTGGCCTAACCTTACTTTTTTAATCTAATTATAGTCAATAACAAATTTATAAATTCATTAAGTTTACATGCTGCAATCTTGATTTAAAAGTTCCACAACACAAACACTGTCTTTGGTAAACTTCAGTTCATTGTTCACATAAATAAAATAATAAACTTACATCTAAATACATCATACAAGGGGTTTTTTTCATTACCTTTAGGTAATTGATTTTATAACATAATTCTTTGGTATTTATTTCATGCTTAAGAGTTTAATCTATTTGCAGATAGGTTTTTGGCTCTTTTAATTTCATTTAAACTGAAATGCTTTCCAAATTTGCTGGTTATAAATTATAAAATTTAATTAATGATCATTTCAACAAATTATGGCATTATATCTTTCATTGCTTATCCAAATAACACTGACTAACAATAATAGTGAATGTGCTTGTATATTAATGTTATTATTTTGTTTTCTGTTTTAGTGTACAGTAAAATATGTCGAACGATGTGGATATGTATACAATATACAGATAACTCATATGCATTACGTGTTAACCGTAAGTATTTTACTTACTACTGACCAGTGGTACTACTATTACCCCCCATTACTAATCTGATTCCCCAATTTTGTAGATCTGACTCTAAATTATTTAATCAATAATCGAAACTTAGCTTTATCATACTAGTTTCCGTCAGGGTTTTCATTTTTGTTTTTATAACTTTATATGGCCTTTGTAATTCTCAGCACAACACCCCCCAATTTTGCATACATTATTTCGATTCTCGAAAGTAATGGAAGCAAAATTTACATACGTGCTGTTATTTTATTTTCATTGTTATTGATAGAAGTGGAATATATCTTGTATATTAAATATTCCTCTAATTTTTCCTGTGATTGGGTCTTTGATTTCACAACTATTAACTGGGTTTTCTGTTGTGATCTCGAATGGACCCTCAAATGGCATCATTAATTTGGCACTAATATTTTTATTATAGTTTGAGGTTCGCAATGCCCTTATAATTACTAAATCTCCTCTTTTAAATGTCGATTTCTTAGATTTCTTTTTCAAAAACCTTTTTGCACATTTCTCTGCACGTCTCTCATTTAATTTATTGACCATTTTTACTACTTCGTAGGTTTTACTATTTTGTTGGAGCCATTTTCTTTCAGGCATGACACCTTTGAATAGATAAATCGGTGATTGTCCAGTCATTGTATGTGGACTATTATTAAGTAATTCTTCTATTATATTTAGCTTATCTTGCCATTCTCGGTGATCGCTGTGTACCATTATCCTTAAATACTTGTTAAGTTCTTGCATATATCTCTCAGAAATGTTTGATTGTGGAGGACGAATACTTGTAAATCGTAATGTCACTTGGTATTGTTGACAAAATCTTTTATTTTTGGTTTTCATAGTTTCACGTTTGGTTTCTCGGGTCTTCTTGTTCATCTGTTTCTTCTCATCAATGTACAACGACGTTTTATTTTATTCAACTTTACTTTCTCGGATTAGCAGCTTTTTAATAAATATTTTCTCCATCTGGTATATATATATATATATATATATATATATATATATATATATATATATATCTCAATTTATTTCTTACATGGTTTTTTTTTTATTTATACCTTATCATCTATCCCCTAAATCTTCTTTATTTTAACATTTCTTCATTTTAACACTATATTTCTATATTAATTCATTTTCATATACTTATTTCAATATTCATTATTCATTTTATTCATCATAACCTCTCTTGGGCCTATTTTCTTCTTTATACTGGTTTCGCTACTCCAACTATAATTCTTTTCCTCATTCACTACCATATATTTTTAGAATTCTTCAAAATTTTATTTTCTTATCCATTTTCTTATATATTTTTTTCTTCTTGCTTCATATGATCCTCTGCGTTCATTGTCATTGTCATTGTCATTTTCTTATTTCACTTTTCTTATTATATGCCTCGAGTTTTCCCTATACGTTACTTCTCTTTCGTGCTCACAGCCCCCTTTATATATATATATATATATATATATATATATATATATATATATATATATATATATATATATATATATATATATATATATATATATATATATCTTATTCCTTTCTTTTGCCTCCTGGCCTTTTGATTTTCAAAATTATTTGTCTCTCTCTTTCGAAATTGTTCAATTAATTCAAAATCCTTGCTCTCCTGGTCTTTTTATTGGTGGATTAATTTCCTTTATTTAAATTCATACAAGTCATTTAGGTTATTTTATTGTTTCGTCTGTTCCACTTACTATTTGTTTAAAATTTTGAATTTTGAATGGTTATTTATTTTCGAAATAATTTTGGTACAGTTTTAAGACTTATTCCAGGTCTATTGTTTGTTTTAATTTTGAATTTTGAATGGTTATTTATCCGAAAAACTTTTAGTTCAGTTTATAGACTTGATCTTGGTCTATATTTTGTTTTAATTTTCTTGGTCATTTCTGTTTCTATCTCTGTTTTGATACTGATCATTTCCCCGGTAGTTTTCTCTACTTTCGCCATGTCGATTATTCTTATTATGATTTTGCTTGTCATTATTTTTATTATCGCCCCAATTTTTGCTTTCTTGTCGGTTTCCTTCTCTATTTATACTTATCGGGAGCCTTTGCACGTAATTAATGGACTGGTCGAGTGTTCGCACGTTTTTATTTCCTTTATTCTCCAACTTCAGGTTTATATCTGTTTCTTCTCTTAAATTCTTCAGTTTTCCATTCGTTTCTCTTAATTTCTCTTTCATTTCAGTTTCATATCTCTCTCTTTTTCGTTTGCGCATCTTTCTTTCACTTCTTATCTGCTGACTTCTTACGTTTCCTCTCTCTATCATTTTCTCCATTATTTTCTTGCATACTGTATTCATTTCGGTTTCTATTTTCTGGCAATTTCGTTGACATTTATTTCCTTTATTCTCCAACTTCAGGTTTAAATCTGTTTCTTCTCTTAAATTCTTCAATTTTCCATTCGTTTCTCTTAATTTCTCTTTCATTTCAGTTTCATATCTCTCTCTTTTTCGTTTGCGCATCTTTCTTTCACTTCTTATCTGCTGACTTCTTACGTTTCCTCTCTCTATCATTTCCTCCTTTATTTTCTTGCATACTGTTACCCTTTCTCTCGCCTTTTTCTCCTCTACATTTATTTTTACCTCTTTTTCATTCTCACTTTCTCTCAGACTCCTTCCCCAAATATCCATATTCCGTATTTGTCTTTCAAACATCTCATCCATTGTTTTACTCAACCTTTCTTCGTGTTCACGAAATTTTTCATTCATATATTCCGTATATTGTCGAAACATACTTGCCATTTGTTGCAATAAAGTCTGATTAATACTTGGCATTTTTTTCTGTTTTTGTTCCTAAGGTTTGTTTTTGTTGCGACATTTTTATGTTTAAATTTCTTTATTTTGGATGGTCAGTAATTAAATTTTTGTTTTTCAGGTCTGGCTCTACTAATGTTAAAATTCCTGTGCCCAGATGTTGCAGTTTGCTCCCCTGTTTTGCTGTGCCTGGACGTTATGGCTAGTTTCCCTTATTTTTGCTGTGCCCGAACGTTGCGGCGCCAATTATATAATGATTTCACTTGATTAATATTTATATTATATTTTATATTAATTTTTATATTGAAATGATATTTAAAATGATAATGATATTTATGTTATAGATATGATATTGATGTTATATATATTAGAATATATTTATATGAGAATGATCACCCTTTAGATATGTGTATACCTTTTTGTTTGTACTTTTCTTGTTTGTACAGTTTTTACACCATGTGTTATGGGTGACCCTGTATATTTTGTAATGTAAAATGTGTGTGTGTCTATCAAATTACAGCTAGCTCAGTGTTATATGGGTTGCCTACCCTTCTACTATATATTTATGTCAAATAAATTATAATCAAAATATCTTATTTACTTACTTTATCTCAGTAGTAGGTTCTGCTAAAATAGGGGAAAGGAAAATAGCCTGCAAATATTTATATTAATCGCATTTTTATCTTATTATGGGTTTTTGTTTCAAAGAATTAGGTTTTTTAGCAAATTTTTATAACAACGTTTATTGACAGAGTTTTATAAATTTTAAAGCTAAACGGATCCGTTGTTATAAATTTTCAAGCTTACTATTAGATTACAATGATTAATATTAATAACCGAGTTTTCGACTGCTTTTCAATTGTTTGTAATAATAAATATGGATCCTGACCTGCACTCCTAACTCCCTCTACATTCTTAAATTTGAATTATGGTAATATAAAAATAAGATTTCTATTTATGCATTAAATCTTATTTTCCCATAAACGCTTTTGATTGACGTTTAATCGACAGAAAATATACTGTCTTTTAAACTAAATTGATTTCCTCCTTGAGTTGATTTTGATAAAATAATTAAATCTCAAACCTTGGTTCCTTGCTGCTGGTGGTGGGTATCCTTTAATATAGGTATTCTTGATATATTTACTGTTTATCTTGTAATTTGTTACGTTAAAAACTTGATATAACCTCTGTTATTTATTTCAGTGGGACAATGAATCTTCTTTACACAATATATACTTTAAAAAAATTATATTTAAATGGGAAGCAATAATGACGCTCTCTGGCATCTGAATTTATTTTAACAACCAACAATAAAATCCTAACAAAAGCGGAAATGTTGCCCAAATTCATCTAATATTTGATATCAAGGCATCCTTTCTTGACATTAATTAATACATATCTTGTCATCTGTTCTTCCGGTGAGTTTAAAAACATCCTTATTCTTAAAAATGACATTTGGCCTAACCTTACTTTTTTAATCTAATTATAGTCAATAACAAATTTATAAATTCATTAAGTTTATATGCTGCAATCTTGATTTAAAAGTTCCACAACACAAACACTGTCTTTGGTAAACTTCAGTTCATTGTTCACATAAATAAAATAATAAACTTACATCTAAATACATCATACAAGGGGTTTTTTTCATTACCTTTAGGTAATTGATTTTATAACATAATTCTTTGGTATTTATTTCATGCTTAAGAGTTTAATCTATTTGCAGATAGGTTTTTGGCTCTTTTAATTTCATTTAAACTGAAATGCTTTCCAAATTTGCTAGTTATAAGTTATAAAATTTAATTAATGATCATTTCAACAAATTATGGCATTATATCTTTCATTCCTTATCCAAATAACACTGACTAACCATAATAGTGAATGTGCTTGTATATTAATGTTATTATTTTGTTTTCTGTTTTAGTGTACAGTAAAATATGTCGAACGATGTGGATATGTATACAATATACAGATAACCCATATGCATTACGTGTTAACCGTAAGTATTTTACTTACTACTGACCAGTGGTACAACTACTACCCCCCATTACTAATCTGATTCCCCAATTTTGTAGATCTGACTCTAAATTATTTAATCAATAATCGAAACTTAGCTTTATCATACTAGTTTCCGTCAGGGTTTTCATTTTTGTTTTTATAACTTTATATGGCCTTTGCAATTCTCAGCACAATATATATATATATATATATATATATATATATATATATATATTATATATATATATATATATATATATATATATATATATATATATATATATATATATATATATATATATATATATATATATATAGTAATATTGAAAAGATACGTGCAGTATAAAACGACAAAGATCACATATTGTCATGTTTTTATGTCAAACAAAACATTTGAAATTATATAATGCTAACCTACATAGGATTAGCTATTTATAAATATATAAATTAATAGACGAGTAAATGAACATATAAATAAATATAATAAAATTAAAAATATACGTGAAGTATAAAATGACAAAGATCACATATTGTCATGTCTTTATATCAAACAACACATTTAAAATTATATAGTTAGTAATTATCAAAGGAAAGGACTTTTAACTACTATAACCTTTAACTAACTAGAGGAAAACCTGGCAAGTAGTTAATAATTATTAAGTTTAGTCAGAAGGTTTTTATAATACATTTTCGGAGAAAAAAGAGGGGAGCTCTTCATTTTTTTTTCTTGCGCACCCCCAATGCATTAAGGCACGAGCCGCTGCTGCCTGAAAGTGATTTACAACGTGACTTCTAAAGCGGGTTTCAATTCGTTCGTTTCTTACCTTAGTCCAGCACAATAGTGGGTGACAGAAATACGGGCTAAGGGCGCCTTATGTCATGAAGACAATGTGTGCACATAAACTAGAGGAAACGCGAGATAAATTGAGCCCAAACAATGGCCCTTTATAATACAAAGTTGCCTTCCCACAGTAAGGACCGTCGAGTCAGCGGTATACTTAGAGGAGCCCACAAGTATGCAAGCTCAGACTAGCAAGTTGGACGGAATATCTACATCAGCAGATCCTTTGTTACACCCAGAGACAGTAGTGTCACGCCTGGAGTGTAGTGTATAAATAGGCTGCTCACAAGGATACGACCGTTCATTATTTTTCCAAATAGTTAAGACTGCACATCGCGTGCTAGACTTTAGATCACATGTATGTTGATCGTTACCTTTGTCATTATTTTATATTATTCATTTTTGTATTAAGTAATTAAGTATTGATTGTTTAAAGTATTAGATAAATTGTTTTAAGAATTCAAACGTCTTAACCGTAAATTTAAGTGGCGCAGTCGTTAGTATTGGTTAGAAAACCGAAAGCATATATTCGAGCCAAGCAGAGCCATGTTAAAGCAGAAACAGTAGCCAAGCAGAGCCAAATGGAAGCAGAAACCATCGTATTATTAAGTTTACTGCTATCCCATTTTACATTTCCTATATAATTTTATATATGTGTTGTATTGAAATGTTATATGTCTGATTCAGAAGAAGAATCACAAAGCGTATCGACGCCTAATAACCAATTCTAGCCAAGCAGAGCCAAGTTAAAGCATAAATAGTGGCCAAGCAGAGCCAAATGGAAGCAGCAACCAATAATAATAATAACAATAATATTTATTGTGGCAAAAATTACACAGCCTTGTCAAACAAATACCAAATATAAGACTATAGAACTAAAATTGTGAAATAAACATCAAAAACAAACAAAAATACAAAAGAAACAAATTTACACATATAAAAAAAAATGGCATTTTATGTTGTCTCTAGTGGCTCTACTCTATCCACTCAATGTCCATATTGAGGTATTCACTTAAAGAATAAAATGCATACTTCATAAGAGTGTTTTTCACATTTCTCCTAAATTCTCGCTTATGTTTTGATCTTATATTCTGCGGGATTTTATTGAAGAACTTGACACCCCAGTAATTCACCCCGGTTTCAGCTCTTTTTATTCTATGATAAGGAATGGATATGTTCTGTCTGCCTCGGGTACCATATTCGTGGTAATCACCGTTTTGGTTGTAGTCCTCTTGATGTTGGTAAGTATATAAGACACTTTCCAAAATATATGCTGAAAAGATGGTAAGTATGCCTGTCTTCGTGAATAAGGTTCTACAACTTGTACGGCTGTCTACAGAACAGATTATTCTTACTGCAGCTTTCTGTTGCAGAAATATTTCAGACACTCCGGGGCTACTCCCCCATATTAGGATACCATAGGTAGCCCTACTTTGGAAACATGCATGATAAGCTGTCAACACTGTCTGGTAATTACTGATGTTCATCAGACGCCTCAACAGATACAGACACGACGCCAATGTGCCCTGGAGCTTTTCAATGTGCATTGACCAGCGAAAATCTGATTGTATATATACACCAAGAAATTTCACAGGTTGTTTTTGTCTTGGTTGCGTTTGGTGGGAGCTGATATTCAAGACTTTTGTTTTGTTTACATTGAGTTTCAGTTTATTATTTCTAAACCATTCTCCTGCTTCCGACATTGTGATATTTCTTCTCTCATTGAGTTCAGCTTCATTTCTGCCAATGTTTACAAATGAGGTATCGTCTGCATAGAGAGAAACTGCATCAGACGAAACGTTCTCTGGAAGATCATTTGTGTATATAATGAATAGGAGAGGCCCTAGCAGCGAACCCTGAGGTATACCGCATGTTTGTGTCTGCCAACTCGAGTACTGTCCATTTAGCTTCACTCTTTGGTATCGGTTGGTAAGGTATGACTTAAAGAGCCTCAGTGGCAAACCCCTAATGCCATAGTGTTCCAATTTGGTTAGTAATATCTCATGTGATACTGTGTCAAATGCCTTATGTAAATCACAATATATGCATTGTGCCATATTGCCAGAGTCCAGCGCCTCACTTAATTTATTTGTTGTGTTTACCAGTGCAGTGACTGTTGATTTACCTCTTCGAAAGCCATGAAGCTCCTCACTGAGAAAACCTTTTGCTTTTAAATATTCTTCAAGCTGTTGCTTTATTACGTACTCAAATATTTTAGAAAGTGCTGGCGAAATGGAAATAGGTCTAAAGCTATCCAAAGAGGCAACATTGCCACCCTTATATGCCATACTTACGTCTGCTTTCTTAAGTTCCTCTGGAAACAGGCCAGCCTGCAAACATTCATTTACTAAAGCTGTTATTGGATCTAGTATGCTGTAAATAACTGTTTTTAAAAATTTTACATTTATTCCATAACAGTCTGGCGTTAATTTGGCTTTCAAGGCACATACCACTCTCCAAACCTCCAGCGACGTCACCTCCCGCAGATAAAATGAATTCATTGTATTAATAACTTTGGTCTTAATATATGTTCGTGGTACTATATTATTTCCGTTTATTTGTTGAAAAATATTTTTACTTATATTAGCAAAATAACTATTACATGCTTCTGGTGTTAATGAAGGTAACTGTTTACGTTTTTCTTGTGTTTCACCCTTTATAATCTTCCATGCAGCTTTTTGCTTGTCTTCTGCTTGCTGAATAGCCATGGCAACCCCTTCAGCCTTTGCCGCTCGAACTTTGTCGCGATAGCAGTCTCGGTAGGTTTGGTATGCCATTAATGACTCGTTATCTCTTTTCACCAACCATATTGTGTAGAGTGCATCCAGCCCGTTTTTATGACATTTCAATTCATTGGTATACCAGTTTACCTTTAGTGTTTGAGTTTTTATCCTAGATTTTCTTTCGGGAAAATATTCGTTGTAGCACATAAGGAAGAACTCATGAAATCTGGAGAAATTTGTCTGCGGATCACTGTTGGCAAAGTAGGCCTCCCAGTCAACAGAACACATATGACACGTAAACCGTTTTAAGTTTTCTTCAGTAAAGTATCTTTTGTGTGTTTCTGTAAAGCTTTGTCTGATAACCTTTTTTTTGTAGGTAAGCACCTGTCCAAGATGGTCAGAGATGTGTAAATTTAGTGTTTCAGTTTTTATGTGCTGCTTTGAGATATCTGTAAATATATTATCCAAGCATTTGGAACTAGTACTTGTAAAATGTGTTGGTTCTTCAAATAAATGAGAAATATTAAAAGACTGAAGCATTTTGAGGAGTTTCTTTTTTGATGATGAATTATCCGTGTGTCCAAAATCTTGATTCCAATCACCTGCGATGATTATGTTTGCCTTAAAGACTTTAGTCAGCTTTAACAGTGTACTCTCTAGTTTTTCTATTAAGATGTCAATATCACCAATTGGCGACCTGTATACTGTAAGGATTATACAGTTCATCATTTTGATATAAACCATCGTATTATGGTAAGTTTACTGCTATCCCAATTTACATTTCCCAATTTTTATATGTGTTGTATTGAAACGTTATATGTCTGATTCAGAAGAATAATCACACAGTTTATCTAATATAGAATATAGATTTAGATCAATCAGCATTAGCGACAATATCGTAACAGTATTTCGCTCAAATTTTAATAGTAGTAGTAATAGTAGCAACATGACAGACCAATTCAAAGAATTTTTCCTGAAGGCTATCCCAGAGTTTGATGGTCAACCAGCCAACGTAGGCAACTTTTTAAAATCTTGTGACTTGGTCATGAATCAGTTTTACGTAGCGAACGAGAATTTGTATATGAATCATTTTTTATTAAATTATATTTAGACAAAATTAACAGGAACAGCACGGCTTATAGTAAACACTAAGATAATTAATGCGTGGGCAGACCTGAGAGAGGCTATTGTACAGAACTTTAGTGATCAGCGAGATGAAAATAGTTTATTAGCAGAAATGTTTACGCTGAAACAACGTAATGCGGAGGACGCACTGTCGTTCGCTAACAGATGCTGTCATATAGAGCAATTGGTCATCTTAAGTTTAATCGCAAACGAACATAACGAAGGTGTAAGATTAATTAAAAAAGACATTTACCAGAACCAGACGTTAAAAGCATTTCTTGGTGGATTCCGCAATCCATTAGGTATTGTTCTTCGTAGTAGATCACCGGAAAATATAGAACAAGCTTTGAAATTTGTATTCGCAGTAGAAAATTTCGCTTATAGAGATAAAACAATACATAAGAATTTCAGTAATAATAAACCGGAAGGACAGAACCGTACATTTTTCCAGAAACAAAATAACCCGCCTTTTCATAATGTACAATTTCAAAGACCTTTCCAACCAAATTTTAGACCGTTTCAACAAAATCATAACGCTCAAAATAGTCACACAAACTTCCAACCTAGACAAAATCAACAATTCGTGGCAAGACAAAATTTCTCGAGTCAATTTAGGAGACCCAATTTCAATAATCAACCGGGACGACCCCATATAAAGCACAACGCGAACAGAACTTATCACGAATCCATGGAAGTAGACAGCTCTAATACAAGACTGTCACAACAGCAACCGAGGCGAGCAGTTCACGTAAATAACACGAAATTTAGCAATAACGATATAAATGAAATAAATTACGATTTAAATTATGTAAATGATGATTTAAATTATGAAAATTCGCCAGCAGAGGATAACGATATCCAACAGCGAAATTTTCCAGTTGCAGGTCCCTCAACGAAAGAACCGTGATAGACATAAATAATATTAATACATTATGTAGGTTGCCATACATAGAGTTAAAAGAAATACAAGGTAAATTTTTATTAGACTCAGGATCTTCAAAAAATCTTTTGAATCCTGTTGTAGCATATTATAAGTTCCCTGAGAACATATTTGCACATAATTTTACCATACGCACCGCGCATGGAATTTCAGCGCACTCAAAACGTGCAAAAATTAAGGTTAAGTCAATTTCAAATGAGACACAAGAATTCTGTCTTTAATTTTAACAATAATTATATTGGTCTACTTGGGATGGAATTCCTCAGACTAAATGATGCTAAAATAGATTTTAAGAATCACAAGCTGTATATAGGCAAGAAGATTATACCAATTAAATTTCCAGATCTTAACGATAATCAATCGGTAAAGATAGAAACCAAAGCAGATGGTTCATTATCACCCGAAACACATTTAGATTTAAATAATATAATAACCCAGCAATATTTCGGACGTAATAAAGAACTTGACACAATTAATCACGTATTAAGCAACACTAACGAAGCTTATAATATACAGAATAGGCCATTCAGCAGATTAAATAAACAATATGCCTCTGAAATCAGAGATAGCCAGATGCAAAGGTTATATGAGCCAGCAACTATACATAATAGCATTTCTCGTGCAGTTAATATTAATCATTTAAACACCCACAATACGGGGGGTCATCAAAAACGAATTAACAATGAAGATGCATTAATTGAACCAATAGATACAGGCGACTTAAATGATGAGGAAAAACAATTATTATTTAGTTTATTATCAGAATATCAGGACATCTTTTTGAATAAAAACGAACCATTGACGCACAGCAATGCGATAAAACATAGAATAAGGACGACCGACGACATACCCGTCCATTCCAAATTATATAGATACCCTTACGTACATATACTGGAAGTAGACAGACAAATAAATCACATGCTAAAACAGAAAATCATTAGGAAGAGCCACAGCCCATATAGCTCACCTATTTGGGTTATATCGAAAAAAATGGACAAGTCAAATAAACAAAAATGGACAATTGTGGTGGATTATAGGAAACTAAATGAGAAAACAATACCGGACAGACACCCAATTCCGAAAATAGACGAAATATTGGACAAAATTGATCGAGCCCAATATTTTTTGACGATCGATTTGAAATCTGTATATCACCAAATTGAAATGGACCCCAGGGACATAGAAAAAACAGCGTTTACCACGGATACTGGCCATTGGGAGTACACTAGGATGCCGTTCGAGTTGTCTGGGGCTCCAGCGACCTTTTCTAGGCTCATGCAGAACGTATTAGAGGGCCTAATTGGACAAACTTGCCTTGTATATATGGATGACGTCATAGTTTTCTCCACATCGTTACAGGAACACCTTGAGAAACTAAAACTAGTATTCGAGCGCTTCCGCCAAAGCAACTTAAAGATACAGCTAGACAAAAGCGATTTCCTAAAGAAGGAAGCCGAGCTTTTGGGACACGTGGTCAGCCCAGACGGGATTCGTCCGAATCCAAAGAAACTGAATGCAATGAGGAAATTCCCAATACCTAAAACCCCCTAAGGAAATCAAATCATTCCTAGGATTAGTTGGATACTATCGTAGTTCATAGAAAACTTCGCACACGTCACGAAACCACTAACAAAATGCTCAAGGAAAAACTCGAAAATAAATGTGAACGAGGAAGAATACATTGCTGCCTTTAACTCGTGTAAAGACATCTTAATGAATTCACCTGTACTTATACCACCGGATTTTTCCAAAGATTTTATATTAACAACCGACGCTTCAAATGTAGCTATAGCCGGAATATTAAGCCAGGGCGAACCCAATGCGGATCACCCGATAGCTTACGCCAGCCGGACATTAAATGACACAGAATCCAGGTACAGCACAATAGAGAAAGAATTATTAGCCATCGTGTGGGCAACTAATTATTTCAGACCATACTTATACGGACGGAAATTCACCATCTATACAGACCATAAACCTTTAAAATGGTTATTTTCTCTAAAACAACCAAACTCAAAATTGCTCCGTTGAAGATTAAAACCTGAGGAATATAAATTTAAAATTGAATACAAGAAAGGAAAGTTAAACTGCCCAGCAGATGCACTTTCCCGAGTAAAAATAAACCCACTGGATATAGATAACCAATCAATGGCAAATAATATTGACGAAGAGGAAGAAATAATAGAAATTGACGATGACGACACAGCAAATTCAAATGCGAACTCATATTCAACACCAGGCATACCGATACTCGAGGAAGAAATCGTTAACAGCAAAACTAATCAGATAGTTTTTAAAAATACTGACAAACCAGACATATTCTCAGTCAGAAGGGACAAAAGGAATTTCATATAGGCAAACTTTAATTTAAATAAACCAGATCAAATAGAGAAATTCATAAAAGAATATTGTTTACCACAGAGAAAATATTACTGCATTTTTCTAAATGAACAAGATTACGAACTGGTAAGTTCGGCAATCAATAATAACTTTAATAACGTAGAATCACCCAAATTTTATAGATGTCTCGAAATTAGGAATGAAATCAACGAGGACGAATTAACCGAGACAATAATGAAATGCCATGAGGGTAAGAGTAACCATCGGGGAGCTGAGGAAACCTACCTGAGAATGAAGAAAACATATTACTATCCCAACTTAAAGAAACATGTATAAGAGTATGTACGAAATTGCGAATTATGCAAAACATGCAAGTACAATAGGAACCCGGTACAAATAGCATTAGAAGACACCCGCACAGCATCCAAACCATTCGAAATATTACACATCGACACATTACAAATTGAACAAGCTCTCTTCCTAATAATAATAGATCCGTTTAGTAAATTTGGCCAAGCATTTCCGATAAAAAGTAAGAGTGCAACCGAAATTGCAAAAAACTTAATCAAGTACTTTTCACAATATGGAGCGTGTAAAACAATAATGGCAGACCCAGGTACGGAGTTTTCAAACCAGGTAATTAAAGAACTATTGAAAACATATCAGATAGTTACATATAACAACACCGCAAAATCCAACATCAAACGGACCAATCGAAAGATTTCACAGCACGATTATAGCACATTATCGATTATTCAAAATGAAATTTAAAAATATGAAACCCATAGACTTAATACCATACTGTATATTCGCTTACAACTCGACAATACATTCACAGACACTAAAACCACCTTTTGATTTAATATTTGGCTACATACCAGAAATGTTTAACTATGACCCGGAAGTCATAATTACACAGGAATACAACGTACAACATAAGGACTTAATGCAAATTATTTACGAGATAGTAAGAAGCCGGATAGAGAATTCGAAAATAAAAACACTACAACGGACAAATAAAAACCCGAACCAACCATTCAAAGAAGGTGATATTGTCTATAAATAGATACCACCAGGATTTCATAAAAAACATAACAATCCATTTTCAGGACCGTACTCAATAATCTCATTATTAGAACATAACAAGGCTATTTTAATAAATCATAAAAATGACGAACAGACTATAGCATATTTAAGAAATTTGCGTATTGCAGGTTCCTTGCCACGGGAATAACCGCCCAAATACAAGACTTGACAGACCACCCAGGCATGCTACCAAAGAAATTAGGCACAGCATACACTGAAATTAGCAGTTGGAATCTGATACACATACATGACTTGACAATTACATAAGGACTACAACCAAATAAAAAGACACTACGCAGACACCATTACATTCATGACAAACTACTACCATTCTGAATATCATAATTTCATATTGACATTGAATTTCACCATAGACAATGTAGACGATATATTTTACAGGATTTTTCCAAATAATAATATTATTAATCAACAAAAACGTGGCATGATAAACGGACTAGGTTCTATATTTAAATCGATCACAGGGAATCTCGATTCACAGGATGGGGAACACATTTATCAAGCTATAGAAGTCTTAACTACAGACCAAAATAAAATTCATGAACTTTTTAGGTCCCAGAATTCGGTCATGCTCGAGGCAATACTCGAATTTAATAGAATAATAGTAGGAATGAATCATAACCAGGACACAATAGTAAATAGGATAAATGAATTAGGTAATACAGTCGATAGCCTGGGAAGTGAACAGCTAACTCACTACCATCGCATAAAGATTCTAGAATTACTCACACAGCTAGGGCAGCTATGAAACAATATTCAAGAAATAGCACTAACCATAGAAAATGCCATCACTTTTTCAAAGTTAGGAATCTTTCACACATCAATATTAAAGCCAAAATTTATAATAAAAGAAATCAATAAGATACAAAGTTATGCAACTAATGCTAGATTAATAACAACCACTGATCTAAATCTATACGAAAAAATACTTAAAATAAAAGCAGTTCACAACAATTTCCAAATTATATTTCAAATAGAGATACCTCTAGTAGACGAATTAGAGTATGATTATTATCAATTATACACAATACCTGTCCCTAGAAATACACACACTTTTACCATGAGAATTCCTAGAACCAAATACCTAATCCTAAGCAGTAAACAATATGCCTATCGTAATGAAGAGTGTCAAAATTTAAAGAACCAGATATATTTTTGCAAAGACGACAATCCAACAACCATGAATGATCAAAACCCATGTGAAATCAAACTAATGAAATTTCAAAAACCTATTAACAATTGTAATCAAGAATTAGTCAAAATTAATAAAACCACAGTTTCGAGATATGGAACCAGCTAATATATAGTTATAGCACCCGAAGAAACTAACGCCAGAATAACTTGCCAGGAACAGGAAAGTACCAAATTAGTCAACCTTCAACCAAATTGCCAATTGAGATTAGGCACTAAGATCTACAAGACCGACCCAACAACAGCAGAAACACAACAGCTATTCAATCTGCCTACATAAGAAACCCCCATTTCAGAAGATCACATAAATCGAGGAAAGGTACCTGAACTATCACTAGAAAACGTACAGCTACATAACATCATTCAAATCCAACATCAACTTCAAAATATTAAACAAAATATACCAGGGCCAATAAATATACCGATCCATCACCTGAGTATATGGACCATATTATTATACGTAGCTGCCTTGATAACAATAACAACTATAGTCGTTCGAATGGGGTTGAAGAAACGATGAACCACCAGAGAAGACAAGGAGAACAACCCAGGAACCACCGAGTCCGGATTTCCCTTGAAAATCCGGAACGAACCATAGCTTCGTTCTCTAAAAAGGGGAGGAGATAAATGGAGCCCAAACAATGGCCCTTTATAATACAAAGTTGCCTTCCCACAGTAAGGACCGTCGAGTCAGCGGTAGACTTAGAGGAGCCCACAAGTATGCAGGCTCAGACTAGCAAGTTGGACGGAATATCACTCGTGAGAATCTACATCAGCAGATCCTTTGTTACACCCAGAGACAATAGTGCCTCGCCTGGAGTGTAGTGTATAAATAGGCTGCTCACAAGGATACGACCGTTCATTCTTGTTCCGAGTAGTTAAGACTCTGCACATCGCGTGCTAGACTTTAGATCACATGTATGCTGATCGTTACCTTTGTCATTATTTTATATTATTCATTTTTGTATTAAGTAATTAAGTATTGATTGTTTAAAGTATTAAATAAATTGTTTTAAAAATTCAAACGTCTTAACCGTAAAGTTAAGTCGCGTGTATGCTCCACGACCGCTGAAGGACGAAGGCTTGATTGAAAACGAAATGAATTCATAGGAATGTTGCTGCCAACCTCATTGGGAAACTCAACGAACTTCACGGAAATCCTTTCCAGATGACGGGTGGGGATTCAATTTAATCGAAATGCATCCGAACTTCCAGTCGGAAATGTTTGACAGCCAAAAACAAAGGACGATCTAATCAATCAATACCTGAGATGCCCAAAATATTATGATGTTTACATGACATAATCTCCTGTTCCGGAGCCGGAATAAAGAAAATCCAAATTAGGAAGTTGCACTCGTAACCATTAATCTGACTACTTCACCGTTCCGTACGTATTGACTTCATGACTTCACTTCCTGGAACTGAACGAATAATTCAGTTGTTTAAACACACGTTCTTACTACAACCACGGGAACACGCGAGTAGGTCAAATGTCCTGAAGTATGTGAAGCTATCTACTTTCCACTGAAACAATTTAATCTTTTAATAACACACACATGGCGCCAAATTCAAACAACAACTGAACACACAGATATTTAAAGTCTCTATATAAGTACGTAATTTTATATGCGACAAATAATATCAAGAGACTGCAATTATTCGTTTCACCCCCTTTATGAAATACAATAACTTTAGTGTCCTCTGCGTTCACATGTAGATTCATTTTATTTGTTACTTTTACCAGCCTGTCTAACACCAACGGCATTTCTCCTCCAGATTCATTAAGTAGTACGTCATTCTCAACGTACAGTGACACGTTTAACTCATAAGCATTCATTTGTTTGCTTTCTGTCTCCGAACAAACTTATCTTATTCATTTGTCCATGAATATGTCGACTAACCATTGAGACATCACACGTCCTGGTTTGACACCCTGTTCAATTCTAAAATACTTACTGAGCATTTCACTAGTTTTCATACATGCTCTACTGTCATCATATAGCGATTTAATGCGTCGTAATTTGGCTAATTGCCAATTAACCACACCATATTTCTTTTAAAATTATCCGCCAGTTCTGGCTATCTAGACTGTCATGCGCTTTTTCCAAGTCTACAAACGTGCAATATACTTTGTTTCTCATATGCACGCATTTCCAAACTACCTGCTGAGGCAAGAATCAGTACAGGCTCTTCCTGTCGAGAACCCACACTGAATTTTCTAAATCTTTCCTTAAGTTAGCTGCCTCACTATTATCACAATAGTTTCCCCACAATACTTGCATCCACTCTTCCTTCCTTTACCTTTATACAAACCCACTATTATAGCGTCCTTCCACTGCCTTGGCACTTGACATACTTTTATGCACGCGTCAAACAGCTTACCTAGCCACAAAGATTGTCACTAACGATTCGTTTGCACTCGCTTCTCAATTTTCTGTGCACAACCAGGCGCTTTTGTTTCACTCACATATCTTTGGCATTTACCATTCTTTTAATTATATGCTGCATATTTGTCATCCACAGCTTTCTTTACTTTTTCATTCCACCCCGCATCCCTCTTAAAATATCCAATTCTCGCCTCACCACATGCTTGTTTTGCACATCCAATTATCATATATTTCAGGGTGGTCCATGCACTTTCCACATTGCATTCTTTGATGTATTCGTGCCATAATACAGGCAACTTAGTAATTCTTTTTCCCAAAAGATAGGCACACAGTTACCTTTTGTCAGCCGTTAAAACTACCTCAACTTTTATTCTCACTTTTTTTTCTTGTTTTCTCACTCTCTTTATCCATTCTTATCACAGTGTTACCTGAGACACCACAAGAAGATGGTCAGACCCACATTCAGCACCTCGCATACCTTTAGTATCTTTTACCAATGTATTCAGTCTACCATCATATACAATGTAGTCTATTATACTTTTACATCGCCCCTTTGCCACGTATACTTGTATTTTTGTATTTAAACTACGTATTCGATAATAAACAGGACTCTTTCCAGGTACATAATAATCAAACAGTCTCTATTCTCGTTAACTCTTGCATCTCCGTACGATCCCACCACTTTATCGGTTTCATTTCTCTTCACTCCTATCCACCCATCTTCAAATTTCCGGCAACAATTATTCTTTTACCTAGTATAATACATATCTAGTACCTTATTCATGTTTTTTTAAGTTTTCCCTATCTCGCTCACTAGCGCCTATTGTGGGTGCATAGCAGGCAACCACAAACACTTTACGTATACTCCGTAACCATATTTTTCTTGGGAAACGACATTCATAATACATAAACACATGGCATTCAGCAATAACCGATTTCCCAACTGCGACGAGCATTTTCTTTTACACCCGACATATGCCTAGATATGCACCCACTAGTTAATACATCAACCTTTTGTGCATTCATCTTGTGCAAAATCTCATTTACTTTACCTCTCACACCCTGTCCCAGGTGGCAATTTTTCAAGTCGTTGCCTGTTCGCCATCACGTAATGGCCATAGTCTATTCAGCTTCCGTCGCCCATAATGCTTTTGGCTGTCTGGGGTTTTGTTTGTGGTTTTCGTAGTGTTTAGATATGTAGAAGTGCGATGAGTCGCCAGCACATCCACGCTACCGGCTCCCGCTTTTTAACACTAACGACAGCGCTGTCCACCTATGCATATTAAGTAATTTTAGCCGCCACGCTAAAAACGATGGACATAATCGCGTATCACTTCCATGTACGCGTTATTCCTGATGGGCTAGTACCTATATCTGCTACAGAGGAGCACTAGCAGGCAAAACTAATGCATTATGCACTTGCGGGCTTTGAATATTAGCACTACAGCATTTCTTAAACGCTTACAGTTGTAGGTTCTTCGGTCTTATTTAATACCCACTAGTATTATAGTAGTACTATATTATCTAAGTATTGCTAATCTTAGCAAATCAGGAAGGTCTAAAAGACTCTCAATAGTTGTTACGAATATGTGCCTAAAAAGAAATATGTCTTGCTTATTTATTTTGATTAATCTCTACTATCTGACAGACATTTTAAAATAATTCAAAGTTCTCTTTTAGCCAGCGAATATTATAATAATAATCTTGATTTTTTGGCAGTTGACTGTTTGAGGTTTGCTAAAGTTTTCTTACAACTCGAATGTTATTTATCTGAATTTTGGCAGAATTGGTTATGACTGTAAACAATAGATAATGCAAAAATCTATGATATATCTATAAGTTTTAACACTTCTATTGCACTAATTTTATCTCGATTTAAATCACCGTTTATTTTCAAATTGTTTTCTGTTTTATGTAGTAATCTATCAATACTTATAAAGGGGCAAAAAACATGTTTATTCAATTATAATAAAACACAAAACATATTTAAAATTTTATTACAAGAAACTTAAACAGAACTAGACTTCCAGCACAAAGAATGGCTCATTGCAAATGCGACAAACAAAATTGTGGTAAGAAAAAATAAGGAAATTTTATAAAAACAAGTCTTCTATTAAATCGTTATGAAATCCGGGAACTTGTAGTATCAATTCCAGGAAAAATTGCCGGTATCTTTCATTTTCTCGCAATAGCATGGGGTAGATGACAAATTGGAAAATCAACCATTTAGAAAATATCACCATGGCTACTATTGCACCAAAGCTTCCTCTGTACAGAGGGATACCCAGGAAATCCAAGGCTAAAAATGATTTTATTGATTAGTTTGATAATTTAGCATTAAATCGAGATATTATTAATTTTATGTAATTATTCCTTACAAGATCAGGTTACTACATAAAAACATTTGTCATAGAAATCGCAGTTTAGATAAAAGCACAATATATTTTTGTTGGAAAAACTAAATACACTAAAGAACGAGCAAAATAGGCGTTACCAAAAGCAACCCATTTTGGTAACGCGGGCTTATATGCTTTGCAAAATTATGGTTAGTTTCCTAAATACAAAAACTTTTAAGGAAATAGAAAACAGTTGCCTACAAATAAATATAACATTCACTCTTTGCACTTTTTCTATTTAAACAAATTCAAAAAAGGCGCAGCCACAATCAGTGTCATTATAACTACAGAAAAAATGACTTAACTGAACTTGCCGTTTTCAAGGACAACTAACTATAAGTGTCTAGCCAATAATTACCTCACCTACTTAACTAGTTTAATAAAAGAGCCTTAACAAGCATTAAAAAAACTTCAATTCCAGTTTTGTCAGCAGAGCAACAAGCAATGGGCCATTGGTAAATACATTCGTTTAAAATACTTAATTCTCTAATCATCTTATAAGTAACTTTTGGTGAAGTTTTGTGAAAATAAATTCAGCCGGGAACCTATTTACTAAACTGTTCTTTAACGATTACGTTTAAAAAAATATTATACACCATATAAGCCATTAGTTGAGTTAGGAGCCTGATATATATTTACAGTTCCAAGGTACTATGTGACGGTCTGCATTTTGAAACTGAATAAAATAGCTTGTTGGCACAAGAATATGATGACAGCAACTGGAAAAACATAACCCGTTTAGGAAAAAGGAGAATATCCACTTTTTGATTTAGACACCCATGTTTCTTGAATAAGTACCTAACAAGTATTTCGACAAATCATAAAACTGGAAAATAAAAAGTGGCCTTCATAATCAGGGTGAAAGTTTTACATAATTCTGGAGTGATTTTATAGAAAGAGCAAAATTACAGTAAAAAGATTAAAAATATTATTATGTTCAGGAAATACCAGCGACGTTAAAGGTATTATGCAAAACTTGCGAGATTATTTTAGGCAAAATTTTCACCTAATGTTTAGTATGTCCACGTATATTCTAAGACTTACATTTTTTAAAGTAAATCTCAGCTAATCCAAACAAAAAATATAAATATAAAAGGCTACAGTAATAATAACTTTCAGTATGGTTACAAAAGCTTAACATAATTTGGGCCTGTATTTCTAGAAGGTGAAATATAAGAGAAAAACAAAGAATAGCGTCTAAAGGCACAATCTTAAGTTTTAGAAATAGAGTAAGGTTATTGTATGCAGCTGCAGTACTTTGGTAGATACAAACATAAAGCCTTTATATCTGGCTTCACCACAAACTTTTATCATTTGCCTTCGCTGCATGGGCAGACTAAATCACCTTTAAAGGCGATCAGAACTTCTTGTGAATCGAGAAAGAAACATTATACGCCTGTATTACGTATATAAGAATAACTTTTAGATAGAGCAATCACCACTATAATATAAGAAAGCAAGAAAGGTTAGTGCAGTTTCTAAGATTATGCCTTAGCATAATCTTCTATAAATATCATACATAAAGTAATCACACCGTGAGTTAAAACAGCCACTGTTCTGCTTACTTTCAAACATGAAATGGGCATTTTAAAGCCTATAAATACACAATTTGAAAAGCCTTGGACAGTAGTTGCATTACATTAATATTTTATTAAAAAATTTTGACTTACCGTAACAAATGATTGAATCAGTAACAAGTACAATAAATATGGAAACTGCATCCTTAATGAATTCCATTATCTTTGTTTTTTTCCCGAAATAAACACAAATTAGTCGAGGATTAAACTGACACTACTTCTTGCTTTGACAGTAGTTTGACAAATTAAAAATGACATTAGGCACACTAGTCGCACGTACGGCTAGAGTGCCTAAACAAACTTTTAGTTATTAAGGAAGTTTTTATATTTATAAATCTGTAGTTTAAACTGTCATAGATACATATATAATTTAATTGCGACTGGGTTACTTTGGCTATAAGTAGTATACTGATTATAATAATTAGTAAACTGTTAAAAACTTGCGACGCTAAGAACAGAAAAATATTTCAAACTAAATACAAAGTAGAGTCATAGATTTAATAATTTGCATTTGATGTCTACTGTTTAACACCAATATTTCAGCTTTCTTTAATTTAACTAGTTAATACTTAGCAAAATGTTAGTTCAATCATCACCGATTTCACCTGATAGGTTCTTTCACGCTTTTAATTTTGAGTAAACGAACTTTAAAGCAACATTTTGAAGGTTTTGATATGTATTCGATGTATTGTGTGACAACTTTGTTGCCTGTGTTGCTAGTATTGCATTTTAAATTATTTGTTCATTATTATTCATTGATTTTTGAGGCTCGTAATTTTATACGAGTGAAACCAGTGGCACATACAGCTAAGAAGAAACAAAATAGACGATAGTTTTGCTAGGAGATAAATAGGCCAGTCGTTTAAAGATTGCACTGTTATGATTTTTTGTATGTTATTAGGATGGATACTAATAGTGTAAAACGAAGTTTGCAGCTTCGAGAGACCAGTGCTAACTGGTCAGACTTTTCAGTTTTTGGCTTATAACTTTTAAAAAGTGCATCCTACGGAATAACTTATTCTGTACACTTTTATGGTAGACAAAAATTGATATAGCATAAGTGCAACCGTAGCTCCGTAGGTCTAATAGTTTCCAAGATACAGTATTTAAAAAACTGGCAGTTTTTCCTATACAGTTCGAAATTGTTGTTTTATCCGTCAGGAAAAAACAAAAATTAAGGAAATCGGATTTTTCAAGAAATGGAACATGGCGAATTGCAAGCCTTTTCTAAACGATGAGAAAGGCATAAATCAGTGGAAAATGGTTTATAACATGCAAAACTAAATTTGATACAATTAATAATTAGGTATATATTTATTAAAATTATACCAAAATGGTTAAAAACTATTTTAAGAGTTTGGAGGACCTGGAGCGTGAAATGTTGCACGTGAAGTGATGACCCCTACCACAGACATAAGCAATTAGATATTACAACGAAGAGGTAGGTATGTAATATGGGGCGTACCTTTAACCACTTTGCGAGACAGTCTTGTTCTTTTGGAAGGCCCAGGTTGTTCGGACGGCTCCTCTTGGGGTTCCGGCGACTTCTCTGTTGTCGGACTAGATTTACTACTAGATATCAGTGGTAAAGGGTTGCCGAGGTCGTTTTTCCTTCTTCCGACACAGCCATGACTAAGGGAGGAGTATTCAGGTAGGTCTTCCCTTGACAAACTTTGCAAAGAGCAAAGCATTTCAGCCCTGTTATCTGCCAGGAGCAGCTCCCTCCTCCGGACCCTTTCTCGCACCTGCATGAAAGGAATTTCAGCAGTGTTAACCGCGGTGGGTCCTTGGTTGAGGTCACCGGTGTTAGCCCCTGCTGACTCCGTGCCGACTTCCAGTTGGTGGGCTCTTTCTCTACATCCAACCACGTCTGCACCTCGTGGTAGGTTCTGTAGGAATGTTGGGCAGCAGCCTTTTTGGTAAGGGCAGACGATCTAGGTGTATTTTGGCGTGGGCAGCAGATTGGACAAATATCCGGTGACGCAGGGCGTGGAGAGAGTCGTTTTTCCCCCACCATACATCGCCACGAGGCATTTGTTGCAAGCAGTCTCGTCATGGTTAGGAAACGTGGTAGCCGCGTCAGCAAGGTCTGGCTGTTTTAAAAGTACGTGCAACATCTTCGTTTTCCCTTGCCAGAACAGTGCGGAGGTGGTGTCGTAACCAGGGAAAGCGGGCAGGAACAACTCTGTTCCAGGGGGAATGAGAGCTCCCCTCGAATAAATCATGTTCAAGAGAACTGCTCACAGTCTCTCCACCACTGCTACTTTTAAAAACATTTTCTATGCTGGAGGCCAATCCATTAAGATGCATCAAGAGGTCGGCATCCTCCCCAGCGATTACGACATACTCGTTCCCCGCGCTCTTCTCCAATGCTGTCCTCACAATGAGGCAGTTGGCGTACTCTGGGGTTTGCTTCGTTTCGATACTTTGGCTATGCAGTCCAGTGCAGATGACGTTGATCAAACGCTGCTTGTTTTTTGGGTTGGACAAAGCTTTTCTTGGGGCGCTTTGAGCAGTGTCAATTCTCCAAAAATGATATCGCTACACGCACAGGCTGCATAACGACGTAGCCGTTCTGCTGTTTTTATGCTCCTAGCAGCCCCTTCTTGTGGGTAGCGATTGGATATAACTGACAGATTTTTCCCAAAATGGTTGGACGTGTAGGTAATGTAAGCAGCTACTATTTCCCTCACTGAGCTGTTCCATCGATATTTAACTTTGTGAAACAAGTACCCTGCGTCAATTACAGCAAACGTACTGTCTCTAACAGCGGCGTTTTCTGGGAAGGGCGTGAAGGCAGAGAATATTGGTGATTTTCTTACTTTTCGCATTCCCTCTTCGGAGAATAGAGCCATGGGATACGGGGTCAATTTGTATGTAAAGTGGTGTTTTAGGTCGGCTGCATATTGTTTCGTTATACACAGTCCTTGAAATATTGTGAGAGAGTCTATAGCAACCTTAAATTAAAGCTAAATAACTGCTCCACAACTTTGTTTTCCATGACTTTCTCTGTAGAATGGGTATTTTAGCCGATATTCTGCTCGGAAAACGGCTAAAACTGAAATTTCGAACTTTTTGGGAAAAATATCAAATTTTTTAACTCCCGTATCTCAGGACCTGTTGCTTACGGAGTAGCACTCAAATTGTAGCAAATTTTGTTTACTTTATTTAAGTATACAGAGTAACTTTTAGAAGGAGGTAGCTTTTAGAAATTATAAGCCAAAAGCTGGAAAAAGACCGAAAATTTCGAAGTTTTTTGAGCACCATGCAGTTTGCGCAGGTCTTTAAGTTGCAAACTTGGTTTTATATAATTTATATCTAGCCTAACAACATCCCAAAAAAATCAGAACAGTGCAATTCTTTGCGACCTAACGCGATTTGTTGTCTACGGTGAGTCGCCTAAAAGGGCAGTTAATCTTTACAAACAATTATCAAAGTATATTATTCGAGTGAGGTATCAATGCCTGAGTTCACCAGGTGCCAACAGCTGAGTTTAAGAACTGTAATCTACTGACTACCAATTCATTTCGGCGGTTGGAGACTTATGAATGCACTGTTGACTTCAAGCACTATTTTGTGACCCTTGCCATTCCACTTCGACAAATTGGTAACAGTTGAGTTCCAGAAGAAACTGAACGCCACTAGTAAACGCGTACTTTGACACAACTATTCAGCTGTTGTCGTCTGGTTAACTCGGCATTTGAAGCGAACTCAAATAAGTAACATTACTTATAAATTCTTTAGTGGGAAAATATAGGCATCAAAACTTTCCTAAAAACAAACATTTAGTGATTTATAAAAGTAAACATGAACATGACGCATTTTAAAGTGTTATAGGATAGCTCTTTTACGAATCATAAAGAACAGATAGTTTATATTTACCTGCGGTTCGCCAATCTGTTTTTTGCCCAAAAATTTTTGTAATGTTTAACTATTGTATTATTTGTAAATATAACAAATTCGACGTAAAGGAAACAATAACATTTTTTATCATACAAAGCATAACTTTACCAGTGTACGATTTTCTTATTCAAAATGTGTAATAAAATATAAAATTAAACAATTTATTATTTTTAGGATGCTGGAATTAAGTCTTATTTCATTTACCTAACGATGATCCATTAACCTCAAATGGAGATTTTAATTTCGTAAAACTTGACTTGTCGACAATAATGTTCTAAAGGGTTTCTTATAAGTGAGGTTTCGTAAAAGGTCGAGATCCTGACGTTTGAATTTGACAAAATGTCTTTAATTGAACGTGAACTAGGCTCAATAGAACACATATCCGGAGTCAGGTTCAATTTTTAATGTTTATATATATATATATATATATATATATATATATATATATATATATATATATATATATATATATATATATATATATATATATATATATATATATATATATATATATATCACATCAAAAACTAAACAAATAATGTGTCGATCTTAATCAAATTTTGTGAGTACCTTCCTTTTGCATGTGGAATGGGAAAATTTGTTATCCAGGAAAATCGGATTCGTTTTTCCGGGAAAATTCTAGGTTTTCAACAAATAAAGGTAGCTGATGAAGTGAAAAATTATTTTTGAGACGTTTCTTTTTGTAAAACATCTTTAAATAATGATCAGTGTCAGTAGTACTACTACTGATACCAGCCACACAATTTCCGTAAAGGGGTAGGCACAACACAAAGCCTATGCCTATTTATTAACAATGTTTCTTCATACACTTCTTCACATATACATTCTTCTTTCTGCCTGCATTTACCCTACTGTATACCTCATCATATATTCTTCCGTCGTTTGAAAACAGTCTTCATGAATATCTAAATTCCTTTACTACTTTCTCTACGAGGTTACCATTTTCCAAGAGACTGCAATTACTCGTTCCACTCCCTTTATCAAACACAATAACTTTAGTCACCTCTGCGTTCGCACGTGGATTCATTTTATTTGTTACTGTCACCAGCCTCTCTAACACCAACTGCGTTTCTCCTCCAGATTCATTAAGTGGTACTCCATCATAAGCGTACAGTAACACTTTTACATCAGAAGCATTCATTTGTTTGCTTTCTGTCTCCGAACAAACTTATCTTATTCATTTGTCCATGAATATGTCGAAGAACAATTGAGACATCACACATCCTGGTTTGACACCCTGTTCTATTCTAAAATTCTTACTGAGCATTCCAATAGTTTTCACACATGCTCTACTGTCATCATATAGAGATTTAATGCGTCATAATTGGGTTAATTACCAATCAGCTACACCATATTTTTTCAAAATGCACCGCAGCTTCTGCCTATCTAGACTGTCATACGCTTTTTCCAAGTCTACAAAGGTGCAATATACTTTGTTTCTCACATTCACACATTTCCAAACTACCTGCTGGGGCAAGAATAGTTGGTCAGTACAGGCTCTTCCTGTCGAGAACCCACATAGAACATCCTAATACTTTCGTTTAGTCAGCGGGCGCACTCGTTATATCACTATTATCACAATAACTTCCCCACAATACTTAACACACTTATCGTTCGATAACTTTTGCAACAACTCTTGCTTCCTCTACCTTTATACAAACCCACTATTACAGCGTCCTTCCACTCCTTTCGCACTTGACATACTTTTATGCACACGTTAAACAACTCACATAGCCACAAAGATTGTCATTGACGTTTCGTTCTTCTCAATTTTATCTACACAACCAAGCGCTTCTGTTTCTCACGCACATCTTTGACATTTACCATTCTTTTAATTATATGCTGCCTATTTGTCATCCGCAGCTTTCTTTACTTTTTCATTCCACCCTCGCATCCCTCTTAAAACATCATCTTAAAACATCCAATTCTCGCCTCGCCACATGCGTGTTTTACACATACCAATTATCATATATTTCAGAGTCGTTCATGCACTTTCCACATTGCAGTTTTTGATATATTCGTGCCACAATACAGGAAACTTAGTCATTCTTTTTTCAAAGAGAGGCACACAGTTCCCTTTTGTCAGCCATTAAAAGTACCTCAATTTTACTCTCACTTGTTTTTCTTGTTTTCTCACTCGCTTTATCCATGCTTATTTCAGTGTTATCCGAGACACCATTGTGCGCAGTCTACCATCATTTACAATGTAGTCTACATTCTCATAAATCTTGCATCTTCGTACCGTCCCACCACTTATCGGTTTGGTTTCTCTTCACTCCTATCCACCCATATTCATATTTCCGCCAACAATTATCCTTTTACCCAATATAAGACACATCTAGTACCTCAGCATGTTTCCCTCCTTCGCCTATGTTGGCCGATTGTGGTTGCATAGCAGAAAACCAAAAACACTTTACGTATACTCCGTACCCATATTTTTCTTGGGGAAAGGCATTCATAATTCCTCACACATGCCATTCAGCATTAACCGATATCCTGACTGCGACGAACATTTTCTTTTACACCCGACCATATGCATAGATACTCACCCACTAGTTCCTCGTCGTGTTCCTTTCGTTTTGTCTGACTCATACACCAATCTTTTCTCTATTCATCTCGTGCAAAATCTCATTTACTTTACCTCTCACACCCTGTCCCAGGTGGCAATTATTCAAGGCGTTGCCTGTTCGACATCACGCAATGGACCTAGTCTATGCACCCTCCGTCGCCCATAATGCTTTTGACTGCCTGGGGTTTTATTTGTGGTTTTCGTAGTGTTTATATATGTAGAAGTGCGATGAGTCGCCAGCACATTCACGCTACCGGCTCCCGCTTTTTAACACTAACGACGGCGCTGTCCACCTATGCATATTGAGTAATTTGAGCCGCCGCGCTACAAACGATGGCCATAATCGCGGATCACTTCCATGTACGCGTTATTCCTGATGTGCTAGTTTATCTGCTACAGAGGAGCACTAGCAGGCAAAACTAATGCATTATGCACTTGCGGGCTTTGAATATTAACACTATAGCATTTTTAAAACGCTTGCAGTTGTAGGTTCTTCGGTTTTTTTAATACCCATTAGTATAGTAGTACTATATTATGTAAGTATTTTAAATCTTAGCAAATCAGGAAGGCCTAAAGAGTCTCAATAGTTGTTACAAATATGTGCCTAAAAAGAAATATGTCTCGCTTATTTATCTTGATTATTCTGTACTATCTGACAGACATTGTAAAATAATTCCAAAGTTCTCTTTTAGCCAGCAAAGGTTATAATAATAATCTTGTTTGTTGGCAATTGACAGTTTGAGGCTTGCTAAAGTTTTCTTACAACTCGAATGTTATTTTTCTGAATTTTGGAAGAATTGGTTATAACTGTAAACAATAGATAATACAAAAATCTATGATATATCAATAAGTTTTAACATTTCTATTGCACTAATTTTATCTCGATTTAAATCACCGTTTATTTTCAAATTGTTTTCTGTTTTATGTAGTAATCTATCAATACTTATAAAGGGGCAAAAAAACATGTTTATTCAATTATAATAAATCACAAAACATATTTAAAATTTTATTACAAGAAACTTACACAGAACTAGACTTCCAGCACAAAGAATGGCTCATTGCAAATGCGACAAACAAAATTGTGGTAAGAAAAAATAAGGAAATTTTATAAAAACAAGTCTTCTATTAAATCGTTATGAAATCCGGGAACTTGTAGTATCAATTCCAGGAAAAATTGCCGGTATCTTTCATTTTCTCGCAATAGCATGGGGTAGATGACAAATTGGAAAATCAACCATTTAGAAAATATCACCATGGCTACTATTGCACCAAAGCTTCCTCTGTACAGAGGGATACCCAGTAAATCCAAGGCTAAAAATGATTTTATTGATTAGTTTGATAATTTAGCATTAAATCGAGATATTATTAATTTTATGTAATTATTCCTTACAAGATCAGGTTACTACATAAAAACATTTGTTATAGAAATCGCAGTTTAGATAAAAGCACAATATATTTTTGTTGGAAAAACTAAATACACTAAAGAACGAGCAAAATAGGCGTTACCAAAAGCAACCCATTTTGGTAACGCGGGCTTATATGTTTTGCAAAATTATGGTTAGTTTCCTAAATACAAAAACTTTTGAGGAAATAGAAAACAGTTGCCTACAAATAAATATAACATTCACTCTTTGCACTTTTTCTATTTAAACAAATTCAAAAAAGGCGCAGCCACAATCAGTGTCATTATAACTACAGAAAAAATGACTTAACTAAACTTGCCGTTTTCAAGGACAACTAACTATAAGTGTCTAGCCAATAATTACCTCACCTACTTAACTAGTTTAATAAAAGAGCCTTAACAAGCATTAAAAAAACTTAAATTCCAGTTTAGTCAGCAGAGCAACAAGCAATGGGTAAATACATTCGTTTAAAATACTTAATTCTCTAATCATCTTATAAGTAACTTTTGGTGAAGTTTTGTGAAAATAAATTCAGCCGGGAACCTATTTACTAAACTGTTCTTTAACGATTACGTTTAAAAAAATATTATACACCATATAAGCCATTAGTTGAGTTAGGAGCCTGATATATATTGACAGTTCCAAGGTACTATGTGACGGTCTGCATTTTGAAACTGAATAAAATAGCTTGTTGGCACAAGAATATGATGACAGCAACTGGAAAAACATAACCCGTTTAGGAAAAAGGAGAATATCCACTTTTTGATTTAGGCACCCATGTTTCTTGAATAAGTACCAAACAAGTATTTCGACAAATCATAAAACTGGAAAATAAAAAGTGGCCTTCATGATCAGGGTGAAAGTTTTACATAATTCTGGAGTGATTTTATAGAAAGAGCAAAATTACAGTAAAAAGATTAAAAATATTATTATGTTCAGGAAATACCAGCGACGTTAAAGGTATTATGCAAAACTTGCGAGATTATTTTAGGCAAAATTTTCACCTAATGTTTAGTATGTCCACTTATATTCTAAGACTTACATTTTTTAAAGTAAAGCTCAGCTAATCCAAACAAAAAATATAAATATAAAAGGCTACAGTAATAATAACTTTCAGTATGGTTACAAAAGCTTAACATAATTTGGGCCTGTATTTCTAGAAGGTGAAATATAAGAGAAAAACAAAGAATAGCGTCTAAAGGCACAATCTTAAGTTTTAGAAATAGAATAAGGTTATTGTATGCAGCTGCAGTACTTTGGTAGATGCAAACATAAAGCCTTTATATCTGGCTTCACCACAAACTTTTATCATTTGCCTTCGCTGCATGGGCAGACTAAATCACCTTTAAAGGCGACCAGAACTTCTTGTGAATCGAGAAAGAAACATTATACGCCTGTATTACGTATATAAGAATAACTTTAAGATAGAGCAATCACCACTATAATATAAGAAAGCAAGAAAGGTTAGTGCAGTTTCTAAGATTATGCCTTAACATAATCTTCTATAAATATCATACATAAAGTAATCACACCGTGAGTTAAAACAGCCACTGTTCTGCTTACTTTCAAACATGAAATGGGCATTTTAAAGCCTATAAATACACAATTTCAAAAGCCTTGGACAGTAGTTGCATTACATTAATATTTTATTAAAAAATTTTGACTTACCGTAACAAATGATTGAATCAGTAACAAGTACAATAAATATGGAAACTGCATCCTTAACGAATTCCATTATCTTTGTTTTTTTCCCGAAATAAACACAAATTAGTGGAGGATTAAACTGACACTACTTCTTGCTTTGACAGTAGTTTGACAAATTAAAAATGACATTAGGCACACTAGTCGCAAGTACGGCTAGAGTGCCTAAACAAACTTTTAGTTATTAAGGAAGTTTTTATATTTATAAATCTGTAGTTCAAACTGTCATAGATACATATATAATTTAATTGCGACTGGGTTACTTTGACTATAAGTAGTATACTGATTATAATAATTAGTAAACTGTTAAAAACTTGCGACGCTAAGAACAGAAAAATATTTCAAACTAAATACAAAGTAGAGTCATAGATTTAATAATTTGCATTTGATGTCTACTGTTTAACACCAATATTTCAGCTTTCTTTAATTTAACTAGTTAATACTTAGCAAAATGTTAGTTCAATCAGCACCGATTTCACCTGATAGGTTCTTTCACGCTTTTTCACGCTTTTAATTTTGAGTAAACGAACTTTAAAGCAACATTTTGAAGGTTTTGATATGTATTCGATGTATTGTGTGACAACTTTCTTGCCTGTGTTGCTAGTATTGCATTTTAAATTATTTGTTCATTATTATTCATTGATTTTTGAGGCTGGTAATTTTATACGAGTGAAACCAGTGGCACATACAGCTAAGAAGAAACAAAATAGACGATAGTTTTGCTAGGAGATAAATAGGCCAGTCGTTTAAAGATTGCACTGTTATGATTTTTTGTATGTTATTAGGATGGATACTAATAGTGTAAAACGAAGTTTGCAGCTTCGAGAGACCAGTGCTAACTGGTCAGACTTTTCAGTTTTTGGCTTATAACTTTTAAAAAGTGCATCCTACGGAATAACTTATTCTGTACACTTTTATGGTAGACAAAAATTGATATAGCATAAGTGCAACCGTAGCTCCGTAGGTCTAATAGTTTCCAAGATACAGTATTTAAAAAACTGGCAGTTTTTCCTATACAGTTCGAAATTGTTGTTTTATCCGTCAGGAAAAAACAAAAATTAAGGAAATCGGATTTTTCAAGAAATGGAACATGGCGAATTGCAAGCCTTTTCTAAACGATGAGAAAGGCATAAATCAGTGGAAAATGGTTTATAACATGCTAAATTAAATTTGATACAATTAATAATTAGGTATATATTTATTAAAATTATGCCAAAATGGTTAAAAACTATTTTAAGAGTTTGGAGGACCTGGAGCGTGAAATGTTGCACGTGAAGTGATGACCCCTACGACAGACATAAGCAATCAGATATTACAACGAAGAGGTAGGTATGTAATATGGGGCGTACCTTTAACCACTTTGCGAGACAGTCTTGTTCTTTTGGAAGGCCCAGGTTGTTCGGACGGCTCCCCTTGGGGTTCCGGCGACTTCTCTGTTGTCGGATTAGATTTACTACTAGATATCAGTAGTAAAGGGTTGCCGAGGTCGTTTTCCCTTCTTCCGACACAGCCATGACTAAGGGAGGAGTATTCAGGTAGGTCTTCCCTTGACAAACTTTGCAAAGAGCAAAGCATTTCAGCCCTGTTATCTGCCAGGAGCAGCTCCCTCCTCCGCACCCTTTCTCGCACCTGCATGAAAGGAATTTCAGCAGTGTTAACCGCGGTTGGTCCTTGGTTGAGGTCACCGGTGTTAGCCCCTGCTTACTCCGTGCCAGTTCCAGTTGGTGGGCTCTTTCTCTACATCCAACCACGTCTGCACCTCGTGGTAGGTTCTGTAGGAATGTTGGGCAGCAGCCTTTTTGGTAAGGGCAGACGATCTAGGTGTATTTTGGCGTGGGCAGCAGATTGGACAAATATCCGGTGACGCAAGGCGTGGAGAGAGTCGTTTTTCCCCCACCATACATCGCCACGAGGCATTTGTTGCAAGCAGTCTCGTCATGGTTAGGAAACGTGGTAGCCGCGTCAGCAAGGTCTGGCTGTTTTAAAAGTACGTGCAACATCTTCGTTTTCCCTTGCCAGAACAGTGCGGAGGTGGTGTCGTAACCAGGGAAAGCGTGTAGGAACAACCCTGTTCCAGGGGGAATGAGAGCTCCCCTCGAATAAATCATGTTCAAGAGAACTGCTCACACCCTGCTCCACCACTGCTACTTTTAAAAACATTTTCTATGCTGGAGGCCAATCCATTAAGATGCATCAAGAGGTCGGCATCCTCCCCAGCGATTATGACATACTCGTTCCCCGCGCTCTTCTCCAATGCTGTCCTCACAATGCGGCAGTTGGCGTACTCTGGGGTTTGCTTCGTTTCGATACTTTGGCTATGCAGTCCAGTGCAGAAGACGTTGGTCAAACGCCGCTTGTTTTTTGGGTTGGACAAAGCTTTTCTTGGGGCGCTTTGATCAGTGTCAATTCTCCAAAAATGATATCGCTACACGCAGAGGCTGCATAACGACGTAGCCGTTCTGCTGTTTTTATGCTCCTAGCAGCCCCTTCTTGTGGGTAGCGATTGGATATAACTGACAGATTTTTCCCAAAATTGTTGGACGTGTAGGTAATGTAAGCAGCTACTATTTCCCTCTCTGAGCTGTTCCATCGATATTTAACCTTGTGAAACAAGTACCCCCCGTCCATTACAACAAACGTACTGTCTCTAACAGCGGAGTTTTCTGGGAAGGGCGTGAAGGCAGAGAATATTGGTGATTTTCTTACTTTTCGCATTCCCTCTTCGGAGAATAGAGCCATGGGATACGGGGCCAATTTGTATGTAAAGTGGTGTTTTAGGTCGGCTGCATATTGTTTCGTTATACACAGTCCTTGAAATATTGTGAGAGAGTCTATAGCAACCTTAAATTAAAGGTAAATAACTGCTCCACGACTTTGTTTTCCATTACTTTTTCTATAGAATGGGTATTTTAGCCGATATTCTGCTCGGAAAACGGCTAAAACTGAAATTTCGCACCTTTTGGGAAAAATATCCAATTTTTTAACTCCCGTATCTCAGGACCTGTTGCTTACGGAGTAGCACTCAAATTGTAGCAAATTTTGTTTACTTTATTTAAGTATACAGAGTAACTTTTAGAAGGAGGCACCTTTTAGAAGTTATAAGCCAAAAGCTGGAAAAAGACCGAACATTTCGAAGTTTTTTGAGCACCATGCAGTTAGCGCAGGTCTTTAAGTTGCAAACTTGGTTTTATATAATTTATATCTAGCCTAACAACATCCCAAAAAAATCAGAACAGTGCAATTTTTTGCGACCTAGGTTAGTTTGTGAGTGGTCCATATCGGTCCCTCCACCGCGACCATAAGGTCTATTGTGGCTCACGCCTAATGTCTATATTTCGCCCAACAAATCCAGCCTCCTACAGAGGTCGATAACCTTTGCGGGCGAAAGTTGATCCAGATCCTCTGGAGCAAGCTTTACCTTGCCAAAGAGCAGGTGTCTAGTCCTATCCGCTGCCGGACAGGAACACAGCACGTGCTCTGCTGTTTCGTCATCCTCCATACACAGCCGGCACTCGGTCTCCTGACCGATCCCAATACGGTGCATGTGATGCCGCAAGCGACAGTGTCCTGTATACAGGCCGACTAGAGTACTCAGTTGTTGTCTGTTCAACTCTAGAAGTTTCTTAGCCCTTGACTCAGACAGGCCATTTATGAAGGCCTTAGAGTGAGCTAATCCTGGAAGATTTTGCCAATATTGAATTGTCCTTCTATCTGTCCAGGTCTTTAAGGTGCGTTTTGCTGTGCAAGATGTTATTCCCAGCACCGGTTCTGGTCCGACAAAGTCACACTGGGCACCACTCCTGGCAAGCGCGTCTGCCGCAACGTTGCCATCATGGTCCGAGTGACCCGGTATCCAGACCAGCGACACCTCATTACAGCTGCCCAATTCGTTAAGGGCAGATTTACAACTCCATACCGTCTTTGAATTGCAACGGTAGGAACCAAGAGCCTTTATTGCAGCTTGGCTATCTGCAAATATCTTTATCGATTTGTTTGTGCATAGGTCTTTTAAGCTTTCCTTTGCACACATCTCGATGGCATAAACTTCTGCCTGGTGTATGGTTGCGTACTTGCCGAGGCTAGCTGATAGTCTAGCATCGGTGCTGCCCCCATATGCGCCGGCTCCTACTCCCATATTGGTTTTGGAGCCGTCAGAGTACCAGCAGAGGTCCGCTCTCAACAGGGTCGATTGGTTCCGGTCCCAGTCCTCCCTTTTCGGGAGGACGGTCTTGAAAGACAGATCTCTGCTGATTTTTGTAGGCATCAAGTCCGAGACCATTCCCAGAATCCTGTGACAATCACTGTCATCAAGGAGTCCGGACCCCCTCAGACTGACTTCCCTCGGCATGTTATCTGCCGTTTGTTTTAGTCTGTACGTTGTCCACCTCGCCACCCTCTCCAACCATATGTGAAGTGGGGGAATATTGAGGAGGACCTCCAGAGCGACTGATGGTGCGGTGCTTATCGCTCCCGTTATCATCAGACATGCTTGTCTCTGTAGATGAGCCAGTTTGGCCCTCGCGGTACCACGTAGCACCTTAGGCCACCAAACTATGGCTCCATATGTTATCATAGGTCTGATAACCACTACATAGAGCCAGTACATCTGTTGGGGGTTTGTTCCCCAGTTGTTCCCACAGATTCTCCGGCAGGTCCACAGGGACATCTTAGCCCTGCGGATAACATTTTCTAACTGTCTGTCCCAGTTGAGCTTCTTATCTAGGATAACTCCCAGATATTTTGCTTGGTCCGAAAATGGAATGTTTTCCCCCATAAGATTAGGTGGTTTTAATTTGTCCAACCTTCTTCTTCTGGTGAACGGGACAATGATCGTTTTGCGAGGGTTCACAGACATCTGTTCCCTACGGCACCAATCATTGACTAAATTTAGTGCTTCTTGAAGAGTACTAGACAGTTCCTCCTCAGATTTGCCTCTAACCATTATGACAAGATCATCCGCATACGCCTGGACCTCAACCTCCCAGAGTCCGAGGATAGCCAGCAGGTCGTCCACAAAGAGGGACCACAACAGGGGGGATAGAACGCCCCCCTGAGGACACCCTCTCGCAGCCCTAACGCTGACCACCTCTCCCCGTAATGAGGTAATAATGGTCCGATTGTGCAGCATGTTTCCGATCCAGCCACAGATGGTAGGTTCCACCCCCCTAGCGATAGTGGCCTCGTAGAGGGAGATCGGTAATGCATTATTAAATGCTCCTTCTATGTCGAGAAATGCCGCCACCGCAACCTCTCCATTTTCCAGAGAGTGTGTGATCTTCTCGACGAGGTTATTGAGCGCTAACTCTGTTGATTTGCCAGTTTGATAGGCATACTGGTGGGTATTTAGGGGGTTCTTGGGTAAGATGTTCCCCCTAATGTGTCCGTCCAGTATTTTTTCCAATCCCTTCAGGAGGAATGATGTAATACTGAGAGGTCTCAGTGAAGTAGGTAGGAGGTCATTACGTCCCAATTTGGGAATGTAAACCCCCCTAACCACCGTCCAGCTGGAAGGAATATAGTTCCAGGCCAGACTGGCTCTGAACAGCCTGATAAGGAAGGGTAGGAGAATCTCCAGTCCCTTTTGTAGTAGGACCGGTACCACCCCATCCTCCCCTGGCGACTTGAATGGCTGGAAATGATTCACAGCACACTCCACTGCCGAGGCTGTAACTATTCTCCGAGCAACTAGCCAGTCCTCCCTTTGGGGGCGTTTAGATCGTCCCTCAGCTGGTAGGACCTCACCGTTGCTCAGGATCAGACAATCTGGGAAGTGTGTGTGTGCTAAGAGCTCTAACGTTTCTTTCCGAGATTCAGTAAAGGAACCATCTGGTCGTTTTATCGATCCCAGTTCCTGTACACGGTCGCGTGAGAGAATCCTGTGGATTCTGGCGCTGCTGGGCACACTATTAATGTCCCCGCAGAACCTCCTCCAGGACTCCCTCTTAGCGTTCCTGATCTCTTTATTATAATGCGTTAGAGCAGTTTTATATTGCTCCCAGTTGCCTGTAATCTTAGCACGATTGAAGAGACGTCTAACTTCTCTTCGTAGTTTATCGAGGTTATTATTCCACCAAGTAGACCCCCGACTGTCTCTCTTTGACCTCAGTGGACAGTTTTCGTGATAGGCAGAGACCACAGCTTCCCTAACCTGTTCGGCCGCAATCTCGATCTCATCACGATCCCTCACTGTGGGGATTGCGGACCCAAGTCTGCCGGCGAGGGACTGTTTGTATCCCTCCCAATCCGTCCTCCTCGGGTCCCGATACTCTAACACAGGTCTAGGGCCTGTTTCAATTTCAAATAGGATATGGGCATGGTCTGAACATGAGGGTTCAGACGACACCCTCCATTTGAGGATTTTTGAGCTCAAAAGCCTTGAGCTGATCGTAAGATCTAAAACCTCTCTCCGGTTAGCTGTAAGAAAGGTGGGTTCCGAGCCTATGTTGTTGACAACCAGCTCCTCCCCTAAAATGTATTCAAATAATGATTCACCTCGTCTGTTAGTGTCCGTGCTCCCCCAAGCCAAGTGATGGGAGTTCGCATCACACCCCATTACGAGGTGATAATTGTTCCTCTTGCAGTAGGCGATCAATTTCCGCACTTCTGCTGGAGGTGGTTGTTCTGCATCTCTGTCTCCAGGGAAATAGGCCGAACAGGCCACTACTTCCAGCCTGGTCCCCCCGGATGTGATCACGAGATGGATGGATGCCATGTCCTTGGTGCAGTACTCTGAAAGTGTAAAATACTGCAAGTTGTTTCTGATCCAGATACAGGCTCTGGGTTTAGTACCAGAGCCCACCTCTACTATCTTACCAGAAGTGTTACCCAGCCCTTTAGTTCGTTCCGAATTAGCGGTCCAGGGCTCTTGGAGAAGAGCAATATCTATTTGCTCTTCCTTTAATTTCATGCTAAGGAGGTATGTCGCAGCCTTAGCATGATGCAGATTAGCTTGAATGCACCTTAATTTGGTGGGCATTGGGGTAGGAATATAGGAGTGTATAGAGGATAAAGGAGTAGGTTAAGGAGCTTAAAGGAAAAGGGAATTATGGTGCAGGTTCCTCCTCCTTTTTAGGAGCTCGATAACCAAGCTTCCTATAGGAGGGTCTACCTTTGGTAGTCGTCCTAGGGGTGGACTTTCCTTTCCCCTGTTTTTTCCCTCTGGAGGTTCCAGTGGAAGGTTGAATCCTGCCACCTCCTCTATTGGGTCTGTGTAAGTCGTGTCCATGTTTGGTCCCACGAGCAGCAAGGGAAAATAGACCTCCATGGAAGAGCCCCGCATCCCATGAATAGGCATTTACACAGGGAGGTCGCCCGGTTTCCCTGGGGAGGGTTAACGTTAGCGACAGAATTACCAACCTGCCAATGCTCGGCCATATCGGCCAGAAGCATCATCGCCTCGGCACCAACCCGCCAACGACCTAACGCAATTTGTTGTCTACGGTGACTCGCCTAAAAGGGCAGTTAATCTTTACAAACAAATTATAAAAGTATATTATTCGAGTGAGTTATCAATGCCTGAGTTCACCAGGTGCCAACAGCTAAGTTTAAGAACTGTAATCTACTGACTACCAATTCATTTCGGCGGTTGGAGACTTATGAATGCACTGTTGACTTCAAGCACTATTTTGTGACCCTTGCCATTCCACTTCGACAAATTGGTAACAGTTGAGTTCCAAAAGAAACTGAACGCCACTAGTAAACGCGTACGTTGACACAACTATTCAGCTGTTGTCGTCTGGTTAACTCGGCATTTGAAGCGAACTCAAATGAGTAACATTACTTATAAATTCTTTAGTAGGAAAATATAGGCATCAAAACTTTCCTGAAAACAAACATTTAGTGATTTATAAAAGTAAACATGAACATGACGCATTTTCATGTGTTATAGGATAGCTCTTTTACGAATCATAAAGAACAGATAGTTTATATTTACCTGCGGTTCGCCAATCTGTTTTTTGCCCAAAAATTTTTGTAATGTTTAACTATTGTATTATTTGTAAATATAACAAATTCGACGTAAAGGAAACAATAACATTTTTTATCATACAAAGCATAACTTTACCAGTGTACGATTTTCTTATTCAAAATGTGTAATAAAATACAAATTAAACAATTTATTATTTTTAGGATGCTGGAATTAACTCTTATTTCATTTACCTAACGATGGTCCATTAACTTCAAATGGAGATTTTAATTTAGTAAAACTTGACTTGTCGACAATAATGTTCTAAAGGGTTCCTTATAAGTGAGGTGTCGTAAAAGATCGAGATCCTGACGTTTGAATTTGAAAAAATATCTTTGATTGAACGCGAACTAGGCTCAATAGAACACATATCCGGAGTCAGGTTCAATTTTTAATGTTTATATATATATATATATATATATATATATATATATATATATATATATATATATATATATCACATCAAAAACTAATCAAATAATGTGTCGATCTTAATTAAATTTTGTGAGTACCCTCCTTTTGCATGTGGCATGGGAAAATTTGTTATCCAGGAAAATCGGATCAGTTTTTCCGGGAAAATTCTAGGTTTTCTTTCGGAAAATTTTTATGTGTGCGGAAATAACAAATCTATGGTGACCTTATATAATAAAATTTGAACCACGTACCAAAACTTAGATCCATAGATTTTAAAAGAAAAAAAGTCATAATTATATTAAAAAAATTGGGTGCTATTGGTCATCAGAGAATTTCACAAGACCAGAATATTGTGTGTTAAACATAATCTATTGAATATTACACACAAAAAATATCTTTTCATGGCTCAAAAAGATCAAGAAGTACGAGAAAAGTTACATTGAAAATTTTATAGTTTTTCTTCTGAAAATATCAGTGTTGATATTTTGCTGCGTCCAGACTTTTTTAATCAACAGATAAAGGTAGCTGATGAAGTGAAAAATTATTTTTGAGACGTTTCTTTTTGTAAAACATCTTTAAACAATGATCAATGTGAGTAGTACTACTACTTATACCAGCCACACAATTTCCGTAAAGTGATAGGCACAACACAAAGTCTATGCCTATTTATTAACAATGTTTCTCCATACACTTCTCCACATATACACTCTTCTTTCTGCCTGCATTTACCCTACTGTATACCTCATCATATATTCTTCCGTCGTTTGAAAACAGTCTTCATGAATAACTAAATTCCTTTACTACTTTCTCTACAAGGTTACCATTTTCCAAGAGACTGCAATTACTCGTTCCACTCCTTTTATCAAACACAATAACTTTAGTCTCCTCTGCGTTCGCACGTAGATTCATTTTATTTGTTACTGTCACCAGCCTCTCTAACACCAACTGCGTTTCTCCTCCAGATTCATTAAGTGGTACTTCATCATAAGCGTACAGTAACACTTTTACATCAGAAGCATTCATTTGTTTGCTTTCTGTCTCCGAACAAACTTATCTTATTCATTTGTCCATGAATATGTCGAAGAACAATTGAGACATCACACATCCTGGTTTGACACTCTGTTCAATTCTAAAATTCTTACTGAGCATTCCAATAGTTTTTACACATGCTCTACTGTCATCATATAGCGATTTAATGCGTCGTAATTGGGTTTATTGCCAATCAGCTACACCATATTCTTTCAAAATGCACCGCAGCTTCTGCCTATCTAGACTGTCATACGCTTTTTCCAAGTCTACAAACGTGCAATATACTTTGTTTCTCACATTCACACATTTCCAAACTACCTGCTGGGGCAAGAATATGTCAGTACAGGCTCTTCCTGTCGAGAACCCACATAGAACATCCTAAATCTTTCGTTTAGTCAGCGGGCGCACTCGTTATATCACTATTATCACAATAACTTCCCCACAATACTTAACACACTTATCGTTCGATAACTTTTGCATCAACTCTTGCTTCCTCTACCTTTATACAACCCCACTATTATAGCGTCCTTCCACTTCTTTCGCACTTGACATACTTTTATGGACACGTTAAACAGCTCACATAGCCACAAAGATTGTCATTGACGTTTCGTTCTTCTTAATTTTCTCTACACAACCAGGCGCTTCTGTTTCTCACGCACATCTTTGACATTTACCATTCTTTTAATTATATGCTGCCTATTTGTCATCCGCAGCTTTCTTTACTTTTTCATTCCACCCTCGCATCCCTCTTAAAACATCATCTTAAAACATCCAATTCTCGCCTCGCCACATGCGTGTTTTACACATACCAATTATCATATATTTCAGAGTCGTTCATGCACTTTCCACATTGCAGTTTTTGATATATTCGTGCCATAATACAGGAAACTTAGTCATTCTTTTTTCAAAGAGAGGCACACATTTCCCTTTTGTCAGCCATTAAAAGTACCTCAATTTTACTCTCACTTGGTTTTCTTGTTTTCTCACTCGCTTTACCCATGCTTATTTCAGTGTTATCCGAGACACCAATGTGCGCAGTCTACCATCATTCACAATGTAGTCTACATTCTCATAAATCTTGCATCTTCGTACGGTTCCACCACTTATCGGTTTGGTTTCTCTTCACTCCTATCCACCCATATTCATATTTCCGCCAACAATTATCCTTTTACCCAATATAAGCCACATCTAGTACCTCAGCATGTTTCCCTCCTTCGCCTATGATTGCCGATTGTGGGTGCATAGCAGGCAACCAAAAACACTTTACGTATACTCCGTACCCATATTTTTCTTGGGGAAAGACATTCATAATTCCTCACACATGCCATTCAGCATTAACCGATATCCTGACTGCGACGAACATTTTCTTTTACACCCGACCATATGCATAGATACTCACCCACTAGTTCCTCGTCATGTTCCTTTCGTTTTGTCTGACTCATACACCAATCTTTTCTCTATTCATCTCGTGCAAAATCTCATTTACTTTACCTCTCACACCCTGTCCCAGGTGGCAATTATTCAAGGCGTTGCCTGTTCGACATCACGCAATGGACCTAGTCTATGCACCCTCCGTCGCCCATAATGCTTTTGACTGCCTGAGGTTTTATTTGTGGTTTTCGTAGTGTTTATATATGTAGAAGTGCGATGAGTCGCCAGCACATTCACGCTACCGGCTCCCGCTTTTTAACACTAACGACGGCGCTGTCCACCTATGCATATTGAGTAATTTGAGCCGCCGCGCTACAAACGATGGCCATAATCGCGGATCACTTCCATGTACGCGTTATTCCTGATGTGCTAGTTTATCTGCTACAGAGGAGCACTAGCAGGCAAAACTAATGCATTATGCACTTGCGGGCTTTGAATATTAACACTATAGCATTTTTAAAACGCTTGCAGTTGTAGGTTCTTCGGTTTTTTTAATACCCATTAGTATTATAGTAGTACTATATTATCTAAGTATTTTAAATCTTAGCAAATCAGGAAGGCCTAAAAGAGTCTCAATAGTTGTTACAAATATGTGCCTAAAAAGAAATATGTCTCGCTTATTTATCTTGATTAATCTGTACTATCTGACAGACATTGTGAAATAATTCCAAAGTTCTCTTTTAGCCAGCAAAGGTTATAATAATAATCTTGTTTGTTGGCAATTGACAGTTTGAGGCTTGCTAAAGTTTTCTTACAACTCGAATGTTATTTTTCTGAATCTTGGAAGAATTGGTTATAACTGTAAACAAAAGATAATGCAAAAATCTATGATATATCAATAAGTTTTAACACTTCTATTGCACTAATTTTATCTCGATTTAAATCACCGTTTATTTTCAGATTGTTTTCTGTTTTATGTAGTAATGTATCAATACTTATAAATGGGCAGAAACAGGTTCATTCAATTATAATAAAACACAAAACATATTTAAAATTTTATTACAAGAAACTTAAACAGAACTGGACTTCCATCACAAAGAATGGCTCATTGCAAATGTGACAAACAAAATTGTGGTAAGAAAAAAATAAGGAAATTTTATAAAAACAAGTCTTCTATTAAATCGTTATGAAATCCAGGAACTTGTAGTATCAATTCCAGGAAAAATTGCCGGTATCTTTCATTTTCTCGCAATAGCATGGGGTAGATGACAAATTGGAAAATCAACCATTTAGAAAATATCACCATGGCTACTATTGCACCAAAGCTTCCTCTGTACAGAGGGATACCCAGGAAATTCAAGGCTAAAAACAATTTAATGGATTAGTTTGATAATTTAACATTAAATCGAATTATTATTTATTTTTATGTAATTATTCCTTACAAGATCAGGTTACTACATAAAAACATTTGTTATAGAAATCGCAGTTTAGATAAAAGCACAATCTATTTTTATTAGAAAAACTAAATACACCAAAGAACGAGCAAAATAGGCGTTCCGAAAAATCAACCCATTTTGGTAACGCTGGATTATATGTTTTGCAAAATTATGGTTAGTTTCCTAAATACGAAAACTGTTGAGAAAATAAAAAACAGTTGCCTACAAATAAATATAACATTCACTCTTTGCGCTTTTTCTACTTAAATAAATTTAAAAAAGGCGCATCCACAACCAGTGTCATTACAACTACAGAAAAATTGACTTAACTGAACTTTCCGTTTTCAAGATCAACTAACTATAAGTGTCTAGCCAATAATTACCCCACCTACTTAACTAGTTTAATAAAAGCGCCTCAACACGCATTAAAAAAACTCAAATTCCAGTTTAGTCAGCAGAGCAACAAGAAATGGGCCATTGGTAAATACATCCGTTGAAAATACTTAATCCTCTAATCATCTTATAAGTAACTTTTAGTGAAGCTTCGTGAAAATAAATTCTAAATTACTAAACTGTTCTTTAACGATTACGTTTAAAAAAATATTATACACCATATAAGCCATTAGTTGAGTTAGGAGCCTGATATATATATATATATATATATATATATATATATATATATATATATATATATATATATATATATATATATATATATATATATATATATTGACAGTTCCAACGTACTATGTAACGGTCTACATTTTGAAACTGAATAAAATAGCTTGTTGGCACAAGAATATGATGAAAGCAACTGGAAAAACATAACCCGTTCAGAAAAAATGAGAATATCCACTTTTTAATTTAGGCACCCATGTTTCTTGAATAAGTACCTAACAAGTATTTCGACAAATCATAAAACTGGAAAATAAAAAGTGGCCTTTATAATCAGGGTGAAAGTTTTACATAATTACGGAGTGATATTATAGAAAGAGCAAAATTAGAGTAAAAAGATTAAAAATATTATTAGATTTAGGAAATACCAGCGACGTTAAAGGCATTATGCAAAACTTGCGAGATTATTTTATGCAATATTTTCAACTAATGTTTAGTTTGTCCACTCATATTCTAAGCACTTACGTTTTTTTAATTAAAGCTCAGCTAATCCAAACAAAAAATGTAAATATAAAAGGCTACAATAATAATCATGTTCAGTATGGTTGCAAAAGCTTAACATAATTTGGGCCTGTATTTCTAGAAGGTGAAATATAAGAGAAAAATAAAGAATAGCGTCTAGAGGCACAATCTTGAGTTTTAGAAATAGAATAAGGTTATTGTATGCAGTTGCAGTACTTTGGTAGATGGAAACATAAAGCCTTTATATCTGGCTTCACCACAAACTTTTATCATTTGCCTTCGCCACATGGGCAGATTAATCACCTTTAAAGGCGACCAGAACTTCTTGTGAATCCAGAAAGAAACATTATACGCCTGTATTACATATATAAGAATAACTTTTAGATAGAGCAATCACCACTATAATATAAGAAAGCAAGAAAGGTTAGTGCAGTTTCTAAGATTATGCCTTAGCACAATCTTCTATAAATATCCTACATAAAGTAATCACACCGTGAGTTAAAACAGCCACTGTTCTGCTTACTTTCAAACATGAAATGGGCATTTTAAAGCCTATAAATACACAATTTCAAAAGCCTTGGACAGTAGTTGCATTACATTAATATTTTATTAAAAAATTTTGACTTACCGTAACAAATGATTGAATCAGTAACAAGTACAATAAATATGGAAACTGCATCCTTAATGAATTCCATTATCTTTGCTTTTTTCCCGAAATAAACACAAATTAGTCGAGGATTAAACTGACACCACTTCTTGCTTTGACAGTAGTTTGACAAATTAAAAATGACATTAGGCACACTAGTCGCAAGTACGGCTAGAGTGCCTAAACAAACTTTTAGTTATTAAGGAAGTTTTTATATTTATAAATCTGTAGTTTAAACTGTCATAGATACATATATAATTTAATTGCGACTGGGTTACTTTGGCTATAAGTAGTATACTGATTATAATAATTAGTAAACTGTTAAAAGCTTGCGACGCTAAGAACAGAAAAATATTTCAAACTAAATACAAAGTAGAGTCATAGATTTAATAATTTGCATTGGATGTCTACTGTTTAACACCAATATTTCGGCTTCCTTTAATTTAACTAGTTAATACTTAGCAAAATGTTAGTTCAATCAGCATCGATTTCACCTGATAGGTTCTTTCACGCTTTTAATTTTGAGTAAACGAACTTTAAAGCAAAATTTAGAAGGTTTTGATATGTATTCGATGTATTGTGTGACAAATTTGTTGCCTGTGTTGCTAGTATTGCATTTTAAATTATTTGTTCATTATTATTCATTGATTTTTGAGGCTGGTAATTTTATACGAGTGAAACCAGTGGCACAGACAGCTAAGAAGAAACAAAATAAACGATAATTTTGCTAGGAGATAAATAGGCCAGTCGTTTAAACATTACACTGTTATGATTTTTGGTATGTTATTAGGATGGATACTAATAGTGTAAAACGAAGTTTGCAGCTTCGAGAGACCAGTGATAACTGCGTGATGCTCGAAAAGCCTCGAAATTTTCAGACTTTCCAGTTTTTGGCTTATAACTTTTAAAAAGTGCATCCTACGGAATAACTTATTCTGTACACTTTTATGGTAGACAAAAATTGATATAACATAAGTGCAACCGTAGCACCGTACGTCTAATAGTTTCCGAGATACAGTATTTCAAAAACTGGCAGTTTTTCCTATAAAGTTCGAAATTGTTGTCTTATCCGTCAGGAAAAAACAAAAACTAAGGAAATCGGATTTTTCAAGAAATGGAGCATGGCGAATTGCAAGCCTTTTCTAAAGGATGAGAAAGGCATAAATCAGTGGAAAATGGTTTATAACATGCAAAATTAAATTGGATACAATTAATAATTAGGTATATATTTATTAAAATTATACCAAAATTGTTAAAAACTATTTTAAGAGTTTGGAGGACCTGGGGCGTAAAATGTTGGACGTGAAGTGATGACTCCTACGACAGACATAAGCAATCAGATATTACAACGAAGAGGTAGGTATGTAATATGGGGCTTACCTTTAACCACTTTGCGAGACAGTCTTGTTCTTTTGGAAGGCCCAGGTTGTTCGGACGGCTCTTCTTGGGGTTCCGGCGACTTCTCTGTTGTCGGATTAGATTTACTACTAGATATCAGTGGTAAAGGGTTGCCGAGGTCGTTTTTCCTTCTTCCGACACAGCCATGACTAAGGGAGGAGTATTCAGGTAGGTCTTCCCTTGACAAACTTTGCAAAGAGCAAAGCATTTCAGCCCTGTTATCTGCCAGGAGCAGCTCCCTCCTCCCCACCCTTTCTCGCACCTGCATGAAAGGAATTTCAGCAGGGTTAACCGCGGTGGGTCCTTGGTTGAGGCCACCGGTGTTAGCCCCTGCTGACTCCGTGGCGACTTCCAGTTGGTGGGCTCTTTCTCTACATCCAACCACGTCTGCACCTCGTGGTAGGTTCTGTAGGAATGTTGGGCAGCAGCCTTTTTGGTAAGGGCAGACGATCGAGGTGTATTTTGGCGTGGGCAACATCTTCGTTTTCCCTTGACAGAACAGTGCGGAGGTGGTGTCGTAACCAGGGAAAGCGGGCAGGAACAACTCTGTTCCAGGGGGAATGAGAGCTCCCCTCGAATAAATCATGTTCAAGAGAACTGCTCACAGTCTCTCCACCACTGCTACTTTTAAAAACATTTTCTATGCTGGAGGCCAATCCATTAAGATGCATCAAGAGGTCGGCATCCTCCCCAGCGATTACGACATACTCGTTCTCCACGCTCTTATCCAATGCTGTCCTCACAATGAGGCAGTTGGCGTACTCTGGGGTTTGCTTCGTTTCGATACTTTGGCTATGCAGTCCAGTGCAGATGACGTTGATCAAACGCTGCTTGTTTTTTGGGTTGGACAAAGCTTTTCTTGGGGCGCTTTGAGCAGTGTCAATTCTCCAAAAATGATATCGCTACACGCACAGGCTGCATAACGACGTAGCCGTTCTGCTGTTTTTATGCTCCTAGCAGCCCCTTCTTGTGGGTAGCGATTGGATATAACTGACAGATTTTTGCCAAAATGGTTGGACGTGTAGGTAATGTAAGCAGCTACTATTTCCCTCACTGAGCTGTTCCATCGATATTTAACTTTGTGAAACAAGTACCCTGCGTCAATTACAGCAAACGTACTGTCTCTAACAGCGGCGTTTTCTGGGAAGGGCGTGAAGGCAGAGAATATTGGTGATTTTCTTACTTTTCGCATTCCCTCTTCGGAGAATAGAGCCATGGGATACGGGGTCAATTTGTATGTAAAGTGGTGTTTTAGGTCGGCTGCATATTGTTTCGTTATACACAGTCCTTGAAATATTGTGAGAGAGTCTATAGCAACCTTAAATTAAAGCTAAATAACTGCTCCACAACTTTGTTTTCCATGACTTTCTCTGTAGAATGGGTATTTTAGCCGATATTCTGCTCGGAAAACGGCTAAAACTGAAATTTCGAACTTTTTGGGAAAAATATCAAATTTTTTAACTCCCGTATCTCAGGACCTGTTGCTTACGGAGTAGCACTCAAATTGTAGCAAATTTTGTTTACTTTATTTAAGTATACAGAGTAACTTTTAAAAGGAGGTAGCTTTTAGAAATTATAAGCCAGAAGCTGGAAAAAGACCGAAAATTTCGAAGTTTTTTGAGCACCATGCAGTTTGCGCAGGTCTTTAAGTTGCAAACTTGGTTTTATATAATTTATATCTAGCCTAACAACATCCCAAAAAAATCAGAACAGTGCAATTTTTTGCGACCTAACGCGATTTGTTGTCTACGGTGACTCGCCTAAAAGGGCAGTTAATCTTTACAAACAAATTATCAAAGTATATTATTCGAGTGAGGTATCAATGCCTGAGTTCACCAGGTGCCAACAGCTGAGTTTAAGAACTGTAATCTACCGACTACCAATTCATTTCGGCGGTTGGAGACTTATGAATGCACTGTTGACTTCAAGCACTATTTTGTGACCCTTGCCATTCCACTTCGACAAATTGGCAACAGTTGAGTTCCAGAAGAAACTGAACGCCACTAGTAAACGCGTACGTTGACACAACTATTCAGCTGTTGTCGTCTGGTTAACTCGGCATTTGAAGCGAACTCAAATGAGTAACATTACTTATAAATTCTTTAGTAGGAAACTATAGGCATTAAAACTTTCCTGAAAACAAACATTTAGTGATTTATAAAAGTAAACATGAACATGACGCATTTTAAAGTGTTATAGGATAGCTCTTTTACGAATCATAAAGAACAGATAGTTTATATTTACCTGCGGTTCGCCAATCTGTTTTTTTGCCCAAAAATTTTTGTAATGTTTAACTATTGTATTATTTGTAAATATAACAAATTCGACGTAAAGGAAACAATAACATTTTTTATCATACAAAGCATAACTTTACCAGTGTACGATTTTCTTATTCAAAATGTGTAATAAAATATAAAATTAAACAATTTATTATTTTTAGGATGCTGGAATTAACTCTTATTTCATTTACCTAACGATGATCCATTAACCTCAAATAGAGATTTTAATTTAGTAAAACTTGACTTGTCGACAATAATGTTCTAAAGGGTTTCTTATAAGTGAGGTTTCGTAAAAAGTCGAGATCCTGACGTTTGAATTTGACAAAATGTCTTTAATTGAACGTGAACTAGGCTCAATAGAACACATATCCGGAGTCAGGTTCAATTTTTAATGTTTATATATATATATATATATATATATATATATATATATATATATATATATATATATATATATATATATATATATATATATATATATATATATCACATCAAAAACTAAACAAATAATGTGTCGATCTTAATCAAATTTTGTGAGTACCTTCCTTTTGCATGTGGAATGGGAAAAATATCCGGAGTCAGGTTCAATTTTTAATGTTTATATATATATATATATATATATATATATATATATATATATATATATATATATATATATATATATATATATATATCACATCAAAAACTAAACAAATAATGTGTCGATCTTAATCAAATTTTGTGAGTACCTTCCTTTTGCATGTGGAATGGGAAAATTTGTTATCCAGGAAAATCGGATCAGTTTTTCCGGGAAAATTCTAGGTTTTCAACAAATAAAGGTAGCTGATGAAGTGAAAAATTATTTTTTAAACGTTTCTTTTTGTAAAACATCTTTAAATAATGATCAGTGTCAGTAGTACTACTACTGATACCAGCCACACAATTTCCGTAAAGGGGTAGGCACAACACAAAGCCTATGCCTATTTATTAACAATGTTTCTCCATACACTTCTTCACATATACACTCTTCTTTCTGCCTGCATTTACCCTACTGTATACCGCATCATATATTCTTCCGTCGTTTGAAAACAGTCTTCATGAATATCTAAATTCCTTTACTACTTTCTCTACGAGGTTACCATTTTCCAAGAGACTGCAATTACTCGTTCCACTCCCTTTATCAAACACAATAACTTTAGTCCCTTCTGCGTTTCCACGTAGATTCATTTTATTTGTTACTGTCACCAGCCTCTCTAACACCAACTGCGTTTCTCCTCCAGATTCATTAAGTGGTACTCCATCATAAGCGTACAGTAACACTTTTACAGCAGAAGCATTCATTTGTTTGCTTTCTGTCTCCGAACAAACTTATCTTATTCATTTGTCCATGAATATGTCGAAGAACAATTGAGACATCACACATCCTGTTCTATTCTAAAATTCTTACTGAGCGTTCCAATAGTTTTCACACATGCTCTACTGTCATCATATAGCGATTTAATTCGTCATAAATGGGTTAATTACCAATCAGCTACACCATATTTTTTCAAAATGCACCGCAGCTTCTGCCTATCTAGACTGTCATACGCTTTTTCCAAGTCTACAAAGGTGCAATATACTTTGTTTCTCACATTCACACATTTCCAAACTACCTGCTGGGGCAAGAATAGTTAGTCAGTACAGGCTCTTCCTGTCGAGAACCCACATAGAACATCCTAATACTTTCGTTTAGTCAGCGGGCGCACTCGTTATATCACTATTATCACAATAACTTCCCCACAATACTTAACACACTTATCGTTCGATAACTTTTGCAACAACTCTTGCTTTCTCTACCTTTATACAAACCCACTATTATAGCGTTCTTCCACTCCTTTCGCACTTGACATACTTTTATGCACACGTTAAACAGCTCACATAGCCACAAAGATTGTCATTGACGTTTCGTTCTTCTCAATTTTATCTACACAACCAGGCGCTTCTGTTTCTCACGCACATCTTTGACATTTACCATTCTTTTAATTATATGCTGCCTATTTGTCATCCGCAGCTTTCTTTACTTTTTCATTCCACCCTCGCATCCCTCTTAAAACATCATCTTAAAACATCCAATTCTCGCCTCGCCACATGCTTGTTTTACACATACCAATTATCATATATTTCAGAGTCGTTCATGCACTTTCCACATTGCAGTTTTTGATATATTCGTGCCATAATACAGGAAACTTAGTCATTCTTTTTTCAAAGAGAGGCACACATTTCCCTTTTGTCAGCCATTAAAAGTACCTCAATTTTACTCTCACTTGGTTTTCTTGTTTTCTCACTCGCTTTACCCATGCTTATTTCAGTGTTATCCGAGACACCAATGTGCGCAGTCTACCATCATTTACAATGTAGTCTACATTCTCATAAATCTTGCATCTTCGTACGGTCCCAGCACTTATCGGTTTGGTTTCTCTTCACTCCTATCCACCCATATTCATATTTCCGCCAACAATTATCCATTTACCCAATATAAGACACATCTAGTACCTCAGCATGTTTCCCTCCTTCGCCTATGATTGCCGATTGTGGGTGCATAGCAGAAAACCAAAAACACTTTACGTATACTCCGTACCCATATTTTTCTTGGGGAAAGACATTCATAATTCCTCACACATGCCATTCAGCATTAACCGATATCCTGACTGCGACGAACATTTTCTTTTACACCCGACCATATGCATAGATACTCACCCACTAGTTCCTCGTCGTGTTCCTTTCGTTTTGTCTGACTCATACACCAATCTTTTCTCTATTCATCTCATGCAAAATCTCATTTACTTTACCTCTCACACCCTGTCCCAGGTGGCAATTATTCAAGGCGTTGCCTGTTCGACATCACGCAATGGACCTAGTCTATGCACCCTCCGTCGCCCATAATGCTTTTGACTGCCTGGGGTTTTATTTGTGGTTTTCGTAGTGTTTATATATGTAGAAGTGCGATGAGTCGCCAGCACATTCACGCTACCGGCTCCCGCTTTTTAACACTACAGACGGCGCTGTCCACCTATGCATATTGAGTAATTCGAGCCGCCGCGCTACAAACGATGGCCATAATCGCGGATCACTTCCATGTACGCGTTATTCCTGATGTGCTAGTTTATCTGCTACAGAGGAGCACTAGCAGGCAAAACTAATGCATTATGCACTTGCGGGCTTTGAATATTAACACTATAGCATTTTTAAAACGCTTGCAGTTGTAGGTTCTTCGGTTTTTTTAATACCCATTAGTATTATAGTAGTACTATATTATCTAAGTATTTTAAATCTTAGCAAATCAGGAAGGCCTAAAAGAGTCTCAATAGTTGTTACAAATATGTGCCTAAAAAGAAATATGTCTCGCTTATTTATCTTGATTAATCTGTACTATCTGACAGACATTGTGAAATAATTCCAAAGTTCTCTTTTAGCCAGCAAAGGTTATAATAATAATCTTGTTTGTTGGCAATTGACAGTTTGAGGCTTGCTAAAGTTTTCTTACAACTCGAATGTTATTTTTCTGAATCTTGGAAGAATTGGTTATAACTGTAAACAAAAGATAATGCAAAAATCTATGATATATCAATAAGTTTTAACACTTCTATTGCACTAATTTTATCTCGATTTAAATCACCGTTTATTTTCAGATTGTTTTCTGTTTTATGTAGTAATGTATCAATACTTATAAATGGGCAGAAACAGGTTCATTCAATTATAATAAAACACAAAACATATTTAAAATTTTATTACAAGAAACTTAAACAGAACTGGACTTCCATCACAAAGAATGGCTCATTGCAAATGTGACAAACAAAATTGTGGTAAGAAAAAAATAAGGAAATTTTATAAAAACAAGTCTTCTATTAAATCGTTATGAAATCCAGGAACTTGTAGTATCAATTCCAGGAAAAATTGCCGGTATCTTTCATTTTCTCGCAATAGCATGGGGTAGATGACAAATTGGAAAATCAACCATTTAGAAAATATCACCATGGCTACTATTGCACCAAAGCTTCCTCTGTACAGAGGGATACCCAGGAAATTCAAGGCTAAAAACAATTTAATGGATTAGTTTGATAATTTAACATTAAATCGAATTATTATTTATTTTTATGTAATTATTCCTTACAAGATCAGGTTACTACATAAAAACATTTGTTATAGAAATCGCAGTTTAGATAAAAGCACAATCTATTTTTATTAGAAAAACTAAATACACCAAAGAACGAGCAAAATAGGCGTTCCGAAAAATCAACCCATTTTGGTAACGCTGGATTATATGTTTTGCAAAATTATGGTTAGTTTCTTAAATACGAAAACTTTTGAGAAAATAAAAACAGTTGCCTACAAATAAATATAACATTCACTCTTTGCCCTTTTTCTACTTAAATAAATTTAAAAAAGGCGCATCCACAACCAGTGTCATTATAACTACAGAAAAATTGACTTAACTGAACTTTCCGTTTTCAAGACCAACTAACTATAAGTGTCTAGCCAATAATTACCCCACCTACTTAACTAGTTTAATAAAAGAGCCTCAACACGCATTAAAAAAACTCAAATTCTAGTTTAGTCAGCAGAGCAACAAGAAATGGGACATTGGTAAATACATCCGTTGAAAATACTTAATCCTCTAATCATCTTATAAGTAACTTTTAGTGAAGCTTCGTGAAAATAAATTCAATCGGGAAACTATTTACTAAACTGTTCTTTAATGATTACGTTTAAAAAAATATTATACACCATATAAGCCATTAGTTGAGTTAGGAGCCTGATATATATATATATATATATATATATATATATATATATATATATATATATATATATATATATATATATATATATATATATATATATTGACAGTTCCAACGTACTATGTAACGGTCTACATTTTGAAACTGAATAAAATAGCTTGTTGGCACAAGAATATGATGAAAGCAACTGGAAAAACATAACCCGTTCAGGCAAAATAAGAATATCCACTTTTTAATTTAGGCACCCATGTTTCTTGAATAAGTACCGAACAAGTATTTCGACAAATCATAAAACTGGAAAATAAAAAGTAGCCTTCATAATCAGTGTGAAAGTTTTACATAATTCTGGAGTTATTTTATAGAAAGAGAAAAATTACAGAAGAAAGATTAAAAATATAATTAGGTTCAGGAAATACCAGCGACGTTAAAGGCATTATGCAAAACTTGCGAGATTATTTTATGCAATACTTTCAGCTAATGTTTAGTATGTCCACTCATATCTTAAGCACTTATATTTTTTAAGTAAAGCTCAGGTTATCCAAATAAAAAATATAAGTATAAAAGGCTACAGTAATAATCACGTTCAGTATGGTTGCAAAAGCTTAACATAATTTGGGCCGGTATTTCTAGAAGATGAAATATAAAAGAAAACAAGGATTGGGTCTTAAGGTACAATCTTAAGTTTTAGAAATAGAATAAGGTTATTGTATGCAGTTGCAATACCTTGGTAGATGCAAACATAAAGCTTTTATATCTGGCTTCACCACAAACTTTTATCATTTGCCTTCGCCACATGGGCAGATTAATCACCCCTAAAGGCGACCAGAACTTCTTGTGAATCCAGAAAGAAACATTATACGCCTGTATTACGTATATAAGAATAACTTTTAGATAGAGCAATCACCACCATAATATAAGAAACCAAGAAAAGCTAGTGCAGTTTCTAAGATTATGCCTTAGCAGAATCTTCTAAAAATATCCTACATAAAGTATTCAAACCGTGAGTTAAAACAACCACTGTTCTGCTTACTTTTAAACATAAAATTGGCATTTTAAAGCCTATAAATACACGATTTCAAAAGCCTTGGACAGTAGTTGTAATACATTAATATTTTATAAAAAAATGTTTGACTTACCGTAACAAATGATTAGATCAGTAACAAGTACAATAAATATGGAAACTGCATCCTTAATGAATTCCATTTTCTTTGCTTTTTTCCCGAAATAAACACAAATTAGTCGAGGATTAAACTGACACTACTTCTTGCTTTGACAGTAGTTTGACAAATTAAAAATGACATTAGGCACACTAGTCGCAAGTACGGCTAGAGTGCCTAAACAAACTTTTAGTTATTAAGCAAGTTTTTATATTTATAATTCTGTAGTTTAAACTGTCATATATACATATATAATTTAATTGCGACTGGGTTACTTTGACTATAAGTAGTATACTGATTATAATAATTAGTAAACTGTTAAACATTTGCGACGCTAAGAACAGAAAAATATTTCAAACTAACTACAAAGTAGAGTCATAGATTTAATAATTTGCATTGGATGTCTACTGTTTAACACCAATATTTCGGCTTTCTTTAATTTAACTAGTTAATACTTAGCAAAATGTTAGTTCAATCAGCACCGATTTCACCTGATAGGTTCTTTCACGCTTTTAATTTTGAATAAATAAACTTTAAAGCAAAATTTAGAGGGTTGTGATACGTATTCGATGTATTGTGTGACAACTTTGTTTGTGATATTGCATTTTAAATTGTTTCTTCATTATTATTCATTGATTTTTTTAGGCTGCTAATTTTATACGAGTGAAACTAGTGGCACAGACAGCTAATAAGAAAGAAAATAAACTATAATTTTGCTAGGAGATAAAT
>OZ023269.1:80963826-81058826 GCA_964006375.1 Tillus elongatus | reverse complement strand
ATAGAGTGTGTTCTACATCATCAATCGCCCCGCAGTAGTCACAAGACTCCGTATCCCTCCTCCTTCGCTCGTACAGGTACTTGCCAAAACAGCCATGGCCCGACAGTGCTTGGGTCAAGAAGTAGTCCACCTCTCCGTGATTTCTTTCACTCCAGGTTCTAATATTTGGAATAATCCTCCAGGTCCAGCGGCCTTTCGTGCTGTTCTCCCATTTCGTCTGCCATCTAGTCATCAGTTGAGACCTAGCAGTTTCTCGTGTTAGACCGCCATATCGTTCTTGTCTCTCCTGGATGAGCAGCTCCACTGGTGGCACTCCTGCAATCACAGCCGCAGCCTGTGCTGAAATTATCCTATAGGCGCTACATATTCTAATTGAGGGTATTCGCTGCACCATTGTGAGTCTCTGTACAAGCTTTTTGTTTTTAATGACACTGTGCCACGTGGGGGCAGCATACAATATCTGCGACATTGCGACACTCATTAACAGTCTCCTCTTTGATGCCCTGGGACCTTCCATGTTGGGTAGTAGTCTAGTTAGGGCAACAACTGTCTTTTCGGCTTTCTGAGCCACTTGGTTAACCTGCTCAGCGAACGTTAGCTTGGTGTCCAGCCAAACCCCTAGGTATTTGATTGATTTTTTCGGCAATACTTTGCTTCCCTCTACAATAAATTGGATGGGAGCCATTTTCCTCTTAGGTGTAAGTATGACTGCTTCCGTCTTTTCAGGGGCCAGTTCGAGTCGTTTCGCTCCCATCCAAGCTGTTACGCTTTTCAGTGCCTTGTTTGCCGTGCTCATCAGTAGCTCTTCGGTCTTGGCAACCACTACCACAGCCACATCATCTGCGAAGCCCACAAGAGTCACCCCCGCGGGTTGCGCCATCCTCAGCAGTCCATCGTACAGCAAGTTCCACAGTGTTGGCCCAAGGACCGAACCCTGCGGAACGCCACTGCTCATTCGCCTACTTGTTACAGATTCCCCAGATTCCAGGATTATTTCTCTTTCTGGCAAGTATGATGCTATAATGTTGATCAAACCTTCGTCGATTCTTCGCTTTCTTAGTTCTTCCAGTATTTTCTGCCACGACGCGCTATTGAAAGCATTTCTAATATCCAAAGTTATCACTGCACAAAGTCTTCGGTATTTCCATGAGTAGGCAGCGGCCTCCCTGGCGATGGTTAACACTTCGTTGATAGCGTCCGCAGTCTGTCGGCCCACTCTAAAGCCATATTGTCTCTCTGCCAAGTCTCCTGTTCGTTCAATCTCTCTCTTCAGTCTCGCCAATATGAGGTGTTCATATAGTTTACCTTCTACATCGAGCAGGCAGATGGGTCTCCGCGACAGTCCGTCTGCTTTGGGTATCAGCACCAGTTTGGCCCGTTTCCACCTTGTCGGGAAGTAACCTTCGGCTGCCAAGTGGTTGTAGACAGACAAGATGAGTTCTGGTCTTTCCTCCGCGACTACTTTCAGTATCTCTGAAGGGATGTATCCTGGTCCAGGTGCCTTATTTATTTTAAGCTTTTTGACGGCTACTAGCAGTTCTTCAGGTGTGAAACTTGTAATTCCTCCATCGCGCACCCGCTGCCACACTACTGCGTCGTGGGTAGGGAAGAGACGGTCGGCAGCACTCTCCACCATGGGCATCGACATCGTACACAACGGGTATCCAAACATTTTTTTGGTGACGATTTTATATCCGTCTCCCCAGATGTCCCTGTCGACCTGGTTACACACTGCTTTCCAACTGGCCCTTTTGGCGTCTCTAATACCGGATTTTAGCGCCTTTTTTGCATTTTTATATTCTTATCAGAGGCGTTGTTTCTTTTGTGGTGGGATTCTTCTGGAATTCCTTGTATATTTCCGTCTTTTAAGGACACATTCTCTTCTCATCTCGGCAATGCTGTTACTCCACCAGTATACTGGTGGCTTTCTCATCTTGGTTTTGCGCGGCATGACCTTGTCACAAAACTGACCAAGCAGTGCAGAAAAGGCTTCTGCCGAAGGTACCAGTTCTTTTTCAGCTGTTTCGGCTATCATACGCTGTAGCTTTGGTCTGTCCAATTTCTTTATCTGCCAACCCTTGGACTGTTGGTGACCTCTTTGGGCCCTCTTCTGTTCAGCGATTTCAAACATTATGTAGTTATGGTCGCTCAGCGATTCATTTTTGTTGATCTCCCAGGAGATAGTTCTGCGTTGTACATCACAGGTGCACAAGGTGAGGTCCAATATGGAAGTGTAGTCTTGCCTATGAAAAGTTGGTTCATCGTCCTTGTTCAAAATGCAAAGATCGTTGTTTGCTCGGCCTCGGTCATCTGTAAAGTACATGCCCCACTGTGGTGACTTCGCGTTGAAATCGCCTGCCACGATGGTTGCCCGATTTCCCAGCCTCAAACGACTTTCTACCTCGTTAAGAGTCCTCTCAAGCTGCTCAATATCCTTGTTCCCGGAAGCATACACGCTGTACACTTCCAATGTTGGTGTAGTTACATATGAGAAACCATGGCCCCAGCCTTGACCTTCAACCACTATTTTCGGGTTTAGGACTTTTATGGCAGAGTCCAATTCCCTGTGGAATATCCAGTCTTGCCTATATTTTATTGCTCCCAGGTTTGGTTCACTAATGATTATCATATCGGCATTGGTGTCTCTGGCGGTAGTTAGTGCCAGATCGTGTGCGGGACGACTTCTATTTGTATTAATTTGAAGTACCTTCATTTTGAGCCTCACATGTAACCAGTTCTATTACCTCTTTTCTCCTTCGTGGTGTCTTGGTGGTCCTGTCTACCCTCCTGACAGAGCCATTTTTCCTCTTCCGCATTTCCTGTATCAGCATTCTATACTCCGGGCACAGCATTTCGTTGGCCATATGTCCCTTTTTCTTGCATGGTCTGCATATTGCTTCGTTAGAGCAGTCTTTTATAGAGTGTCCGTCATCACCGCATTTGAGGCATTTACCTTTCATATCCTCCTCCGACGTGCACGTTTTTGCTATGTGTCCATACCTTTGGCACTTGTAGCATTTAGGAGGGGCTATCTTTTCAACCACTCTACATCTGGACCAACCTATTTTTAGTTTTTCTTTTGCCAGCAGCAAATTTGCATCTTCAATTGGCATTTGTATATTCGCGTACTGCATCCCTCTTGTGTTGGCTTTTGAGGACATCGTGACTGCAACCTCGTCGTCTCTTAGGTTAGTGTTCCCTAACTCTGCCATAATTGCCTCTTGCACCTCGTTTGCCGTTGTGTCGTTATCTATGTCCAGTATTGCAATGTTACGCCTGTTTTTGTGCAATTGAACAACAGCTATAGCCTTCATCTTCTCTTGCACTTCTGCCCTGAGAATTTCTCCGGCGTTATTTTTATTCCCAGCGATTTTCAGTCTCACATACCCTTCTTTGGTTTTTTCGACGCTATGGATTTTAACTTCGAATTTGTCGATCTCAATATTTTTCTTCATTTCTCTTAGCAGATCTGCGTATGATTTTTCCTCCGTCGTCGGTTTAACCAAGATGGTTTCGTTTCTTCTTTTCTTTCCACTGCTTTTTCGTTGTATTTGCCAGTCTTCATCCCTTGGTTGTTGTACTTCCTGACAGTCACTTGTTTGTTTTCTTTCCCTTTTATTATGTATCTTTATACTGACGTCTTCTCCCCTGAATACTAACTCCACGGCTTTTCGTATGTATACCACCATTTCTTCCCTGACGCAGGTAATTGTAAAGTCCCTTCTTCCTTCATTTCTTGAAATCGCCTTGATCTTTTTAAGTACCTCCAGTATGTAGCTTATGTTATTCCCCGGAGAGTTTCGTCCTTGTATCCCGGCCAAATATAGTATCCGAGTTGACTCCTCTGAGGATTCATCCTCATCCCTTATTACACTGTTACTTGTTGCATATACAACTTTTCCTGGATTCACCTTCTTCTTTATTATGCTTTCGATGTAGGGCTGTATCTCGCTCAGCCGTTTTATAAGTGCATGACCTTGCTCTACCTCGTTGTCCACCACGACTACTAAATCTCCCTCTCTGGCCGCCTGTACTACCCCTTCCGTTGTTATCTTGCTGGTTTTGTATACCTCTTCCGGCCATTTTTCCTCCATTAGAACCTCAACCTCGCTTATGTCTGTCTCAAGTGCAATATCCGAAAAACTGGTTATTCTATCCTCAATTTTAGTTGGTGAGTCCCTTTGTTCTCTCATCTCTCCCACTTGTATGCCCATATCTCTGGTTTTCCTTTGTACAGCATGCGGCGTCGATTTTTATTCTTTTGTCTCCCTTCACACCCTTATTGTCTGCTACATTTAGAAGCTCTTGCAGCCATTTTAGCATATCTTCACGCATGATGTGCCCCATGTGCCTACTTAGTTTCTCTGCTGCCTCCTTAATTTCAGACTTTGGTTTGTAAGAGTTCCCAAGAATCTTGCTGAGGTTCTTGGTGGCAGTTCGCAAGCCTTCTAGGTTTTGCAAGAAGCTCTTCTTCCGTCTCTCATCCTCCTGCTCCTCTCTATCATTCTTCTCGTCTAGGCCCTCTATTTTCCTCTTTTTGGTTTGGCTTAGTGGGGTCTGATCGTAACTCCTAGTTTCTTAAAAGCGATCTGGTAATGACGTACAAGAAATAGTTCTTTCAAACTTCGGTGGTGTCCTTGTCATCCTATTACTTTGTCCAAACGGGTGGTTTTCCTCGTTGGGTCTATGCTCCTGTGTTTCATTCCTGCGGTTGCTGTCTGACGATCGGGAGTGGCCCGCCTGGCTACCTTGAACCCCGACCGGTACTGGGCCATCCGAGAAACCCTGCACCGTAGTCTGTTTTCCATTTTCATAACTCATTTCATCATCCATATTAAATGCATCCGGTAGGAGAAAGAAAAAGCTGAAAGATGAATGAACCCTAGCCCTCGGTTAACCTAATAGCTTCGGGTTCGGAAAAGAATAAGAGTTGGCCAAGGGAGGCCAGGATAGGAAAGATCAAAGAGAGGAGTGAGTCCCAAGACTAGTTGAAACAAGACTCACTCAGCTGGGTATCCCCCATGCTCGCCACGCACGTATTGTCAACAAGCATTGACCCCTGCGAGGTATATATATATATATATATATATATATATATATATATATATATATATATATATATATATATATATATATGTATATATATATTATGTATATATATGTATATATATATATATATATATATATATATATATATATATATATATATATATATATATATATATATATATATATATGGTGTCCCACGACAAACGCCCGCGGTCGATTTCTCGGAAACTAGACTTTGGAAACTTTTGAAAATTTGGGAGCTATCGATGGGGTCAATTCGGCTAAAATATTTTCAAGATGGTGCACTTCCGGTTATACAGGGTGTTGATGTTAACCTGTTTATTTTAAATAGGACACCTATATATTATTGCATTTTTAGATAACATAAAATTCAAGACACATTTTATGCAATGTCCTATACCAGCCGCTTTTGACATATCTCAAATTTTATGTCAAAAATGACGTTTGCAGGCCTAAACATAACTGTCAATTTCTCCTATATAAAGGATATATATATATATATATATATATATATATATATATATATATATATATATATATATATATATGTGTGTGTGTACAGGTGTCCTGCGAACTTAGAACGTTTCTGGTTATACCGAAAGTGAACACCAACTTTCTTATTTCAAATAGAACGCCCTACATATTATTACATTTTCACATCTCCTCTCAAATTCTAATATGACTCTTTGTACCATAGTTGGTAGTTATCTCTAATGGTTTCCAAGATATGCTGAGGTGAAGACAAAAATTGACTCCTCAAGGGGTTTAAGCTAACTGTTTTCGTTAACTGAGTTTTGTCTCTTAAGCTACAATTTTCTTATATCCTAATGCTGATGAATTGCTTGATCTGAGGTAGTCAACAGTTCCTGAGAAAATTACACAGGTGATCCTAAAACATTATTATTTTTAGCAACTTCAAACAACCCTAACTTGACTTTTTTCAAATCAAACACCCTGTATATTACTGCATATTTGATTATGCGTTTAATTTTCAACGAAAATAATATATAATAATATTGTTTTATATTTTTGCGCCTTGACAAAATATTTCATTATTTTGTTAATTAGTCATTCTTTTAGATCTGACCCCGTTTTGTGATGTCGTCAAATAAATCGACGGGGAAAGTGCATCTCCTCTAGACACAATAATTTTCCTTCAATAGTTTCTGCCAATGGTAAATGAAAAATATCTAGGAAAGTACATAATGGGAAAATAAAACAACATTTTCTAGTTGTATGTGTCCAGAACTGTCAAACTAATATTGTCCTTAACAAGGTTGCCATGGAACGCTTGCATTAACTTGTCAGTTTTGACGGATTCTAACTTTGAGGAGAGAATAACTTATTTCATAAACAGTTGACGCTAAAAACAATTCCCCACTTTTTTTGTGAAACAAATTCGTATTAGTAAAATGTGGATTCAGAACGTTGATGCAATACATTGAATTCACAATATTATTGATCTGGTTTGAATTTTACCGAAAACATGGTGGATTGTTTTATAGTGAAATTTAACAAATCGATACTTCCCTGTTTTAAATTCATTATTTTTGGTTTGAGTAACGACATTTTTTTCTATTATTGCCAACTATGTGACAGTTATGACAAACATTTTTCATAAAAATTTGCTTTAGCATGTACCTATACATTTTAAATTAGGTTTTTGTAGATACAAGCTAAGGCTTCTTTTTGCAGGACAATGTATAATGTTAGGACAAATATATTACTATTACTATCATTATGACTTCCACTGTGACATCAAAACACAATTATAAAACTGAAATGTCTTTAGTTATTAGCTTTACCAAATACATGGTCAACAAATCGCGTAATACTAAAGAGATGACTAAAAGTAAACTAACCATTTAACAATAATATAATAGGCCAAAATATATAAACATAATATTCCTTCAAATAAATTGTTCAAAGACATTTCAGCCTAGACACTTATTTATTATTTTTAATAAATGATTCCCATTGAGTCGATCTATTTTAGCGTTTGTTAAAGAATTAAATGCCTCTCTTACTCTAGATAGCATATTTTTTTTTGGTGGTTGGACAACAGCCTGTAGAATCGTAGGTACAATATCTACTAATATCAAGATTCTCATCGTAAAAACATAATGACAGAATTATATTTCCTTTGATGGCGCAAAATACGTTAAAACTCCAAGGTCTTGAAAGTTTCTTTGCTGCAAGATATGGGTATTTTCAGGGCTGCAGTAATGACTTTTATGGGTTTTTTTATATCGTTTTTGGTAAATGTCATATTATCTTGCTGGTGAAAGTAGTACCAACTTTTGTTAGTAACAAGAACCATTGACAGAACTCAACATGACAATTGAAGTCTTTATTCAACAGGTGTTGGACAGGATTTGGATTATAGGGTTTCGATTAATAGGTTTTTAGAATTTTAAGAATAGTAGTTTTATGTGTACCTAAGGTATCCCAGAACAGTTGTAGCGAACTCATGGTTATCGAACCGAGGTTTTTGCTTTTGAATTTTGTCACGGGGGGTTCCTAATTCATCGACATTTTTAGGTAATTGTTTAACTATCTTCGTCGTAGGTCTAGGCCGTTTTGGAAAGCGTTCTGCAAATATGAGAAACGCCCTGTCAGCAGTTCTGTGATATTCACCATAAATAGTAATTAAATTTAACAGGTCGTTATTAGTATATCTTTCAAATGACAAAGCCATAATGATTTTAACTTAACTGGGAACAGCAAAGAACAGTACTGTTACTTGAAGTTAGAATGAAATCTAAGACAACTGGTGTTTGTTTCATAGCAACTTTGCTGAAGTCAAAACTTGACAGTTCTTAACACATAATACTAAAAATAAATGATCTGTTTTCCATTATAAAATTTTCTGCATATTTGTGGAATTTTTCACAAAATAACTAAATGAAAGTCATGTTCTACAACTTTTTTGCATTTTCTTACCCAGAATTTATGAATTTATTTTAGTAACAAATCTAAAAATCCAAAAAGTGACTAAAATTTACAAAATAATGAAATATTATGGTTAAGACAAAAAAATCATATAAAACAATATAGTATATTTCAGTCGAGAATTAAACGCAGAATTGAAATATACAATATACAGGCTTAGGGTTGTTTGAAATTTCTAAAAGATAATAATGTTTTAGGAGCCCCCTGTATAATTTTATTAGCAACTATCAACTGCTTGAGATTATAATATACAATATTTCAGCATTAAGATATTATAAAATTGTAGCTTGTGAGATAAAACTCAGTTAACAAAAACAGTTTTATCAAACCTTTTCAGCTGTAAATTTTTGTCTACAGCTCGCCATATTCTGAAAACTGTTAGAGATAAGTACTAACTATACTACATAAAGTCATATTAAAATTTGACAGGAAACCTAAAAATGTAATAATATATAGACTGTTCTATTTGAAATAAGGAAGTTGGTGTTCACGTCCGGTATAACCGGAAACGATTTGAAACTATAACTTTTTTTTTCAACAGATAATTATAGAAAACATACTTTCGAGATTTGAAACCAAAGTAGTTCTTGATATAGGGCTAACAGTCCAAGTTCACAGGACACCTCTATATGTGTCACACCGATAACTCAAAAAATAATTGGACGATTTTAATCAAATTCTGGTCAGTATCTTCCTTTTGCGAGTGTCTTGGATAAGTTCGTTAGCCAGAAAATCGGAACAGTTTTTCCGTAAAAATTTTAGATTTGCTTTCGGATAATTTTTATATCTCCGGAAGTAATAAAGCTATCGCAATCAAATTGGGTGAGCAGAGTTTATATTATAATGTGTAACTAATGTACCAAAATTTATATTTCTAAGTTAAAATAAAAAAAGTTATACGTATTTATAAAAAAACGGTGACTGCCACTGATGACCAGAAAAACGCACAAAACCAAAATATTTTGTGTAGATAACAAAACCTATTATATATTACAGAGAAAGAATAAGTTTTATTGGCGCAAAAGATCAAGAAATACCAGAAAAAGTATTTTAAATTTTTTATAGTTTTCCATCTTAAAACGTCAGAGTCGCGATTTGAAACGTAAAAATTGGCAAATTTTAGGCAAAAAACCTTAAACGAATACGAGTTATGTAGAGTAAATGTCGCAAGAAGTGTGTTTTACAAAGCTTACAGTTTCAGCTTCAACCGTCATTGTCCTTCATTTTACTAAAATATATGCAGAAAATTCATTTTAAATAGGCCCTTTATCTGATGCTTTGGAAGTAGTTTTAGTTATAAAGTTTATGGTTTAATAGCTTATAATGTTTAGCGAATTTTTGCATAATAAATTTGTGCAAACCGCGATTTTGAATTTTAAAAATATTTCTGCAAATTTTTTAAGGAATTTGGCAGATACTTTTCTTTTGCGAGTGGCTTGAACAAGTTCGTTAGCCAGGAAAATCGGACCAGATTTTCAGGGAAAATTTTGGGGTTCCTTGCAAAAAAATTATATCCGAAAATAACAAAGCTATTGAACCATATTTGGTACGTAGATTTACGTTAAAAAAAGAAAAACCACATACGAAAATTTAGATCTCTATATTATAAGAAAAAAAAGGTATAAGGATTTAATTTTAAAAAATGTTTCTATGAAAATTCACCACCATAACGCACTTCCTGCGCCCAGATTTTTTCTTTGAGTACAAACGTTATATATGTTGCATGTTGTTACGTCTAAAGAATGCACTAAATTACATTTAATATTCCTTCCTATTTCCGGAGATACAAAATTTTTCCACAAGAAAACTTCCCCTTCTTTTCTATGAGGATGGTGAAAATATTTAACATGCCCAACAGTCATTTTGCTTGCAGGATTTGTCGCCCATTGACTTCTTTTTGTAAGGTCACCTAGTTTGCAAAGGTCGACTAGCTTTTTTATGAGAGTCTTTGAGAAGGCAGTGTGAGTAAATACCTAAAAATTATCAAGAATGTAAGACGTTTTGGAGAAAAATATGTATTTTGATGTGGAAGTTAGTATCAGTCCCTTTGCACATTTCATAAAATAAGAAAAGGTATGTTTATCCTCCTTTTTGTTAACACGACGAATTTTATATTTAGCTAATCTCAACACTTAAGCCCTGATACTCAAAAATATACACTCGTATTAGTGAATTTTCGTAGAAAAAAATTCACTAATGAGACTTTGCAGGAGTTATACTGTGTACTTGAATTAGTTTCTTAAGTTATCAGCGACTTAAGTTTAGCATTCGAAAAATTGAGGACATTTTATGTTAATTTTGGTAATTTAAAAACTTTGACCAGCTTTGTTTTTACTGAATTTTCGTAGAAAAAATTCACTAATGGAGAGATTTCGACTTTTGAATTTAGAAAAAAATTATTTAAATGAGCACGAATTTAGGCCCCCTAGAACACAAATCCGGAGTCAGTTTCGATTATTATATCGTATATATATATATATATATATATATATATATATATATATATATATATATATATATATATATATATATATATATAATAATAATAATGTTTATTCTCACAATAAGAAATCATTACAACTACATGATTTACTAGCTTACAATCATAGAATAAACCGTAATTACTCACGAAGTACTCCAACTTGGTACTTATTTGTGAGTTTACATACACCCTAGTTTTCGACTAAGACTACCACTTACCTACGCTATGACAATACATAGGCACTATCACTACATGAGCAAATATATTGCACCAGAGATTAGCAGAGCGCTCTCCCATTAAAGTTTCCGACCTGAAAAATGACCGAGATCTCCCCATATCAGCATACTCGAAAAAAATGGAAACAAGATATACAGACAAATATACACACCCAAAAAATAAAACTATATATACAAATCACCGACAGACGCCCGCAGCACACACAAGGACCACACACACAACTAAAAAAAAATCCAAACAAGGACTCAAACATCCAAGCACAGCAGCATCACACAAAGAAACACCAGACACACTACGACAGGCACAGCTCAAACATACACACGGCAGCCACCCCAGCAAAAACTCAGCACAAAGTAAAGTTGGCAATTCGTCCCACCTCCCCTCTCGTCATTGCGGCCAGCCACACCTCCAGGCGTCTCTTGAAACTTTCTATTGAAACACTTACTTTTAGACTCTGCGGCAGTAAATTATACAGTTTCTGTCGCAAGTAAGTGTGGCTTCTCTGACCGACACCTCTCCTACATCTATCCTTCCTGCAATCCCCTCTACGTCTGGTGTCATAGCCATGGTCTGAGAAGGTGAGGCCATCAGGATGTTTGTACCACTCAACCAAAACCGTATAAAAATAGAGTCTCCTGCAGTCCAGGAGTCCCGACTCAGTAAACAGATCTTCGCTTGCATAAGTCAGTGGTTTACGGTACATTACTCTGAGCACCCATTTCTGGACAACGTCCAGTCGATTAAATACGTTATCTCTCGCGCCACCCCAGCCGATAATTCCGTATGACAGCTGAGATTGCACCAATAAGTAATACACCGTCTTCATTTCATCTATGTTTAAGTATTCCCTTAGAAATTTAAACCTATAAATAAGGGACCTGACTCTTCCAACAACTTGATCCAGCTGTTTATCCCACCTAAGATGTTTATCCACTATGATGCCCAAATATTTTATACTGCTTGTCTGCTCTATCTTGACAATCTGATCCGCTTCAGTTTTAATTAGCAATGAGTCCGTACCTGGTAACTCACATCTATACGTTGAAAACGGCAAAAATTTTGTTTTCTCCCGATTTAATGTCAGGATGTTTGAGTGGAACCAGTTCACGACCCTTGCAAACCCTGCCTCTGCCCTGCACTTCAGCCTGCTCCACGTTTGATCGCTCCAGAATACCACAGTATCGTCAGCGTAACTTATGACTTTCCCCCCACAGTCAAGAGCCAACAAATCATTGATATATACATTGAACAGGACAGGTCCTAATACACTGCCCTGTGGAACCCCACAATCAATCCCCAGTGCATCACTACAAACACCATCAATCTTGACTTGCTGCCTTCTACCAGACAAATAACTCTCCATCAACTTCAGTGTGACTCCCCTTACTCCGTAGGCTTCCAACTTTTCCAAGAGGATGCGGTGGTCGACAGTGTCGAACGCTTTGGCCAGGTCAACAAAAACGCCGATTGAAGGATTCCCCGCATCCAGAGCTTTATAGATTTCCGAAGTTAAGCATGCGATAGCATCACTAGATGACTTTGCCTCACGAAATCCAAATTGTCTCTCAGATATCAATCCATGTTTGCTGAAAAAAGCAACAAGTCTGTTTTTAAGCGCCGTCTCCACAATTTTAGCTACTGTGGTAATCAATGTAATTGGCCTGTAGTTGACCATATCCAGTTTGTCACCCGATTTAAAAAAGGGTTTTATGATACCCAGTTTTAGGAATGCAGGGAACTCCCCAGTTTCAATAATTGAATTTATGAGACGTGTCAGTGGTTTTTTGATTAAGGCAGCAATTTGCTTCAATACATCCGCCGTCACTGTATCGTGTCCGGGTGCCTTTCCCTGTTTCAACTTTCGTATTATATTTTCCACCTCTTCCTCTGTTGCAGGCCTCATATATATTGAACCCTCAATATGTGCAACATCACACCTTAGACCCCTTGCCCTTCTGGGAAGCTTCCCAGCCAAATGTTTTCCGACTGTTGAATAATACGCATTAAAATTATTTGCTATCTCTACACTCGAGCTTACCACCGCTCCACCCTCCGTTCTGATCCCCTGGATATCGCCAGAGTTGCTATTTTGACCCTTACTGCACAATCTTTTCACACACTTATACAGCTGTCCACTATTTGATTTGTTTGCCTGTATCTCCTTGCGAAAGTAGTTAATCTTGGCTTTTCTGATCAAAGAAGTCAATCTATTACGATACAACCTGTATTCCTCGATCATCCCAGTGTCTTCCGGATATTTGAGACACTTCTTGTATAGCTCATTCTTGTGCACTATGTGAAAACTGGAACCTGTGATGAGCACTAATAAGTACACTTGGAGAACACCCAAATCACCACAACACATATTTCAGAGACCTTACGATCGTTTCGTTGACCAAGTCAACATCTTCAGAGGAAGAAAAATTCTAACATAAAAAACTAGATCCCGTATATTTATATCGCGTAAAAGAAAACGAACTAGTCCGAAGGAAAGTTGTCGTCCAAGAACGATCGTTTGTTTATTGCGCAGTGAAACAGGTCGGAGACCTGCTTTAATCTTTTGGTCGACAAATTTATGACCCTTATCTAATATAGGTTTAAAAAGGACCGGCGTTCTTTGAAGAAGCAGCACGTTTCCCTTCGATCTAGAAATTTACTATGTGGATATTGGTTTATGCCGATAAAAGACATCTGGTGAGATAAACAACATAAACTCAAATCATCTCTTTTAAAAATAGAAAACTAAAACCCAGATGTCTGTCTCACCGTGCTACCTTTAACAAAGTAAAAATAGTTCAACTAAAATACTACACAAAAACTATATATTGATTTTAATTCTACGTGAAAATATTTATATTGACTACAAAGATATAAAAACCGAACAGGTATTTAAATGAAGACAAACATAGTGATTAGTATATGTATAAACCGGTCGAGTTATTGACAATAATTTGTTATTCTACCAGACTAATTATGAGTATTTAAGCGTTCAAATGCAAAGAGCAAACAATGGGCTAGAGATTACAGGTGCCGCACGATTTAATGAAGTTTTGTTCTTAATAGACCTTAATATAAAAATACTTTCTAATGAATCAAGCATAGTTTGATGTCTGACATTTTTGACAAGTTTCAAATTTTCTTTGTCAATGTGGTGGTTATTGTCCCATATATGTTGTGCCACACAAGATTTGTCTACCGTACCATATCGTAACTGTGCGAGATGTTCACGAAATCTGGTGGATATGTTTCTCCTAGTTTGTCCCACGTATTTAAGATCACAATCTTTGCAACTAATCTCATAAATTCCGGACATTTCAGTGACTTTGTCTTTGTCTTTCGTATTACCCAACAAATTTTTTAAATTACTTTTCGTCGAAAACGTCAAATGTAAATCGGCTTTCTTAAAAATACTTTCCAAACCCTTTGTGATTTGTGGTTCATAAGGTAAACATACAAATTTTTTCTCGATTTTATCATTCTTAAATGTCGTACATTCCGATATCAACTTCTTTGTTCTGTGTTTGTTAACTAATTTGTCTATTAAACCATCCGAGTAACCGTTATATCTCGCCACATGTTTTATGTATTTTAATTCTGTACTAAATCTATTTTTACTCAACGGAAAATTTATCAATCTATTTACTAAGAAATTGAAACTAGCCGTTTTTTGTGCAAACGTATGATGTGAGTCATTAGGAATATAATTAATAGTAGCCGTTTCCTTCCTATAGACATCAAATTCAAGCGAGCCTTTATTTTTATTTTTAATAACTAGTACATCTAGGAACGAAAGTTTATTGTTAATTTCTATTTCGTGGGTAAATTTTATTGAATCAAATTGACTATTTAGTTTTTCAGTAAATTCTTCTACCTTACATGTATTTGTGTCAAACACTGCAAAAATATCATCGACATAACGACACCAAACTCTAGGGAAATACCCACTTTTATTTTTTAAATCCGTCTCAAATCTACTCATAAACAAATCTGCAATAAAAGGCGATAATGGATTGCCCATAGCTGTGCCTTCAGTTTGTTCAAAGAACTCATTGTTAAATTGGAAAATATTTTGTTTTATACAAAGGCTAGTTAGAGTTAAATATTCTTTGCAGACGTCTTGACTTATATTGTTCAATTTTAATAATTCTTCCAAATACTCCAACGTTTGTTTTGTGGGTACACTAGGAAATAATGACGTCACGTCGAATGACATCAAAATCTCTCCTTCCAATAATTTAACATCTTTAATTTTATCAATAAAATCAAGAGAATTTAGCACCGAACAACTTTTCTGTTTAATAGGTAGTCTTTTAAACTCGTTTGACAACCACTTTGCCAAGTTATATGTTGGAGAATCTATAGCCGAAATGATAGGCCTCATTAATTTTCCCGGTTTATGGATTTTCGGGAGACAATATTTTTTGGGGACTTTCGGATTAGAAACTTGTAAACGTGTTCTTAAATCCTTTGTTATGAGATTTGGACATTTTTTTAAACTGTTTTTAACTTCGTTAATCATTCTTGGTAACGGATTTTTATCTAATTTTCTATACGGCCCTGACTCTATTGCATTACTCACTCGCTCTTTATACGCGATATAAATATACGGGATCTAGTTTTTTATGTTAGAATTTTTCTTCCTCTGAAGATGTTGACTTGGTCAACGAAACGATCGTAAGGTCTCTGAAATATGTGTTGTGGTGATTTGGGTGTTCTCCAAGTGTACTTATTAGTGCTCATCACAGGTTCCAGTTTTCACATAGTGAATTATGGCTCCCAGGTCAACGGAACTGAATCTATATAGAAAGCTAAGTACTAAGATTAGATTTTTAGGTGCTGATATTGCTTTTTTAAAATCATGTAAACAGAAGTCGGTTTTTCCTAATTTCATTAATTTCAATGTTAAAATTTCTAACAACACAAAAGTTGGTCAAAAAGTTTTAAAGTGTGCTAAGCAAAAATGGTTAGATTTAGAAAGGCAATATCTTTACTCGAAACGTAGTGAATTAGAAATACAAGCTTATAGTTTGTTTAAAAAGTTAACTTTTAATTTAAGTAACGTAGAGTATGATGAATGGTGCAATTTTCAGAGGAACATGTTTGTAGTTATAAACGCTAAGTTAATTAAGAAAATCAATATCCAGAATAAAAAGCTAAAAAAACTTGTAAACGATCAGATTAAAATTTAAAAATCAGTTCCTCGGAGAATTGACCTTGTAGAAAATCTTTCTTCGCAGTCGTTTAACAAAAATGAGATGGACCTCTTAAACAGAGGGTTAAAATTCGGAATCCAGTCACAAAAAGAAGCACTTTTAGATGTCGTTGCCAGTATAGAAACGGGAATTAAAAAATTACCGGATTCTTCAAAAAACTTTATTCGTGAAGCATGTAAAAAGAAAATCTCTAAAAATCTAAAAGAAAATAATCCTACAAAAAACAAAAATTATAATCAAATGAAAATAGTTAAACGATTGCGAGAAAAGGATTGTTTTTATATTAAGGCGGATAAAGGCAATAAAGTTGTGATAATGGACAAAAGTGATTATAAAGAGCGAGTGAGTAATGCAATAGAGTCAGGGCCGTATAGAAAATTAGATAAAAATCCGTTACCAAGAATGATTAACGAAGTTAAAAACAGTTTAAAAAAATGTCCAAATCTCATAACAAAGGATTTAAGAACACGTTTACAAGTTTCTAATCCGAAAGTCCCCAAAAAATATTGTCTCCCGAAAATCCATAAACCGGGAAAATTAATGAGGCCTATCATTTCGGCTATAGATTCTCCAACATATAACTTGGCAAAGTGGTTGTCAAACGAGTTTAAAAGACTACCTATTAAACAGAAAAGTTGTTCGGTGCTAAATTCTCTTGATTTTATTGATAAAATTAAAGATGTTAAATTATTGGAAGGAGAGATTTTGATGTCATTCGACGTGACGTCATTATTTCCTAGTGTACCCACAAAACAAACGTTGGAGTATTTGGAAGAATTATTAAAATTGAACAATATAAGTCAAGACGTCTGCAAAGAATATTTAACTCTAACTAGCCTTTGTATAAAACAAAATATTTTCCAATTTAACAATGAGTTCTTTGAACAAACTGAAGGCACAGCTATGGGCAATCCATTATCGCCTTTTATTGCAGATTTGTTTATGAGTAGATTTGAGACGGATTTAAAAAATAAAAGTGGGTATTTCCCTAGAGTTTGGTGTCGTTATGTCGATGATATTTTTGCAGTGTTTGACACAAATACATGTAAGGTAGAAGAATTTACTGAAAAACTAAATAGTCAATTTGATTCAATAAAATTTACCCACGAAATAGAAATTAACAATAAACTTTCGTTCCTAGATGTACTAGTTATTAAAAATAAAAATAAAGGCTCGCTTGAATTTGATGTCTATAGGAAGGAAACGGCTACTATTAATTATATTCCTAATGACTCACATCATACGTTTGCACAAAAAACGGCTAGTTTCAATTTCTTAGTAAATAGATTGATAAATTTTCCGTTGAGTAAAAATAGATTTAATACAGAATTAAAATACATAAAACATGTGGCGAGATATAACGGTTACTCGGATGGTTTAATAGACAAATTAGTTAACAAACACAGAACAAAGAAGTTGATATCGGAATGTACGACATTTAAGAATGATAAAATCGAGAAAAAATTTGTATGTTTACCTTATGAACCACAAATCACAAAGGGTTTGGAAAGTATTTTTAAGAAAGCCGATTTACATTTGACGTTTTCGACGAAAAGTAATTTAAAAAATTTGTTGGGTAATACGAAAGACAAAGACAAAGTCACTGAAATGTCCGGAATTTATGAGATTAGTTGCAAAGATTGTGATCTTAAATACGTGGGACAAACTAGGAGAAACATATCCACCAGATTTCGTGAACATCTCGCACAGTTACGATATAGTACGGTAGACAAATCTTGTGTGGCACAACATATATGGGACAATAACCACCACATTGACAAAGAAAATTTGAAACTTGTCAAAAATGTCAGACATCAAACTATGCTTGATTCATTAGAAAGTATTTTTATATTAAGGTCTATTAAGAACAAAACTTCATTAAATCGTGCGGCACCTGTAATCTCTAGCCCATTGTTTGCTCTTTGCATTTGAACGCTTAAATACTCATAATTAGTCTGGTAGAATAATAAATTATTGTCAATAACTCGACCGGTTTATACATATACTAATCACTATGTTTGTCTTCATTTAAATACCTGTTCGGTTTTTATATCTTTGTAGTCAATATAAATATTTTCACGTAGAATTAAAATCAATATATAGTTTTTGTGTAGTATTTTAGTTGAACTATTTTTACTTTGTTAAAGGTAGCACGGTGAGACAGACATCTGGGTTTTAGTTTTCTATTTTTAAAAGAGATGATTTGAGTTTATGTTGTTTATCTCACCAGATGTCTTTTATCGGCATAAACCAATATCCACATAGTAAATTTCTAGATCGAAGGGAAACGTGCTGCTTCTTCAAAGAACGCCGGTCCTTTTTAAACCTATATTAGATAAGGGTCATAAATTTGTCGACCAAAAGATTAAAGCAGGTCTCCGACCTGTTTCACTGCGCAATAAACAAACGATCGTTCTTGGACGACAACTTTCCTTCGGACTAGTTCGTTTTCTTTTACGCGATATAAATATACGGGATCTAGTTTTTTATGTTAGAATTTTTCTTCCTCTGAAGATGTTGACTTGGTCAACGAAACGATCGTAAGGTCTCTGAAATATGTGTTGTGGTGATTTGGGTGTTCTCCAAGTGTACTTATCATTCTTGTGCTTTATGGACCTGCCAAGACCAGCCGTAATCCACTCCCTGTTTCTATGTTCACCAGCATCCTTCCTTACCGTCCTTTCGCATTCTCTCATATGCCTTCTAATTGTGTTCGACAACTCCTCTGCCATCTCCTCAACGTCAGTAAGTTTGTAAAACTCGTGCCAACTCTCCTGCCGCATTAGTTCCCGCAGTCTTTTATAATCAGTAAAATGTCTATAAGCTGCCTTCCGACCCGAGCGTCCAAGCTTTTTAACTTCCACATTCAAAATGACAGGAAAATGGTCCGTAATACCACACTTAAAAATCAGTGGTACAATTTTATTTTCCTCTCGAGTTTTAACAAAGATGTGATCTATACAGGTTTTGCTTCCATTACCGACACGTGTAAAGCCATTTATATATATATATATATATATATATATATATATATATATATATATATATATATATATATATATATATATATATATATATATATATCACACCGATAACGTAAAAATAATGGGACGATTTTGATCAAATTTTAGTCAGTAGCTTCCTTTTGCGAGTGGCTTGGGTAAGTTCGTTAGCCAGAAAAATCGGAACAGTTTTTCAGCGAAAATTTTTATATCTCCGGAAGTAATAAAGCTATGGCATCAAATTTGGTGAGCAGAGTTTATATTATAATGTGTAACTAATGTACCAAAATTTATATTTCTAAGTTAAAACAAAAAGTTATAGGTATTTAAAGAAAACAATTTTGGTTGCCACTGATGACCAGAAAAACGCACAAAACCAAAATGTTTTGTGTAGATAACAGAATCTATTATATATTACAGAGAAATAATAAGTTTTATTGGCCCAAAAAGTCAAGAAATACCAAAAAAAGTACTTTAAAAATTTTATAGTTTTTCATCTTAAAACGTCAAAGTCGCGATTTGAAACGTAAAAATTGGCAACTTTTAGGCAAGAAACCTTTAAACGAATACGGGTTATGTAGAGTAAATGTGTGTTTTACAAAGCTTTCAGTTTCAGCTTCAACCGTCATTGTCCTTCATTTTACTAAAATATATGCAGAAAATGCATTTTAAATACACACTCTATCTGATGCTTTGGATGTAGTTTTGGTTATAGAATTTATGATTTAATAGCTTATAATGTTTAACCAATTTTCGCAGAATAAATTCACGATTGTGGCAACCGCGATTTTGAATTTAAAAATACTTCTGCAAGAGGCAAGGGGGAACAGATCATTTTGAAACTGCTTTCATCATCTATCCAATCATTTTCTTTCAATTTTGAGCGATTAGTTTTTAAGAATCACAAAAGTGCCCCAACAAAATTTGCCCCCCCTAAAATATCCGATTTTGTCCAAGTGTAGGAAAAATGCTAAAGCAGGTAATTTTAAGTTTAATTGGGACGAACTTTTTCTGCGTTTCGAAGTTATTTCTGCATCCCCCTAGCGTCCAGAGCTACCTCTTCAAAATTTAAATGACAAGAGGGGTCGAGTGACACATCACTTTGAAGTTGCTTACATTCTCTACGCAATCAGGTTTCTTTTCAATTTTAAGCAATTGGTTTTTGAGAATTACGAAATTGTTTTAGGCGCATTGAAATTTGCAAGATTGTTAACCCGGTATACTCTCGTTCAAATTATAACGAATGTTTTTAATTTTTAGAGGAACACAAAATTTTGGCCAAATGTATTTTATAATTTTTACAGTTTGTACTTGATTTCATGAATTATCGTCCTTCAGTAACTACGTTATAAAGAAAAACCGCAATTTTTAAAATAATTTATGGCACCGAGCAAAGAATTGAACTAGTAAAAGTGTGCCATTGAAATAACAATTGTGCCAGTGTTGCTGCTAGACTTTTCAACCAAAATATATCATGTGAAACAGTATACAGCAGGTTAGTCGTCAGTAGGTCATTGATTTAATTGCAAAATTTAAGGAAACAAAAAACATAACCGTCAACATCCTATCCAAAATGATGGTGTTAAAGTGGCTGTTCTTGATCATCTTTTAATAGATAACAGACAATCCGTAGGAATAGTAGCTCAAGAAAGTGGTGTGTCAAAAAGCAGTGTTCATTGGATAATCAAAGAACATTAGGTTCATCGATTCAAGATAACACTTCCAATAATTAAACAAAGATGATCCGGATTGACGGTTGCAGTTTTGTGAAAATTTAACTGAGCGTTTAATGAATGACCCAGATCTACTTTACAACATTTTTTTCGCTGATGAAAGTACATTTATGTCGAACAGTGAAGTGAACAGGCATAATTTTCCTTATTGGAGTAACACAAACCCACACAACGCCCCAAAAAGTATACGCGTGGGCAGGCATTCTGGGCGACCACATTATCGGGCCACACTGATGAAAGTTATTTGAAGTTGTTAGAAGACCTTGTTGTCCGTTTAATCACCTAAGCACTGGAAGAAGACGTAAATCTCCAAGAAAAACAACTTTTCTTTTAACAGGATGGAGCCCCTCCCCATTAGCATGTACGAGTACATTGTTTCTTAGATGCTCATTTTCTTGGACAATAGATTGGTCGGAGAGGTTCCATCGAATGGCCAGCTAGGTCGCCCAAGCTTACCCCTCTGGATTTAATTTTGTGGGGCCACTTAAAGTCTAAGGTTTTTGCTACACCACCTGAATCTCTTCAAATGCTTCGAGAACGAATCGTCGCAGAGTTTGATTACTCCAAAGATGTTTGAACAACGTTAGACAAGCTTTTGAAAATCGATTGTACTATTGTATCGATGTTGGGGGTGGATATTTTGAGCAATAAATTCGTTAAATAGATATTTTTTTTTCATAACCACTTTTGTTTTCTTTCACAGTAATCTAGACAGGATTCTCAGAAACCAATCGCTCAAAATTGAAAAAAAAAATGACTCTAGCTTCAAAAGGATGTGTCACTCGACCTCTCTTGCCATTTAAATTTTTTTGAAGGGGTGGCTCTGGGCGCTAGAGGGGTTCAGAAATAACTTCGAAACCAAGAAAAAATTTGGTTCCCCTTCAAGTTCAAATTGGCCTGTTTTAGCATTTTTCCCACACTTGGGCGAAATCTGATAGTTTAGCGGTTGCAAATTTTAGTTGGGACAGCCTGTATGTGTTGTGTAGTATGCTGTGGTAGGTATTATTGTAGTGTACATGCGTGCATTTAGCCATGTATGCGTGAATGCGTGCAGGGATTATGTCCATTTATGTATATTTTGCACTCTTTTTAAATAATTTTAAAATTGTAATTAATGTTTCTTTTTAGGAATTTTAAAGTATTTTACTTTTAATTGTTTGTAAGTCACTGGTGGAATAAATTATTTATTGAAAATGGCTGAGTATCAAAGTACTGACATAATTTTACCAAAACAAACTGATTCATCAAAAAAAAAGAAATGGAGAGCACTGGCAGCTTATTGGATTTTAGGATTATGTAACAATTATGGTTATGTTGTCATGCTGACTGCCGCACATGATATACTTTCTGAAAATAATACGGTATGTAAAAAAATTGTAATTTATAATCGGAATTAGCTTTTTTTTATTTATAGGAAATAATCCCAGAAAGAAACTGTACTAAAACATCCACTGGTATAATTCTACTAGCAGATATAGTTCCAAGTCTAGTCATAAAACTAATTGCCCCTTTCTTGCCTTTTTTTGTTTAGTAAGTATAATCTTTTTTTATCAGCAAATTGTTTGATAAGTAGCTTTATTATTACACATTAATAGCCGAGGTATGGTTTCTAGCTAAATTGAACCCAAAACTGTAATATAGAGACTAGAGCTCGAATTATATAGTTTAGTTTTTAATTTGTTTGCACAAAGTAAGATATATTTTTAACAATAATATGCTACGAAGGTACCAAGTGCTATTAATAAAAATAATTATCATTATCATGTTTTGGTTATAATAATTACATAAGCTGTCAGATGTCAGATTATAAACACCAAAAAGTCAATTGCTATAAAAAGTGTTCATCCAAGAAAGGATTGGCAGGTGCCTTCCTTTTGTAAGTGGCTTGGATAAATTCGTTAACCAGGAAAATTGGACCAGCTTTTCCGGGAAGATTTTTCTTTTTCTTTTGCAAAATCTGCAATTTCCGAAAATAAAAAAGCTATAGCATCCAAATTTGGTACGCAGGTTTGTATTATAAAGTGTATTCTATATACCAAATTCCACATCTATTTGAAAAGTAATAATAAGGATATAATTTTTTTTGGTGCAGTTAAAAGTTACATGGTGGTACAAGACCAAAATATGTGTCCATTAGGTAAAGTCTATTAAATATTACAGAAAAAATATAACATTTTTTCTTGACGCATATATCATTTTCGTAATCTTTCATTTCTATGAAAATTCACTGCCATAACGCACTAACTGCGTACAGAGTTGGTTCATATAATCAAGAATAACTAAAAAACAGTACATCCAGGTATAGGGAATGCTTATTAAAAAATTAAGTACGATAAAAGTAGAGTTAAGCACACTTGGAGTACCCGAATCGCACAACACGTTTTTTTTTAACCTGACGATCATTTCACTAACCAAGTTAGCGTGATCAGAGGATGAATAACTCTGAATATCTTATATACACAACTCTATTTGTATTCTTCTACAGGTAGGCGGCCACTAGCGATTTAGGGAGGTTCAACGACACCAAAATTAGCATATTTCGTCTGGCAGAAATATCTGTATTCTTTTATTATCTGTCGACCGCTTCTGCCGGTATTTATTTTATAAAGCAATCTATCAGAAGACTTTTGTCCGAAACAGTCAGATTCACTCTGATCTGGAAATGCCTTCGATACTTGAGTTTATAACTCAACTATCCACAACCCAGTTTGCAAAAGCCGCTTCTCACCCAAATGCTCTCCTCCGTAGTGCCACCGACTACGACGAGCAACTTCCACACAAGCATAAGCGTCCAAAGCTTATACTTACCCGCTAACGCCCCCGCGGCAAAAACTGAATGGAAACATTCATACCCTAAAAAGTCATTGTGTGTAATTCTTTCCGACGGAGGTATGGACTAAGGTCCGGTACTCCCAGGGAGGCGGTTTTAGTGAGTACAGTCTAACAGTACCTCGATATCCCACGAAACCTACGGGGTCGTGAATGGGGTCTGCATGAACATTTCCCCCTCCTGCATCCAAAAATTTTTTTTAAAAAATCAGAAGACTGCCTATAGGCAGCGGAGCGAGATTAATACATTTTTTATTATTACTGTGTTTAGCAATATATGTACTTTCGAAGGCGTTTAGCTGTCCCGGTTGTCTAACATTTTTTATTAATTTTAGAATCTCCTCATTAACGTGGTGATTATTATCCCAAATAAGTCGGGCGACGGAAGATATATCTATAGTACCGTATCTTAATTGTTTGATTCTAATTCCAGTAGGTCTCTTTGTTTATCCAACGTATTTAAGATCACAATCTTTACAACTTATTTCATAAATTCATGTTTTTGGGTTACCTAGCAACTTTTTTTAAGGATTTTTTTTGGAAATATTAGTTGCAAATTGGCTTTTTTAAATGCTGTCTAGACCCCTCGTGATTCGAGATTCAAATGGTAAGCAAACAAAGTTTTTTTCGGCTTGCTCTCTTCTAGAAGTCGTTGATTCCGCTAAAATTTTCTTTATTTTCTGTTTGTTGATTAATTTCTTCACTAGGTAAGCAGTGTATCCATTATATTCGGCCAGGTTCTTAATATACTTTAATTCTTTTGTATATCTACTTTTACTTAAAGGAAAATTAATTAACCTGTTAACTAAAAAATTCAGATTGGCGATTTTTTGTGCGTACGTGTGATGTGAGTCATTCAGAATGTAGCTTAGTGTGGTGATTTCCTTTCTATGGAAATCTAATTATAAAGTGTCTTTATTTTTGATAACTAGTACATCTAGAAAGGGTAATTTATTATTAATTTCTAATTCGTGTGTAAATTTTATAGAATCAAATGTATTGTTTAATTTGGCAATAAAATCTTCTATTCTGCAAATGTTTGTGTTAAACACTGCGAAAATATCATCCACGTAACGAAACCACTCTCTAGGAAAATACTCACTTTCACTTTCAAGATCTGTTTCAAATATACTCATGAAAAGGTCTGCAATAAATGGCGGTAGCGGGTTGCCCATTGCCTTAGGTTTGTTAAAAAACTGATTGTTGAATTGAAAAATATTTTGTTTAATACAAAGGTTTGTTAAAGTTAAATATTCTTTGCAGACCTGTTCATTTATGTTATAAATTTTTAACAACTCTTCTAAATACGTTAACGGTTGCTTCGTGGGAACGCTAGAAAACAATGAGGTTACATCAAATGAAATTAAAACCTCGCCTTGAAGCAATTTAACCTCTTTAATTTTACTATGTCTAAGACTTAGGGAGAAAGTTGGAAGTTGCAAATCCTAAAGCCCCCCAAAAAGTACGGTCAAAAATTCATAAACCGGTAAAACCAATGAGACCTATTGTTTCGGCTATAGACTCCCCGACATACAATTTAGCAAAGTGGTTAACAGAGGAGTTTAAAAGCTTGCCCGTCGAACAAAAAAGGTTTTCAGTAACAAATTCACTTAAATTTATTTAAAAAATTAAAGATTGATTGAAGGCGAGGTTTTAATTTCATTTGATGTAACCTCATTGTTTCCTAGCGTTCCCACGAAGCAAACGTTAACGTATTTAAAAGAGTTGTTAAAAATGAATAACATAAATGAAAAAGGTATGCAAAGAATATTTAACTTTAATAAACCTTTGTATTAATAAAAATATTTTTCAATTCAACAATGAGTTTTTTTAACAAACCTAAGGCACGGCAATGGGCAACCCTCTATCGCCATTGATTGCAGACCTTTTCATGAGTAGATTTGAAATAGATCTTGAAAGTGAAAGTGAGTATTTTTCTAGAGTGTGGTTTCGTTACGTGGATGATATTTTCGCAGTGTTTAACATATACATTTGCATAATAGAAGATTTTATTGTTAAATTAAACAATAAATTTGATTTTGTAAAATGTACCCACGAATTAGAAATTAATAATAAATTACCCTTTGTCGATGTACTAGTTATCAAAAATAAAGGCCCTTTTCTTATATAACAGTCACTTTTAGCTATGGGGAAATCTAGCGCAGATACATTAAGATTCACATGAAGAATATAAAAATGCAAAAGTACACAGGGTGTTGCATTTAAAATAAAAAAGTAGGTCTTTATTTTTACTCCACACTGTTAAATTATAGCGACGAAAGTATACCTGTCGGATTCGCAACTGTTTGTTACATCCCCCAATCAAATTTCAACAAAATCAGTCAAACGGTCTGTGAGATATAAACATTATTCCATCCTTGTTGGGCACTCGATATATACCTACCACTTATTAAAAAATGATTTCAGGACTTTTCCTTATCTAACCGCAAGTTTCATCGTACTTAAAATATTTACCTGTATTTAAAATAACTAAACCAATGAGGTAATCATTCAATTTTTTAAAAACAAAATTTTAGTATACATACTTACATACACCTCTAATATACGGGTTATGTAGAATAAAAGTATATAATTTATCATATTGTTCATTTGCTTTTATTAAGAGCTTTCTAATTTTTTAATTAAATATATCGACCATAATATTGTAGAATTTTATTTAAGCAACATTATTACAAAAAGCACACGTAGATGTCAAGTATTAATTGTTTTCTGTACTTATCAGTTATTCTAATTCTGGGATTTTTTTGTGAACGATTTGTAGAAACCAATGTTTAAAATTGTGTAATTTGGCATCTAAAATTTGTCTAATTTATACAAATAGGGCTTTTGTCTTGTCTATAGATTTTAGCAATTTTAAGGTCAGTTTTTTAATCATAGTTGCCTACAGAAATATGGGTAGGTTAATTAAAACTTTCAAGTTACTGTTTTGCGAATTGGTGTTTTCAATCAAGTAGGTATTATACTATGTATAATGTTAGTTTAATTACCAGGGCCTTTCTAACCTAAGATGATTACTTGCTTATAGACACACAAATCACATTTACTAATGAAAATCTAGTAAAACTAAATTATTTTACTAAAATCATCTTAAAATAAGAAAGGTTTCTGATATTATGACAGCAAATTATTTAGCTGTAATGCAATTCTGAGTAACAGTTTAGACCTAGCAAATATAGAACACAGATGAAGTAACGTGGCAGCTAGATAATTGTTTATTGCTTTTGTGCTAGGCGTTTGGCACATATATATTCAGTTGTTCCAGGAAATCGGCACACTCCAATTTACAGAAATAATAATAGCAGAATTTATGGAATAGTTACCAATGGAAACGATCCATCTTCACGAAAAATATAGATAATTAGAGAATGGAAGCTAAAAACAGTTAAGGTTAACAATGTAAGAAGCTTTACTTTAAATTATTCTATGTAAATTTAACTTAATTTTAACAATTTTATTGCTTCTTACGATAAAAGTTAGACAATCACATTAATATAAAAGTGATATTTTAAACCTAAAACTGGTATGTACATTTGATATAACAAAACAAGTCAAATCGACCTAGATGTTTTATCGTTTTACTAACTTGAAAAAAAGAAATTTTAATTAATTTGAAATATATTTTAGCCGCATTCAGAGACAAACAATTTATACCACTTAATAAATGCATACATAAACTCAGTTTATCCTTTTAGTGAATTTTCGTACAAAAAATTCATTAATGGCGAGATCCCGACTTTTGAATTTTGAAAACAATTTTGCAAATGAGCGCGAACTAGGACCCCTAGAACCCATATCCGGGGTCAGTTCCAATTTATATATATATATATATATATATATATATATATATATATATATATATATATATATATATATATATATATATATATATATATATCACACCGATAACTCAAAAAATAATAGGACGATGTTGATAAAATTTGGCATGTACCTTGCTTTTGTAAATGGCTTGGATAAGTTTGTTAGTCAGAAAAATCGGACGAGCTTTTCCGGTCAAATTTTGAGTTTTCATTCGAAAAAAATTTTTATCTCAAAAACTACAAAAGATATTAGAACCAAATTTGGTAGGTAGATTTACTATATAAAAAGTAAGCTATATACCAAAATTAAGATTTCTATGTTACAAGAAAAAAAGTTATAATAAAATATTTTGTGCCAGATCATTTCTATGAAAATTCACTATCATAACGCACTTGCTGCGTCCAGGCTTTTTTTATATACCTCACTAGATAATACATCTATTTGGTTATTACGATTTACTTAAGAATATACAATATATACGTTTTGCCTGCCTAAAAGTTATTTTACATAGATATATACATATTACCTTACTAATAAGCGAACCTACTTTTTGGTGAAACTGAAATAAATATAAAAATACTGCTCCGTAATTAGTTCAGATAAAGCTATAGCTAATTGACCATTGCTTTACGTATTACGAAACGAAAATTATAATACATGGAATATATCCTACCAGATATCTTGCTACATTTCATTATAAATGGAGACGTCAAAAAGATAAATGAAAAAATGTGAAACATTTTATGTTAAGCAAGTGTATCGGTGGAGAAAATACTTTAGGCAATTTAAAAACGAACGCATATTGACAAATATTGGAAGCAAGGATCGCTTATCCCTATAAATAATTCAGCAATACGCTATAAAAATTAACTGAGATTATGTCTCTATAGGAGTTTCATCTAAGATAAATATTAAAGTTCTACGAGCTGCAAGGAGGCTATGGCTTAGATTCATTTATTATTTTCTATATATTTGTCTGCTTGTTTATTTGATTGAATGGTTTTGCTCATTTCTATATAATCTCCGTTACTTTTAATTAAGTGTTCATGCTCGTTGTTCTGTCACTTTTAAATTCAAATGTCGCGCGCTACACTGACATAGAGTAAGTGTTACTAATGGTTTCCGCCAGAAGACCAGAGAGGGGGAAGAAGAATGAGAGAAGGGAGAGAAGCTTGCATCCCTCTGCCACTTGTTTTTGAGTCCTTGAAGAGGCAAGAGGTCTCGAGAAAGCGAATTGCTTTCAACCCCTTGAAGAGACACGAGGTCTCTAAATACCCATTTTGTTTGTAAGTCCTTTGGGAGACACGAGGTCCCTAGAGGTGTTGTGTGTGAATACAGAAAAACGAAGCTTATGTTCCTGCATTATTGGAGAATAAAGGTAGGTAACTTTGCTTATTGTCAGTGCCCTATTTGTTCTGTTTTTTTTTGTTATTCATTATAAAATAAATACACGTGGTATTTACATTTGGCCCATCGACCGGATTTTTATAGTTGTTTTGTTTTGTTATTAGTTGATACAGTCCATTTTTTGAAGTAATTTTACTTGTTTCCTTTAGTCTAGTAAATTTGTAATTGTTTATTGCCGTGTTGAGTCATTTAATTTCAAGGTGACGTTATTGCTTGTATATAACTAGGTACATACTCGAATTGCATATTGTTGAAATCACGTTTGCATATTGTTTAAATCGCGTTTAGGAATTTTTTTGCGTTGAACAATGGAGTTGATTCAGCTAAAAAATAAGCGCGAAAGCGTTTATAGACGAGTAGAAGCCATATTGCACGTGGCTCAACAGGTCAAAATAGACGCAGTAGTGGATTTAGATAGGTTGAATAGATTTGAGGTTCGTTTTGAGGCGTTGAATGAGTTGGTCAATCTATTTGATTCATTGCATTTGGACATCGTGTCGGTAGTTGATCGATCAGAGTTGGAGAGCGAGCTTGAAATGCAGAACAAATTCGATGAACTGCAATACTCTATAAAAACTATCTATCGAGAACTGAGAGGTTATGCAAATAAAGCCGCTGAGAATCAAGCTCGATCCGTTTTTCACGGTAGTTCGAAATCGAGTCGAGCATCGAGTAAGTCGCGGTGTTCTGTCAAATCATCGAACGCTCGATCTCTCAGTGAAAAGGAAGTAACGAACGCAAACGCGATTATGTCAACTTCAAATTTAAACAGACATTTGAGGTTACCGAAAATCGAAATGCCAAAATTCGATGGAAATTGGAAAAACTGGCCATCCTTTTATGATCTGTTTAAAACAATGATTCATGAGAACGAATCATTGTCAGATATTGAAAAGTTCCAATATTTGAGTGCTTCGTTAGTGAAGGATGCAGCTGGCCTAATCAAGAATTTACCGCTAACGGGAAGCAATTATGGGATTGCATTCAAGTCTCTGGTCTCAAGGTATCACAATACCCGGGTTTTGTTGACCAATTATTGGCAGGGTATTGTACAGGCCCCCAAAGCAAATAGTGAATCTGCTTCTTCCCTACGAACGTTGTTGTCTGTATTCAGTGAAAATTTGGAAGCGTTGAAGCAGTTTGAACATGACATGTGGGATTTCACTAAATTCAACATGTTGCTGCAAAAGGTGGATATGAGTCTTAAGCAAAAATTTGAGCTTGAGTTTTGCGAATCGGACATTCCCAGTTTTAGTAGTTTATGTAGATTCTTGGAAAAGCAGTGTAAAGCAATGGAGACAACTGCCTTAACTTCCAATTATGTGACTAATAGAAGGCAGCATGTTTCAGCAACCACTGCTAGGCCCGCTTCGTCCTTTGTTACCAGCACAAAGCTTGTATGTGCTTATTGTAAGGAGGAGCACCCCATGCTCAAGTGTGATGGATTTCTATCTTTATCCTCTCATAAACGGTATACGTTCGCAAAAAAGAATAATCTTTGTTTTAACTGTTTATCAAACTCGCATGCCAGCAGGGAGTGCAAGTCATCAAGTTGTCGTGTATGTAATAAACACCATCATACATTATTGCACTTCCCAAAAGCACCGGCATCGGGAGATGAGAGTGACTCAAACAAGCCACCTGTGGAAGAGCCACAAGGTGCAGAGCAATTGCGTGTGTTGGCAAGTGTGGTAAAAAGGGAACAGTCCGTGTTACTGGCAACTATAATGCTATTAGTACGAGATAAAAATGGAAAGGTTAGGAGATGTCGAGCTCTCCTGGATTGTGCGAGTGAGGCTAATTTCATTTCGCAGCAGTGTGTTGAAAAATTGGGGCTCAACACCTCATCTCGTTCAGTGATGGTTCAAGGCTTGAACCAAATGAGCTCGCTTGCTAGCCAAGGCACTCTCAAATGTCGAGTAGAGTCCATTTATGAGCCAACAAAGTTAGAGTTGGACATGATTGTGATTCCGAACATTTGTTCCAAGATCCCTTCTGCTAAAATTGAGCAGTGCCACTGGCAACATATTCAGAACTTAGAGTTGGCAGATTCAGAGTTTGGTATACCAGGGGACATTGAAATTTTGTTGGGTACTGACGTTTATGCTCATGTGGTTAGACCTGGAATAAAGAGAGGGCCTCGAGGTGCACCAGTGGCCATCAATACTGTTTTTGGTTGGGTGCTTATGGGCAGTGTAGAACAGTCAAAGTCTCATTCTGTTGTGAATAGTTTATGCACGTTGGTCGACTTGGATCATACCTTGAAACAGTTTTGGAGCTTGGAACAGGTACCACAAGGTTTAGTTATGTCTCCGGAAGATAAAAAATGTGAGGAAATCTTCAAGAAGACTCAGCACCGAAATAGTGCTGGGAGATATATTTTAAATATGCCCTTTCGTGAGGGTACTCCGTGTTTGGGAGAATCTTTCAGTGTTGCATTGAGGCGGTTTTACTCCCTGGAAGCACGTCTTAGTAGGGATCCAGCGTTGCACAAGTCCTATTCGGAGTTTATCAGGGATTATTATGAGTCTGGCCATATGTCTCTGGTATCAGATGTAGCTGTGGAACCATCTGATGCATACTATATTCCCCATCATTGTGTGTTGCGTCCTCACAGCCTTTCGACCAAACTGCGGGTGGTATTTGATGCTAGTTCCAAAAGTACGAATGGTGTATCTCTGAACGATACGTTGTTAGTGGGAGCGAAGTTGCAGACAGATATTGCCACTGTGTTGTTGAAATTTCGCTCAAACAAAATTGCATTTACTGCTGACATTCGGCAAATGTATCGACAAATTTTGGTTGTAGATAATCATAGGGATTATCAAAGAATTCTCTGGAGGTTCTCAAAGGGGGAACCTGTACAGAAATATCGCCTTAATACTGTCACATATGGGGTCTCCTCAAGCCCACACATGGCAATCCGAACAATGATGCAGCTTTGTGATGATGAGGAATCATCTTTTCCATTGGCAGCAAAGCTAGTTCGGTCCGATCTCTATGTGGATGATGTAGTCAGTGGAGTCGACTCATTGTCAGAGGCTTTTGAGTTGCAACGGCAATTGATTGGGTTGTTTGCTAAGGGGGGTTTTGAATTGAAGAAGTGGGCCAGCAATAATTCGAAACTGTTGTCCACAGTATCAGCTGATAGTCAGCAACCTCGATCGTTAGATTTAAATGATCCATCAGTGTTGAAAATTTTAGGATTGCAGTGGTGTCCCATAGGTGATACATTCTCTTTTAATGTTGAACCTATTGATCGTCCGTGCACAAAACGAAATCTTCTTTCGGAATTGGCAAGAATTTATGACCCCCTGGGTTTTTTGTCTCCTGTTACCCTGTTGGCAAAATATCTTATGCAGTGCTTGTGGGAGCAAAAAGTGGGATGGGATGATAAGCCCTCAAAGGATATTGTTGGTCAGTGGTCTCAGTATAAATCACAACTCAGTGCGCTAGCAGGTTTATCAATTCCCAGAGGCGTAAAACACGATAATATCATCAGTACAGAACTCCATGGGTTCTGTGATGCATCGGAGCGAGGGTATGCTGCAGTTGTTTACTTAAGACAGGTATCAGAGGAGGGTCAAGTTTGGATCAATTTTCTGTGTGCCAAGTCCAAGGTATCACCTTTAAAAAGAATATCGATTCCACGTCTCGAATTGTGTAGGTGTTTATTGTTGGCAAAGCTTCTGGAATTTGTGTGTCGGGTGTATGAAGGTCGTTTTGAGTTTAACTCTATGTATGCTTGGTCAGACTCTATGGTGGCACTTGCCTGGATGAAATCATCTTCCAATAGGTGGAAGACCTTTATTGGGAATCGAGTAGCAAGCATACAAGAGAAGATTCCTCCAGAGTCATGGCATCACGTAAGTGGACAAGAAAACCCAGCTGATTGTGCATCGAGAGGCATGTTACCTTCTGGGTTTTGTGAGCATCCACTATGGTGGGCGGGACCCGCCTGGCTAAAATTGGCAAGAGAAAATTGGCCCAAGTCGTTGCGTTTTGAGCCGCCAGAAGAGTGCCTGGCGGAGCAACGAACTCTCCCCGTACTAGTTACTTTGGCAAATGAGGAGTGGCTCAGTAAACTTTTGAATCGCTTTTCGCATCTACGGAAAATTCAGGGTGTTGTTGTATATTGTCAGCGGTTTGTGCGAAATTGTAGGGTGTCTCCATCTGACCGAACTACTGCATCTCTGACAGCCACCGAATTACAGGAGGCGCTTCATATGCTTATCAAATGTGCTCAAGGTGAAGTATTTCAAAGGAAAATAGCATCCTTGGTTAAAGGTGAGAGGTGTGCGAGGGCAATAAATAAGTTAGCCCCCTTTCTGGATACAGAGGGTATCCTCAGGGTGGGCGGTCGCCTTCGTCAAGCTGATGTTCCAGTTGAAGTGAAACACCCTATATTGTTGCCCCGCTCACATCGTCTCACCGAGTTAATCATTGCACACACACACCATGTCAATCTTCATCCTGGTCCTCGCACATTGCTTCATTTGCTTTCGCAACAGTTTTGGATTTTGTCCCCTCGGAGAGCTATTCATCATGTTTTGTCAAGGTGCTATCGTTGCTTTCGAGTGAATCCTACTCCCATGGCACCGATGATGTCTGATTTGCCAGTTGCCAGGGTTTCTCAGTTGAAGCCGTTTTCACACAGCGGAGTTGATTTTGCAGGTCCAGTTTTTGTGACACAGGGCAGATATCGAGGTGTCCGAAAGGTGAAAGCATATATTTGTTTGTTTGTGTGCATGGCAACGAAGGCCCTCCATTTGGAAGTAGTGTCTGATCTTTCAGCTGAAGCCTTCTTGGCAGCTCTTCGGAGGTTTGTGGCTCGCAGAGGAAGATGTGACAATTTGTATAGCGATAGAGGTACCAACTTCGTCGGCTCAAATAAGCAGCTCTTAAACTATGCAAATGGGGCAGCAGATGCTTGTACCATTAAGTGGCATTTCAACCCCCCATCAGCTCCGCATTTTGGAGGTCTGTGGGAGGCAGGAGTGCGCTCAGTCAAGACTCATTTGCGAAGGGTGATCGGTTTGCAGATTCTGACCTTTGAGGAAATGTCCACGTTGCTTGCTCAAGTGGAATCAGTTTTGAATTCTCGACCATTGTGTAGTGCGAGTACTGATCCAAATGATCTGTTAGCCCTATCCCCAGGACATTTTCTTACAATGGAACCGTTAGGTGCTCCTCCTGATGCTGATTTGACTTTGTTAAGTATGAATCGCTTGTCACGCTGGCAGCTGGTGCAAAGGATCCACCAGGACTTTTGGCGCCGCTGGAAGAACGAATACCTGCATACACTGCAGCAGCGTGGTAAGTGGGATACTGTGCAAACGTCCCCCCCGATCGGAGCTTTAGTTGTGATTAAAGATGAGACTTCGTCACCTCTTGTTTGGAAGCTCGGACGCATTATGCAACTATACCCAGGCCGTGATGGTATAGCTCGGGTAGCTCAAGTTCGCACTAGTAGTGGCACTTTTGATAGGCCTCTGACGAAGTTATGTCTGTTGCCATCGCAGTAATACGTCTGCCTTGAAATTTTTTGTACAGTTAATTATAAATCCAATAGCTTCAGTTTTTTGTTTTTTGTGCTTATTGTAAATTTTTGTTTTGTTTGTTTATTTGAGAAACAATATAATTGTGAAAATAAATCCTTATTTTGGTGGGCGGAATGTTCATGCTCGTTGTTCTGTCACTTTTAAATTCAAATGTCGCGCGCTACACTGACATAGAGGAAGTGTTACTAATGGTTTCCGCCAGAAGACCAGAGAGGGGGAAGAAGAATGAGAGAAGGGAGAGAAGCTTGCATCCCTCTGCCACTTGTTTTTGAGTCCTTGAAGAGGCAAGAGGTCTCGAGAAAGCGAATTGCTTTCAACCCCTTGAAGAGACACGAGGTCTCTAAATATCCATTTTGTTTGTAAGTCCTTTGGGAGACACGAGGTCCCTAGAGGTGTTGTGTGTGAATACAGAAAAACGAAGCTTATGTTCCTGCATTATTGGAGAATAAAGGTAGGTAACTTTGCTTATTGTCAGTGCCCTATTTGTTCTGTTTTTTTTTGTTATTCATTATAAAATAAATACACGTGGTATTTACATTAAGTGATCTATTTGTGTTAAAATATAATGTTTATTCCTAGCTTTTTCTGATTTTCTTTGAAGGTCCTAGCAATTTTTCAAAGTGTTTCTTTTCACCAGGGGCGTGCGGTGGGTTTTTAAATAGGGGAAGCAATGGATTATAGTGGCCGGATTTCTTAGGTCAAAAACCGAAAGTTAGAAATTTTCTTTACGCACTAAACCAAAACGGTTTAGCTTAAAACACTTATTGTTGATATGTCTTTTAACAATTTTGTGCAGAAAATTCTAGTTCGTAAAACCCACACGTATTCCACGATTTTTTCCCTGAGAGCGTCCATTAACCACTGATATGTTTGGTATTAAACTGCTATTAACTGCTATTAAACTGCTATTAAACGGGCGTTTAAAACTTTTCATTTCCTTCGTTAATTTTAATGTAACGTTGGTCGAGCATCATTTATTATTTTCTGTTTTTCCTCCAAAGAATTAACCGAAAAATTTATATTCCTTATATTAGATATGACAATTCACAATTTTGTACGGCACCATTCGTAGACGGTCGAGGGAGAGGGACTTCAATTACACCTTAGTCCAAAGATCACGTGCCGACCAACGGATCAACACTGATTGGCATAAGCGTATTTTAAACCGTTTACTGGAGGCGATGCAGTGGTATAGACAGAGATAGTAGACATAGTAGACAGTAGGAAATAAGCGATCCCCACCTCTGATTATCGTATTTGCGAGCTTTTGTCTGTCGCATATTATGCAGCGTCGCTGCATCTGTCTGGCGTTTCGGACATTGCCAAACTCAATAAACAATCCTATAATCTATCTACAAGTATATTCAAACTTAATGAAGGGAAAAATATAATTTAAAGGGGAAAATACAATTTAAAAATAAAACTACAATTTTACTAGAAATATTTAGGGGGAGCAGTGCTTCTATGTACCGCACGCCCCTGCTTTAACTGTCTTCCTTTCCTTCTAATATCTTAAGAACCGGTCATTTTTAACGGGTTAGTTATCCATATTTAGAAATTACAGCTATTTTCTTGTTATGTGATACACTTTTCTCATATATTTTTTATTATCTGCTAGGTGTTCTATTTTATAGTGAAACGGCCGCAAATGCAAAATTGCGATTGTTTCAAAGAGTGTTCATATTTAAAAGGTGCAAGATTAAGCGGAATTAATGATTTTTGCTAACCATGTGAACTTTACACAGGTCTTAGAAATGAGTGTCAGTTTTTATATTCAGCACCGTAGCTAGGGTTTGGGAAAGATATAAGGGTTGATTAAGAATTTTATTAATAAAAAAGAAAATGCATTAGTTCCAATCTGCCGTCTACAATAAATGAGCGTGCTGGTGATTACAAACACTAGAAGCTATTATAAATATGATTTTTTTAGTTCTAGTAAATCAAGTAAAAGAGTTTTAATGACACCGTTTCAGAATCTGGCCACCGATGATCCTTGCTACGACACCGTATCTAAGAGCCAAAGTGTATCTTACACATGTCTATGATATATCTTAATTTACCAGCATCGGCATATTTCCCAAAAATCTTGACGAGCCACTGTATTTTTTGTGATAAGGGAAATATCCTCAACGTATCCAAAATTTAATTAATATTACGTTGAAATTTGTACTGCTAGAATTTTTTAAACATTGCATTAAAAACAAAACCTATACTGCTTTGACTCTGGATGTGACTGAATATTTAAATTGAATTGCATTACTGTTCTACACTAAGAATAAACTATTAAATGGAATTTGGAAGTTAATTTAATTATAGTAGTAAAGCAGCAAAGTAGACATTTATATTAACACAGGTTTTCTTTTTCAGCATACGAATTCTAACATGTATTTTATTAGCTTCAGTAGGATATCTACTGGTAGCGTTTAGTACTTCTAAAAGTGCCTCTATTATGGGTGTAGTAGCTACTTCTTTTTGTTCCGGTTTGGGAGAAGTTACTTTTCTCCAATATAGTTCCTTATATGACAAGTAAGTATGTATGTATGTATATATTATGTTAATTTAGAAAAACCGTCATTAAAAATTAGAATAATTAAAAATAATAGTGCTCAAATTGAATCATAACTTCCACATCGCTGTGATAATCTGCTGCCCTCAGAAATACTTTTTTATGAAATTTATTTGCGGTCGATGACCTGATTACAAAGAAAATGAATATTTAACCCCTAAGTAGGCAACTTGGTACCACCCCTCCACGTTTTTTCCTTCGACCACTCAGAAGCCGACATTTGGATGGCTGAAATTTCGATTTTCCGTTTCCGTTACATATATATAACATGTCGTATAAAGCATGTGCTATAAAAATGAGTAACATAAAAGCATATCTAATCACCAAGCCGCAACATGTATCAACTCAGCTTTTTTTGGATACAGGAGGGGAAAATGCTCATGCAGACCCCATTCACGGCCCCGTAGGTGGCGTGGGATATCGAGGTACTGTGAGGCTGTACTCACTAAAACCCCCTCCCTGGGAGTACCGGACCTTAGTCCATACCTCCGTCGGAAAGATTTCACACAATGACTTTTTTGGGTATGAATGTTTCCATTCTGTTTTTGCCGCGGGGGCGTTAGCGGGTAAGTATAAGCTTTGGACGCTTATGCTTATGTGGAAGTTGCTCATCGTAGTCGGTGGCACTACGGAGAAGAGCATTTAGGTGAGAAGCGGCTTTTGCGAACTGAGTTGTGGATAGTTGAGTTATGAACTCAAGTATCGAAGGCATTTCCAGATCAGAGTGAATCTGACTGTTTCGGACAAACCATGGCGCTCCGGTAAACATTCTCAGAATTTTGTTCTGGATGATTTGAAGGGTCATGATGTGTGTTGCGCCGCGGTGGCCCATGCAGGTGATGCATAGGTCAAGGCTGGCCGGATGATGACTTTGTACATGAGCAACTTGTTGTTCATGGACAGTTTGGAATTTCTATTCAGAAGTGGGAACAGCTTCGAGATGAACATCGAGGCTTTTTTTCGGGCGTGGTCGACATGGGGGCGCCATGTTAAGTGTTTGTCGAAGAAAACCCCGAGGTATTTGGCAGAATCTTGCCAGGGAATTAGACGGTTGTCTAATGATACGTGTTCGCGAGGTGTGTGTCTCCTCTTGGAAAATATGACAGCTGAACATTTATCGGGGTTTGTGGCTAGAAGGGATTTCCTATACCATGCTTGCAGCTCGACTACGGCGGTCTGAAGTCGTTCGGTTATTATCCTCGGCTGAGTGGAGCTGCTGAGGATGGTAGTGTCGTCTGCGTACAGTGCGTATGTCACGTTTATGGGGGTTGTCGGAATGTCTGCGACAAATATATTGTACAGCAGAGGGGAGATAGCATAACCCTGCGGGAGACTAGCCGTGGCTGGATACGTTCTAGATCTGGCTCTCAGATGTTTGACCTGGTACTTCCTCTGTAGCAGGTATGACCTGATTAGCACAATCAGAGGGAGAGGATAATTAAATGATAGAAGTTTATTTAGGAGGCCCGCATGCCAAACCCTATCGAAGGCTTGAGCAATGTCAAGAAATATTGCACCAGTTTACTTGTTTTTATTAAATCCTTCGGTGATGTTTTCCACCACACGAAGGGTTTGGTCAGTGGTGGAGTGCTGGTGTCTGAAGCCGAATTGCTTGTCCGGGAGGATATGATTGTCTGAGGTGAATGAAGCTAGCCTTTTTTGAATGAGTTTTTCGGCGATTTTGCCGATGACTGGTAGTAGGCTAATGGGCCTGTAGTTCTGGGGGAACAGCGGATCTTTGCTGGGTCTCGGGATGTTGATAATATCGGCAAGTTTCCACATGGAAGGAAAGTGTCGAAGTCGCAGCATGGCATTCATAATCGTAACTAGGAGTACCACGGCGTTGCGGAGGAGGTTTTTCAGGGCTACGTTGGAGATTCCATCGTATCCCGGAGCTTTCCTATTTTTTAATGATTTGATTATTCGGGAAACTTCTTCGAAAGTTGTGGGCTCGATAGTTGTGTCTGGGGTGGCGCGAAGCGCACTCCTGACGTAGCGGTGCGTTCTTGCTACATGCGACAGATCAACGTTGTTATAATTCGGGTTTAATTGCAACTCCAGATGATCTGCGAATACAGTAGCTTTCTCCGCATCCGTGTATACGACACCGTTGCGGCCGTGAAGTGGCGATATCGAAAGTTTTTGGGATCGAAGGGTTTTAGCCATTTGCCAGATGGGATTGTCTTGGGTAGACAGGGTTTGCAGGCACTCCTCCCAACGATTGTTGCGGAGTTCTTGTAGGGCGGATCGTACTTGTTTGATGAGTCTGTTTGCGTCTCGTTTGTCGGTGGGGTTTCCGGTGCGTTGAGCTAGTCTACGCACGCGGTTTTTTTCGAGTATAATTTCTCTGATACTGGACGCAAATGGTGGTAGATTGCTTGGGGCGGGGTACGTCCTCGATGCATGTTCGATAGAACACTGAATTTGGGCCTGTAGATTATCCACTGCACCCTCGAGTTCGGGGGTGCTGCGGATAACCGGAATATTGCCAAGGGTGTTTTTAAGGTGATCTGTGAAAACTGACCACAGTACCTTTTTCCTTGGGAGGGCGGGTTCGTCGCTGACGTCGCCGAGCTGCAATATGACTGGGTTATGGTCCGACGAGAGGTAGTTTTGGGGTGATATTTCATGGAGAAGGGTGGTGTTCGACATGATTACTATGTCGAGCACGTCGGGTCTACCCGCACTGCCGAAGTGTGTGGGTATTTGGGAAGCGTCAACCGTGCAGTTTGCATGGTTTTCGACATAGGCTTGGAGGATTTTCCCATTTGTGTTGGCATTACGAGAATGCCAATTGGGGTGTTTGGAATTTAAATCGCCAGCAATTATTATGGGCTGGTTGGTATCGAATAAGAGGTCTAGGTCGGCGTCTATAATTCTCTTTTGTGGAGGGTTATATGCAGAAATGAGCTTTATTGGGCCTGCAGAGGAAGTGTTGACTACGATTTGCGTAACCTCGATGTTTTGCAGGGCTGGCGTACTGAGAGGGTGGTGGTCAATATTTGTCTTAACATACACTGCCGTGTCGCCACCTCTGGAAGTGGTGCGGTCATTGCGGTACAGTGTATAGTTGGGGAGTTTCGGATTGGTTGGAACACACATTTTGGTTTCCTGGACTTCTACTACAACACAATATTTATGTCGACCAATGAACGCTGCTATAAATGAAGCACAAGCAAACCGGTGGGTTTAGTTTGGGGTTAGTCCTAGGTGGCAGTAGATATAAGAAGACTTGACTAGAGCTGATTCTACACGTGTTTAAAAGCGAGTGTGCAATTATTCAGGGCAGATGATCTTGCTGTGTAACAAATTAAATGGAAATGAGACAACAGAATAAATCTGGCTAATCTTCAGAGATTTCAATGAGAATAGCGATAGTGAGTGGTGTGCTAGTAGAGGGGTATACCGTATACCTTATCTGATCTGTATGCAAGGGACTTGACAAATCTTCGTTGGACATTCTCAAGCGCGCTTTTATGAACGTTATACAGACGAGACCACACCACACCTGTATAATCCAAATGCGGTCGTACATAGGCACCGATGACAACTTTAAAGTATCCGCTTTGTGGAAGGATCTGGAGTTGAGTACCTATAAGAAATCCGAGTGGCTTGGCGGCCCTAAACATAGAACTCATTGTTTTATACGAAGAAAGTTTCTAGTCGAAAGACAACGCCCTGGGAAGGTGCATGGCATCCGTTCGCGACCCAATGCGTCCATAGCATCATATATATATATATATATATATATATATATATATATATATATATATATATATATATATATATATATATATATATATATATTCCGATATGCATAGGGGAAAGTGGGAATACTTCGAAGAGTGGGATACTTTGGACACATTCAATTTTCGCGATTCTATTTACATTTGACATTCGTAAGTTTGCCAGCAAGGCGCGTGTTTGGATCGAAATCAGAGGTGATGTTTATGTGTTCATTTATGGTCGTCTTTTCAAAGTAGCAGAAAGTAATCGCTTTTTGGTCAACTGGATGTAAGAATTGGTGTCTGTTTGGTAAGTTATGCAACTATTATTAAGCATTAAAAAAGGATTTTAATTACCACATACTGACATGCATATTACCCATTTATAAGCGCATAAGTAAATTATCTGTCTAACCTATTGTTTCGAGTGTTGTTACTCTTATGATTTTTGAACCTTCAGGGATACTCTGGACGAGGTGTCCGAAGTATCACCCATGTGTCCATGGTATCCCGTAGTAAATTAAAACAAATATTACTTTGTTTTACAACCCCTATTAATGTTGTAACAAATATATTTAATTGAAAACTTATTCATTACAAGAGCATTGAAGTAGCGCGTGCTTTATTTACCATCATGCAATGCGCATGATATTGTTCAACTTTTTGCAGATTGCAATTAATAATGCTTAATAAGGCTTACCAAAAACGTACTGTGCGCACATTTTCAGAAGAGGCCATGAATCAGGTATTAACGTCAGTATTACAAGCTAATATGCCAATCAGAAAAAGTGCAATAATTCACGGAGTGAAAAAATGACGACTTTGTGACTACGTTAAGAAAGCTAAGAAACAGGGCGTGAAAAATATTACCCTCATTCCTTCTTTCCGGGTAAGACAGGTATTTACCGAATATATGAAAACAAACCTAGCGACATGCCTCATTAAATGTCCTAATATGTTTTATGGACTTCCACCAAAGGAAGTTAGAAAATTAGCTTTTCAATTTGCTATGCAAAACAACCTTGCCGTTCCAAAAACATGGACGGCAAAAAAAATGGCTGGCTTTGATTGATTTTCAGGATTCTTATGCCGAAATCCAAATTAGTCAATAAGAAGGCCAGAAGCGACTTTTTTTATTTCAACAACACACCCCGAGGGCTTACAGCCTAAATACTAAGTATGTTCCACAATATGAGAGTCGATGTAAAAGAAGAAATTGAACAGATCAACGAACAAATAGAAAATGTGGACAGGAAACTAGAAAATGTGGACAAGAAAGTAGAAAATATGGACAATAAAATAGGAGTGGTGGACAGGAAAGTAGAAAACGTAACAGAGGATTTGAACAAACAATGGGAAGAAGTGGAAGGGTTGAAAGAACAAATGAAGATGATTATGAAAGGCACAGAAATCAGACATAAAGAACTGACATAACAGGTGATGGGCCAGACTGATAGACCTTAACCAAGAGGAGTTACTGGAATATCCCCAGTTCAAAATCGTCCGGAAGAAGATATGCCAGCCGTGCAGCAGCTTCATGGAACCTTAAAGCCGCCGACTTTTGACGGAGAAACATCGTGGCCCATGTACAGGAGGCAGTTTCAGGCGGCAGGTCTCAGCAATGGGTGGAGCGAACAACAGGCAACAATTGCTCTAATTCTCTCGCTTCGAGGTAAAAAATCTTCCAGAACATCCCGGAGTCCAAACAGCAAAACTATGATACAGGCCCTAGATTTGAGATATGGTAACAAGTACATGAGCCAGGTCTACCAGACACGACTAAAGATAATGATCCAGAAGCCAAATGAGACTCTGCAAGAATTTAGTGCCGAAGTGTAGAAGCTTGTGCGACTGGCGTATCCCCAAGCCCCAGAAGAATTTGTCAACCAGATCACCGTCCAGACTTTCATCGATGGGGTACTTGACAACGAGATGCAACAAGCTTTGAGGCTCAGAAGGTTCAAAACACTTACAGACTGCGTCATTTATGGCTTGGAAATTGAAGCAGCGAAGAATGCATCTCAACCTCGCCGCAACAGGCTGCGCGAAGTAAAGAAGATAGAGGACCATGCGACACGACAGAGGAACTAAAGCAAGAAATCAAGTTGATGAAGGGTGCCATAAGCAAGCTCACTGCAACGGTTGGAGCACGTAAGACGAAAGCAGATTGGTCCCACATAGAATGCTACAAGTGTGGTGGGAAAGGGCCCATAAGTAGGCAGTGCTCACAAACCCAACAGGTGGCTCGCAGGGGACAGGAATACACCAACAGGGAGCGCCGTCAGGGAAACGACCTGACGCCAGTGTAAGAGGGCGACAGCTGGCATGCGAGTTCCAAGGTCCCAAAGTCGAGGTCTCCACTATCCGACGCTACTGCGAGAGCCTCGTTATACCTGGCAGCATAGACGGAAGACAATGCAGTTTCACCATCGATACTGGTGCCACTAGATCCGTTGTACGCCCAGACATGTCGCCAAATTTGTCGGCACTCACGACCAACAAACAGCCTGTGTTGGAGACAGCGAAAGGAGATAGGATACTCGTGCATGGAGAGCTCACTGTTTACATTAAGCCAGGCAGTACTGAGCTGCAGGTAAAGGCTGTCGTCGCAGAAATCGTCAACGAATTTATTCTGGGCTTAGATATAATGGAAGAGTTCGATGTTTTTTCGATAGACTTCCAGAATAAGATCTTGAGAATCGGCAACGAAGAGTTGTATTTATCTCCACCAGCAGGCGAAGCTAATCCTAGGTTGAGACTTGTTGTGGACGAAGGTACACGGATTCCTGGTAACAGTGAGAAGATTGTCAGAGCCAGGCTAGATAAGAAACTTGATGGCATGTCTACTCTCATAGCGGAGCCCCTAAAATGCAGACATGATGGTGCCCTCGTCGCACGATGCTTAGTAAACCCGAAGAGGACAATACCCATAAGAGTGGCTAACGTACAAACTAACAGGATCACATTGAAGAAAGGTGAGGTTATCGCCACTTGCGAACTCATTGACCGAGTGCCGTTGCCCAAAAACGTGACACCCGCTGCATTAGACAGAAGACTGCCAGTAGGAATAGTAGAGCGGTTCAAGGATTCATGGGGCCAATTGAACAACATGGAGATGGAAATATCACTGTAGTTCATATTGGAGGAGGCCGATATTTTCGCTCAAGATAAAATCAAAGGTCGTACGAGTCTAGTGCAACACAGAATTAATACCGGCGACGCAAGACCAATTAGACAGGCGCCGAAGAGACTGCCTGTTGCCAAGCAATCAGAAATCAAGGCGGTGGTTAACGAAATGCTGGAGGATGGGGTGATCGAGGAGTCTAATAGTTCTGGTCGTTCCCAGTAGTTTTGGTCACCAAGAAAGACGTCACTATGAGATTTTGCGTAGACTATAGGAAGCTGAATGATTTCATCAAAAAAGACAGTTATCCCCTGCCCCGGATCGACGACACTTTGAACACTTTGGCCGGATCAAAGTGGTTCTCTACATTAGACCTGAAAAGTAGCTACTGGCAAGTAGAACTCCATAAAGACGATAAGGAGAAGACTGCTTTTTCAATTGGGATTGGATTGTTCCAATTCAAGCTCATGCAATTCGGCCTGTGTAATGCTTTTGCCACCTTCAAGCGACTAATGGAGTTAGTGCTGAGAGGACTGACGTGAGAAACATGCCTGGTGTATCTCGACGATGCCATGGTGATTGGGAGGACCTTCGATGAACACCTGTCGAATCTTAAGCAGGCTGAGAGATGCCAATCTGCAACTCAATCCCAAGAAATGCGTCCTCTTCCAGAAGACAGTTAGTTTCCTCGCACATGTCGTTTCTGAGAAGGGAATAGAAACCGATCCAGAGAAAATAAAGGCAGTAAGAGACTGGCCTGTGCCGAAGAACAAACATGAGGTCAGAAGTTTTCTGGGACTTTGCAGCTACTACCGGCGCTTTGTGAAGTACTTCAGCAGCATTGCGAAACCTCTGCATAGCCTAACTGAAAATAAGGCGGAGTTCGTCTGGTCACCAGATTGCCAAGTGTCTTTTAGAGAACTCAAACATCGTCTTCTCACTGCTCCTATACTGGCTTATCCTTAGGACGAAGGACTGTTCATACTGGACACCGATGCTTCCCAGTATGGCATTGGGGCAGTACTCTCACAGCTCCAAGCCGGAGAAAAAGTTGTGATAGGCTATTTCAGCAAAACGTTCGGAAAAGCAGAAAGAAATTACTGTGTCACCCGGAAAGAATTGCTGGCAGTTGTAAGATCCATCGGACATTTCCACAGCTTCCTGTACGGAAGAACATTCCCCGTGAGGTCGGACATCGAAGGGGAAGAAGTCACGCCAATGCAGACAGCCTGTAAAGAAGACCATGCTCAGCGAATGAATGCAAATTTTGCGAGCGACAAGAGAACAAAGAGATCGACAAAGTAACTCATCAGATCAAACAACTGGTGACGGAACAGGAGAATAATACCGATCTAGACGTAAATCTTGAATGCATCAGAGATGCACAGAAGACAGATCCAGACCTGAAAAATATTAGAGAATGGCTAAAAAAGGGTAAAAGACCTGAGTGGCACGATGTGTCCCGGTTTGGGGCGGAGGTTAAAGGCTACTGGCTACAATGGGACTCCTTGTGTCTAAAGGATGACTTGATCACTCGAAAATGGGAAACTGCCGATGGTAAAGACTGTATATACCAGACCTTTGTGCCAAGTGAATGCATATACAGTGTTCTTCATGAGTTACACAATAGTAGGAGTGGATGCCACTTTGGGGTCAACAGGAATCTCGCCAGAGTCAGAGACAGCTTCTATTCGATAAATTGCCGAAGAAGGGTGGAATAATGGTGCAAAAGGTGTGACCAGTGTGCTTCAAAGAAAGGACCAAAGACCCGATCCAGAGGAAAAATGATTCAGTACATCTCAGGTGTTTCGTGGGAGAGAGTTGCCGTAGACATCGCAGGAACTTTTCCAATCACAGAGTCTGGGAACAGATACATAATGGTGGCGATGGACTACTTCTCGAAATGGCCTGAAGTTGCGCCGATCCCCAACCAAGAGGCAACGACCGTAGCAAAAGCCCTGTTGGAAAATATCACATCGCGGCATGGCTTACCCTTGGAGATTCACACCGACCAGGGCCGGAATTTCGAATCAGAAGTCTGGAAGGGCCTAATAGACTTGCTAGGCATAAAGAAAACATGAACAACGCCACTCCACCCTCAATCAGGCGGCATGGTAGAACGGCATAACAGAACCATCAACCAGTATCTTGCTATGTTTGTCGATGAGAATCAGAGAAACTGGGACAAGCTGATACCTCTGTTGCTCCTAGCTTACAGAAGCTCTCAGCATGAATCTACAGGCTACACCCTATCCATGATATTGACCGGCAGGGAGATGCGGTTACTAATCGACATGACGAGACCACCACCGAACGAGGACATAGCGGACCTAGCTGCGTTACCTGAGTATGTCGCCGACCTAGAAGGAAAACTGCGCACTTTACACAGATGTGTCAGAGATAGGCTGCTCTTAAGCATTGACCGGATGAAAATGCGCTTGGATCGCAGATCAACACCCCATACATTCAAGGAAGGTGATGCAGTGTGGCTGTACCAACCAACAAGGAGAAAGGGCCTTAGTACCAAACTACCATGGGAAGGGCCATACTTGGTGACTAAGAAAATTAACGACCTAGTCTACAGAATCCATCTGTCTCCAAGAACTAAATCCAAAGTTGTTCACATAGAGTCCCTATCGAGGCAACGAAACCCCAAGTTGGCGGCCGGTAAATACTGTTCGGGACGAACAGTCTTAAGGAGGGGGGCAGTGTTACAAAGCACTTCAATAGATGTAGGTGCGCTGTTGCCACGTCTTCAATGCTTCCCCAACATATGGGCATTCTTGCCCAATCTGGCAACACCGCCTCCCCGCCCCATTGGGGTGTCTGGGGTGACCCTCCACACGCGAAGTATCAATCCTCTAGGACCGAAAATAATGAAGTTACCAACTTGTACCCCGTCGGAACGGATAACTGAGGTCTGCGCATTCCGAACATCCTGTATATACACCCTGTATACGCAGAGCACCCTTACACCCTGTATACGCAGAGAGATCTTATAGTACGAGAAACACCTCTTGTGTAACATAAGAGTGATGACCACATTTAGATCACCTGTATATACATCCCCCTGTTCACACACGGAGCCGTTCTGTATTCACAGAACTTTTTAGCAAAAGAAAGTCCTGGAACATTCTGGAATGGAACACTTCTGAAACGAGGTGGAAGGTACGACGGGTATATAAAGGTTGAAGTAACCCAGTTCAGTTCAGTTAGAGAATGTTGAAGTGACTCAAAGAAGCAGTAACCAGTGTAAAGTGTTAGAGAGTAGCGACTGTAGTTCCAGTGTAGTAACTTTTCTCCAGATTAGTGATTATAAAGCCAGATAGACTAAGTGTTTTGTAAGAGAGACATTCTAGAACTTTTATTGTATCCATATTTAGAGAGTAAATAAAGTTGTTTTGTTAAAATTTAAAGTCTCACTTATCCAGAACCCGGCGAAAACGCAACAACATAAAAGGTTTTCAGATAACCGGAAGTTAGAGCTATTTTTTTAAACAATGCGGACATTTATCGATGCGATCTTTTCGCGGATAATTCTTGTTCTAAGATTGCAGAATTCTAAAATTGAGTGCTTTCGAATACGCTTTTTTAATTGCCAATTTAATATATTTTAAGGTCCACATAAATTTGACAAAATTAACTTTTACTTTCATTTTAGAATGAAAATAAATATGTTTTGCAACTGAGAGGCATTCTATAATCATACCAATATTGGTATTCATTACATTAACCAACAAAGTTAGTCTAATCAGATGATAAAATAGCTATCTCTTAAGCTAACTTTGAGATGGTTGTGGTTGATCAATTTTCAAATCTTAATAAAACAAATGAATGCAATATTTACACCATATTATAATTATTAAAGGACAGCTGTTTGTAATGAGTTAGCAGTGTATTTGTTTCTAAGTAAGTTAAATGCCTGAACTTTCCGCCCTTCAGAGGGCGCGTAAAGCCATCGATCCTGTATACCATGCGATTTTGGGCACGTTGAGGATCTCTCCTCTTCTTGCAGAAAGAGTTCAGAAAAATTTTCAGGGTGATGAGGTGGAACTGTTCTCGCATCGGTAACCGGAAGTGAGCTCCATTTCTTCTTTATTTTAAACAATGCAGACATTAATGGATCTAATGGTTTAGTGGATAATTATTTTTCTAATATTGTAGACTTTTGCCCAGTTAGATTAAATATTTAACAAAGGGCGAGTTAATCAAGGCTTCAGACGACCAATTGATTTGATTTTTTGCCAAAACAACCAAATATTTTGATGCTGTCATTGGTTGTATTAAGCCCTATGATTAACTAACAGACTGTTAAATATTTAATCGAGTTTTGTGAAACTGGGCATTTATGTGAAAAAACTTTGTAACATTTAGTTCCTCCGATATTGCTTTTTTAATTGCCAATTTATTATAGTTTAAAGTCCACATAAAGAAAAAATTAACTTTTATTTTCATTTTAAAATTAAAATAAATGGTTTTGCCACAGATGGACATTCTGATTATATATCAATATTGATATCCATTGAAGTTTTGTATTGTATTTCGTTTCTTTAACATCGGTCATCTATTTACGCGACTATGGCAAAAGGATGCCAAGAATTAGTATCACATCGCCATCCTGGAAATTTTGCGGAATCTCTTATTTTCTGTCAGAAGGGTAAGGATCTTTAACGTGTCCAACATCGCATGGTACAATTGGTTAGACGATTTTACGCCCACGCCGAAGAGCGGAACGTGCATACATTCAATTTGCTTAAAGACAATCCCACAACGTCGATTAATGTTAAGTTTACAGTACGTATTGAAAAAGTAAAATACCGCTTCTATACTGGGAATCAAACCTATAACCTTTTGCTTCAGAGATACGTTCTTAGTGCTACATGGACTGCTAATTCATTGGGCAAGACTTAATTGATACTCCAGTTATAAAATATAAGTATCATAATCATAATTCATCTCCCTTTTTTTCTCTCTCTCTGACAACCATATTAATTACCTTTTACTAAGTAACTCATAACTCTATAAGGTCTAATAATATATATACAACAAATATACTTATTGTTTTTCAGAAATGTAGTATCTACATGGAGTTCTGGCACCGGAGGTGCAGGAGTAATTGGATCTCTTTCTTATTCCTTGTTACAAGCTCTAGGATTTAGAAAAACATTTTTAATCATGCTAATAGTTCCTTTTGCAATGGCTGTGTCGTAAGTAGTTATTATAAACACTAAAAATTACAATTAACTTAAAGCTGTATAAAAAAATGGCTGATATTTTGTAAGCTTTTTTAGTTGAAAACAAAAATAATTACAAATTTTCTTAAAGGTTTAGATATACGAACAAACCCATAAATTACCGAGACCGTATCAATAAGTTCCTACACTCGGAGAACCCAAATCACCATAACACATTTTAAAAAACCCGACGATCGTTTCACTAACCAACTAGCGCCATCAGAGCGATGAAAAATCCTTCTCATTACAGGTTCCAATCTTCACTTAGTGCGACTCTATCCCTCGACCATGTGATACGGGCAAGAAAAAATGCGTACTTTGCTGAAACAGGCTCTATATTTGACTTCTGTTTTCTGTGTTGTTGGTCTTCTTCGGCAACAGACAGCTCGAACAATATAAAGCTAGGTTAATCTGCGAAAGAAAACACAAGATACATATCATCTCAATCTATAAAACACACAAATAATGTTCTTGTATAATTGGTTGCTTAACATTTGTTATAGATTGAGATGATATGTATCTTGTGTTTTCTTTCGCAGACTAACCTAGTTTTATTTTGTTCGAGCTGTCTGTTGCTGAAGAAGACCAACAACACAGAAAACAGAAGTCAAATATAGAGCATGTTTCAGCAAATCTCTTCTGTTTTCTTCCCAAGCTAATCTCGATTTAAATTTGTTTAAGCGGTCTACTCTACTAGTCTGGTGGCCTAAGGTGACACAATCCAGTGCCAAACAAAAACTAGGCAAGATCCAAAGAATGGCTTGCCTGAGCATCACAGGGGCCATGACTTCAACCCCAACAGCCGCCATGGAGGTGTTTCTGGATCGTGGAACGGGGACAGGTGCTTATTCGGAAAGACCGAGGGTATGTCATAGTATTTCCCTCGAAGCCCATGCAACGGTCTTTCAGGCCGAAATGTACGCAACCCTGCACTGTGTGCGGGAGAACAAGAGGAGGGGCTACACCAACAAGCGGATACTCATAGCCACAGACAGCCAGGCAGCCCTTAAGGCCCTAAGTAGCCCACGGGTAAATTTCTGGCTGGTGAGTGAGTGCCAAGACGAGACGAGCGACCTGGCTGGGCAGAATGAGGTGACCCTCATCTGGGTGCCGGGTCACTCGAGGTTCAAAGGCAATGAAGAAGCTGACAGTCTTGCGAAGAGAGGGTCAGCAGAACCAATTATGGAACCAGAACCGGCTCTGGGCGTGACAAAGAGCACTGCCAGGGGAGCCACTAAGTCCTGGGTCAGAAACCAACACAAGGTGTACTAGCAGACTGTCCAGGACTCAGACATGGGAAGTCAATAATTGACGGACCCAGTTCAAAGAGAGCTGTGGAGCTGCTAAATCTTAGCAGTGGACAGCTCAGAAACACAACAGGTCAGGTCAGGTCGGCAAAGTTACGGATGAGCCCTGAGGGAGAGAAAAAAAGTTGTCTACTCCTAAAGAAGCAAGAGCCCTAAAAAACATAGGCGAAATATTGAGCATGTGGTTTAGCAAAGAACTTGCATTTTTTCTTATCCGTATTATATGATCGATAGCCTTGAGTGTTATTGGTTATTGCTATATATATATATATATATATATATATATATATATATATATATATATATATATATATATATCACAGTGTAGGTTCGATGTCGCCTTGTCGTCACAACCAGAACCACTCTATGTGTTCAGCAGTTATTTTCATTCCATTCTAGTCTTTGCACTTCTCATATAGGCCAAGTTTACCTCTTGATCTACCTCTTCCCTTTATCCGATTATGAAAATATAACAGGTAAATTAATTCGCGCCGAACAGAAATTTGGTACAAATAAGTCACTATTTAACTATTTAACAACTTGATGACCTTTAGAGATCTAATAATAGAAAAAGCACAAATAAAGATGAGGAATGTGCCATTTCAAGTATCGACTTTGAGCAGGTATTACACATAAATATATTTGGTGTATACTTGAAAACCAAAATTTAGATTCGAATATAATAACACTGTTACAAAAAAATTAACACACAAATAGAACAAAGGTTATGGTCAATGGATACCTAACACAATACATACAAGTGAAAGCAGGGGTAAGACAGGGCTGCAAAACACGGATAATACAAACATAATATAATGTATATATATATATATATATATATATATATATATATATATATATGTATATATATATATATATATATATATATATATATATATATATATATATATATATATATATATATATATATATATATATATATATATATATAATGTTTAACAGTTGTCTTTCTAAAAAAAAAGTTTTTTTCTGCCCTGCCTACCATGCAATCACGAATGAGATCAAGTGTAAAAAAGTCTGGACGCAGCAAGTGCGTTATGGTAGTTAATTTTCATAAAAATGTTTTTAATACCAAATATGTGTGTTTATTTTAAGAAAGCAGGCATCAAATTTGGTTACCAGTATAACCTATATAGTAGAAACAATGTACGGTGTTTCATCAAATTAACTTTATTGTTTGAAAATGTACAAAAATTTCCAAAAGTAAACTTAAAGAGTTCTCGAAAAAACTGGTTTCTCGGTCAACCTTATAGGTTAATAGTAAAGTGAGCTATTCAAATTTGAAGCATTTAATGACAATTCGCTACCATAACGCACTTGCTGCGTCCCGAATTTTTTTTCTTACAAACATGCATTATATTACGATGAAAAATGTAAAAATGCAATAAGGTGTGTACGATAAAAAAAGAAAATTTGTATCACCAACGACTTATGAGACACCTGTGATTAAATAATTTCTGAAGATGTAGCTCAAGACTCCCTATAATTAAGGTATACATTTTTTTCGTATCTTGTCTAATAAGGGATACATTGAACTTTATTGATTTTTTACGAAAATTCGAGAAAAAGTAACTACACTTGGAGAACACCCAAATCACCCCAACACATATTTCAGAACCTTACGATCGTTTCGTTGAGAAAGTCAACATCTTCAGAGGAAGAAAATTCTGAATTCTGAACAACGATAATCAGACACAAAATGGTGCATGCCGATCTAGTAAAATATGGTTATGTAGTTCCAAAAAAAATGCTTCACATCTCAATTATTACGTTTTGCAAATACATATAGCCAGGAGGTTGTCCAGATAACAGGAAGGTTTATATGGTGGGGTCAAATGTACAGAGTATCTAGAATACAACTGTACCTACGCTCAGACAAAGATGTGTGTGTGATGTCGGTATTTTGGCTGCAATGTTTACACCATTCGCGCAAAGACAAAGATAAAGCCATTTATTTATAAAAACACAGCATCTTCATGTTCTACAAAAGTCGACAAAGTTAGATACAAATCCGAACCTTAATATTATATTTGCAGCTAATCCAAACGTATCGCATTTGCTAAAGGCATACAGAAAAATAATTAATAAAGTTCAAATGCTTCATCTGCAACAAAATTCGATCGTAAATACCAAAGAACTGTATCACATGTTTATAGATGAAAATAACAGCAAGCATTCAGCTATAGTACTCAAATGTTGCTTGGAACAAAGTTTCGAAAATATTCGACAACTACTTTTTGCCAAGAGACTGGAGATCAGCAGGCGATAAATGAGTCCTACTCCACTAAGGACAAAATATTTTGGCACGGAATTACTCAAAACAATTTGTGTGAAGTGTGTAATTTAAATAACGTGGATACTTTAGCAAATAGGATTAAACAATGCAGCACGGCGGCCAGAAATTGGGAATGGATTAGTAACAAATCAAAAAATGTTTTAAACTGTAATATGATAAGTGAAGACACTTATACAAACATAGATAATGATTTGAAAGGTAACAAAGACAGTAAAAACGTGTGGCAGTGGTTTTTGTGTGGACTGTTTTACGCTAACCTTGAAGGGAAATTTAATCTGGAAAAATTATTTAATATGTATAGAAAAGACCGATATATCAAAATAAAAACTTAATTTAATATTTAATTTTTTATTATTTATTTATTAGGTAAATATTTCTCTGTAAATGCACGTGGCAAAAATTTTATATATTTTATATTTTGATTTGAAAGTATGTAACATACTTTAAATAAATTATGTATAGTAAAAAAAGCGTCAATGGAATAAATGTTTCTGTTAAAAAAAATGTATTGTTTCTTCAAATAATATTGCCAGAAAGTTATCATATATTAGAATATGTCGAACATTTAGCCTCCTCCCCTCAATTTCTTTTCCCAATCATATTTCTTCTCTCAGCTCTTCCAGCACATTTTTATTCGTCTATTATCAGTAAACCTTGTATTTTTTTTTAATTCCACATTTAAAAAGCTTCTATTCTTTTCATTGCCACCTTATTCAAAGTCCAACTTTCTGACCCTTTTCTCGAGCCCAAGTTAAAATGTCTATTAGTGTGAAGAGTATTTTGTCTATTGAACGCTTCCTTCGCCATCGTGATCCCTTCTCAGTTCTTTGCGACATTCGCCACTGTCCCTAATAATACGCCCACGGTATGTGGCAATTTTTACTTGTACCATCGCTTCTATAACCCAAGAAAACAAGAATATATGCCATCCACCTTTTTTCGTTGTGTACAGTGTACAGCGCATGTTAGTATAGACGCGAGATAACAATAGCCAACTCATACAATGTATATAAGAAGTACAGATCCCGATTCAACACCCAAGGTCGCTGACGAATGGGTTAATTAAAAGCAGCGCAATTAGAAGAATAGACTATTCATAAATGGGTAAACAACTAGACCTTCAAATCAGCAACCAGCCACCTGCTAGGATCACCTTCAAGACTGCAACTTAGGTGGAAACCGCCTCTCGGTCCACGCCCCACCAGAGACTATATATGGAAGTTACCAGACCACGGACGGACATTCCTACATTGTTATTGCTTGAGTCTCTTTTAACTTGTCATAATTTATATTTATCATTTTTTTATTATTATTCATAAGTATTTTATGTAACTATAATCAATAAATTCTTTTAAAAAGTCAAGTGTGTTAACAAGAACGTTAACTGGCGCAGTCGCAACGGATAGTGCTGAAGAACCAAAAGTATATTGATTCTTTGCGTTTCAACGCTTAACAGCCAAAGAACCGATCAAGAGAGACGTCATGAAGACAGCAGCAATAGCATCGATTCTGTAAGTTGTTTGCTTCCTTTATTTCCTATATATATATATATATATATATATATATATATATATATATATATATATATATATATATATACCTATATATACATATATATATATATATATATATATATATATATATATATATATATATATATATATATACTGTATTTCCTCATATATTGATAATATTATATGTCTGATAGCGATATTGATAATTTAGAACATTTGGAATATAGATTAAGAAATATTAGTATTGGCGAAATTGATATTGTAGAACAACCCGATATAAATAATTCTAGAAACAATTTAAATATGGCAAATCAATTCCAAGAGTTTTACCTTAAAGCAATCCCCGAATTTAACGGACAACCTGAAAATGTAGGGAACTTCTTAAAAGCTTGTGATCTAGTAATGAACCAATTCTATGATGCAGATAATCCAAATTTATATCTTAACCATTTTCTATTAAATTATATTCAAACGAAACTAATTGCACAAGCCAGGTTAATTATTAACACTAAAATTATAAACACATGGGTAGACTTAAGACGGGCAATTGTTGAGAACTTCACTGACCAGCGTCATGAAATCAGCTTACTAGGCGAATTATTGACACTGAAACAGAGACATAACGAGGATGCCTTAGCGTTCAGTAATCGTTGCAGACACATTGAACAATTACTCATCTCTAATTTAATATCTAATGAACGTAACGAGGGAATTTTAGTATTAAAACAAAACATGTACAGACAACAGACACTGAAAGCGTTTATCGGTGGATTAAAAAAACCCCTTGGTATGGTGGTCAGATCCACTCGACCAGACAGCATAGAACAAGCTTTAAAATTTATATTTTCCGAGGAAAATTATGAATATACGGACAGATTATTACAACGGTCAAATTTCAACAATAATAACAATAACAGGCACGACAAACAACAAAAACCAGTTTTCCAAAGAAATACCCCAAATTTTAACAATATTCAATTTCAAAAACCCTTCCAACAACAAAATTATCGTGCACCTTTTAACTATAATTCAAACAGACCCCAAATCTCTCACCCACAATTTCAGGGGAACCCTTCAAATCAATATTCAATGAGAAGACCGACGTACAACCCTAATGACAATACTAGAAGATATCCACAGGCTATGGATGTCGGCAGTAATAACACGAGACATACTAATTTCAGTCGACAACAACCCTCACAAAATAGACGAAACAATTTTCCTTCCAACAATTTTCAAAAAAGACAAAATTTCATACCAGAAGAATTAAACTATAACGAAACGAATAATTCTTTTCCTTTCAACGAATTAGAACAAAGACAACATTTCTTACCAGAAGAATTAAATTATGACGTAACATATAATGAACAATCACCCTCCGAATTATACGATGCACAGCATCAAAATTTTCCGATAGCAGGGAGCTCAAAAACAGAACCGTAATAGATATTAATAATTTTAACACAGTATCCCAATTACCCTACGTAATAATAAAAGAACTACCCGGAAAAATACTGCTCGACTCCGGTAGTACTAAGAGCCTTTTAAACCCGTCCATAGCATATAACAACTTTTATAATAAGATTTACAATCACCCGTTTTTAATAAAAAGTGCGCATGGCTACTCCAGCCATAATAATCGAGCCAAAATAATTTTAAACTCACTAACGGACAGTGAACAAGAGTTTTGCCTATTTGAATTTAACAAAAATTTCATAGCTCTTATTGGAATTGACTTTTTGATAAACAATCAAGCGAACATTGATTTTAAAAACCAGAGACTCAATTTAAAAAATCGAAGCATTAAGATAAACTTCCCTTATACAAGGGATCATGAAGATAAGATGGGTAGTAATAGTAGTAGCAATAACAATCGGATAAGTAGGATCATCAAAGCAAATGATGAAATGAATCACCTTAACGTAAGTAATACAATAGACAGAAGCATTATTGCACTTGAACTCGACCTAGGAAAGCGTAATCAGCCATTAAATGATGACGATGGAAGGTTACAACGAGTAAATGACATAGGAGAAATGTTCACCCACAATAAAGGTAAACGGGATCAAGTTTCATTAAACACATATGAATATCGTCGAAATAAAAATGTGAGTGATACGAGGACGATACAAAAAGGTATAACGGATCAAATTCAAAATAAAGCGAATAGGATATTAAATAATTCTTACTATCACCAGAATTATAATAATAATTATACGGGGAGTGTACAAAAAATATTACAAATCAAATTAGGATAAATCACTTAAATAACCAGGAGAAAGAAATTTTAATTGATTTATGTACAGAATTTCAAGATATTTTTGCAAAAGAAAATGAACCACTGACGCATACAAACGTCATTAAACACAAAATTAGACTAAAAGACGATATACCAATAAACGCCAAACTATATAGATACCCATATATTCACAAACCAGAGGTAGACAAACAAATTAACGAAATGCTAAATCAAAGGATAATTAGGAACAGTCATAGCGCTTATAATAGTCCAATATGGGTGATCCCAAAAAAAGCAGATGCCAGCGGCAAACAAAAATGGCGGATCGTTGTGGATTACCGCAAGTTAAATGAGAAGACTATACCTGATAGACACCCTATACCAAAAATCGAAGAGATACTGGATAAACTCGGGCGTGCACAATATTTTTCGACCATAGACTTAATTTCGGGCTACCACCAGATTGAAATGGACCCAAATGACATTGAAAAAACGGCGTTTAGCACTGATACAGGCCATTATGAGTACCTCAGAATGCCGTTTGGGCTTTCAGGGGCGCCTGCTACATTTACCCGACTGATGCAACACGTTTTAAACGGTTTAATAAGAAAAACATGCTTAGTATACATGGATGACGTGATAGTGTTCTCGACATCATTACAAGAACATATCGAAAAATTAAGATTAGTATTCGAACGATTTAGACAAAGTAATCTGAAAATACAGCTAGACAAAAGCGACTTTCTGCAAGAAGAAGCGGAATTCCTCGGGCATATAGTGACGCCAGAAGGCATCAAGCCTAATCCAAAGAAACTAGACGCCATAAGAAAATTCCCAATACCCAAGACACCAAAAGAAATTAAATCATTCCTAGGACTTATAGGCTACTACAGGAAATTTATAGAAAACTTTGCGCATGTCACAAAACCACTAACTAAATGTTTAAAGAAAAACGTAACAATCGACATTAACGACGGAGAATACATAAATGCCTTTAATACATGTAAAGACATATTGATGAATTCACCAGTATTAATACCTCCAGATTTTTCAAAGGAGTTCATTTTAACAACAGATGCATCAAACGTGGCAATCGCAGGGATTTTAAGCCAAGGAGATCCGAAATCAGACCAACCAATAGCTTACGCAAGCCGAACGTTAAATGAAACAGAATCTAGATACAGCACAATAGAAAAGGAACTACTGGCCATAGTATGGGCCACAAACTACTTTAGACCCTATCTATACGGCAGGAAATTCACAATATATACAGACCATAAACCATTAAAATGGCTATTTTCCCTGAAACAACCCAACTCAAAATTATTAAGGTGGAGACTCAAACTAGAAGAGTACGATTTCAAAATAGAATATAAAAAAGGTAAATTAAATAATGCAGCGGACGCACTTTCGAGAGTAGAGATAAACCCCTTAGATGTAGATAACCAATCAATGATAAACAATGTAGACGAAAATGACGACGTTATAACCATAAGCGACGGAGAAACAAGAAATTCCAACGCAGATTCTTATTCCGCGCCGGGCATGCCAATCTTAGAAGAAGAAATAATCAACAGTAAAACAATCCAGATATTCTTTAAAAATGCTGATACCCCGGAGATTTTATCACTCAGAAAGGACAAAAGGAATTTTATTCACGCCACATTCAATTTAAACGAGCCAAATCAAATAGAACAATTTATCAAAGAATATTGCCTACCACAGAGAAAATATTACTGTCTATTTGTAAATGAACGAGATAATGAAATGGTAAGTTCGGCAATTAATCAAAAATTTAATAACGTAGACTCACCTAAATTTTATAGATGTTTAGAAACTAGAGAAGAAATAAATAGCGAAGAAGAACTCCAAGAGAAAATAGTTATATTTCACGAGGGAAAGAGTAATCATCGAGGCGCTGATGAGACCTATTTACGAATGAAACGCAAATACTATTTTCCGAATTTAAAGCGAAAAATAGAAGAGTTTATAAAAAGTTGCGAGTTATGTAAAACATGTAAATACAACAGAAATCCGGCGCAAATTTCACTAGAACACACACCCACACCATCTAGGCCTTTAGAAATCTTACACCTAGACACTTTCCAAATTGAAACGTCTCAATTTCTAACAGTATTCGACCCCTTTAGTAAATTCGGGCAAGCATTTCCGATAAAAAGTAAAAATGCAACAGAAATCTCCAAGAACTTAATTAAATACTTTTCCCAATACGGAAGCTGTAAAACAATAATTTCGGACGCAGGGACTGAATTCTCAAATATATTAATAAAAGAGCTATTAAAAGCTTACCAAATTGAATTACATGTGACAACACCGCAAAATCCGATGTCAAACGGACCGATAGAAAGATTTCACAGTACAATAATTGAGCACTATAGATTATTTAAAACAAAATTTAAAGAAATGAAACCAATTGACTTAATGCCTTATTGTATTTTCGCATATAACTCCTCCATACACTTGCAAACCTTAAAACCACCTTTTGAGCTAATATTCGGATATACACCTGAATTATTTAATTATGACCCAGAAGTAATTATCACTCAAGAATATAACACGAAACATAAAGACTTAATGAAAATTATATACGAAGTCATTCAAGACCGAAAACTCAAAATACAAAACGTTACAACGGACGAATAAAAATACTAACCAACCTTTAAAAGAAGGAGACATAGTATACAAAAAGATCCCTCCAGGATTTCACAAAAAACACAAAAACCCTTTTACTGGACCTTATTCAATAATTTCCCTGATTGAACATAATAAAGCCATAATACTAAATCACAGAACTGACGAACAGACAATCACCCATTTACGCAATCTTCGCCTTGCAGGTTCATTCTCTTCACCAGAGTAAAACCACAATTAGAAGACCTAACAGACAATCCAGGCATACTGCCACGCAAACTGGGACAAGCCTTTTCGGAAAACGATAAATGGAGAATGATTCATATACATGACCTAAGACAACTATACGACGACTTTAACAGACTAAAAACTTACTTTGACAACATAATAAGCGTAATGAATGCAGAATACAAGTTAGAATACAAAAATTTTATTTTAACCATCAATTTCACCATCAGCAATATTGATGACATATTTTATCGAATATTTCCAAGAACGATTAGGAACAAAAGAGGTATAATAAACGGACTAGGATCGATATTCAAATCAATAACTGGGAACTTAGATGCAGATGACGGCGACAGAATATATAAAGCTCTTGAAATTTTGAGGAAAGATCAAAATCAAGTACATCAACTTTTTAGTTCACAGACATCCCTAATGATAGATGCTATAACAGAGTTCAATAAAACAATAGACAACCTGAACCATAACCAAGAAGCCATAGTAGCGAGAATAAACGATTTGGAATATACAATAGATAGTCTAAAAAGCGACCAACTAACAAATTTTCATAGAGTAAAACATTTGGAATTACTCACTCAAATCAGTTATTTGTTAAATAATGTACTAAACATGATATTAACAACAGAAAATGCAATTACTTTTTCAAAATTGAACACGTATCATACGTCAATACTGAAACCGAAATTTATATCAAAAGAATTAGAAAGTATTGAAAACCATATCTCAAAATCAAGATTAATAACAAAATCCGACATTTCACTTTACGAAAAAATATTTAACATAAAAACCGTTCAAATTGATTTTAAAATTATATTCCAAATAGATATACCCTTAGTAGACAAATCAGATTATATTTATTATCAATTGTATGCATTACCAGTCCCTAAAAATCCATATACCTTCAGAATGATTGTCCCTAGAACCAAGTACCTAATCCTTAGCAGCAAACACTACGCTTACAGAAACGAAAAGTGTAGGAATCTAAAAGACCAAACATACTTTTGTGAAAATGACAACCCGACAGCACTTAACGAAAACAACCCATGCGAAATTAAACTGATCAACTTCCAGAAACCGATAAACAATTGCAAGCAAGAACTTGTCAAAATAACAAAAACAACAGTCTCTAAATATGGCAATACCCAATACATAATAGTGGCACCCGAAGAAACGAAACTTAGCTGCGAAGAAAATGAAGAAACCAAAATAATCAGCGGAACAAAACTGGCGACTCTGAAACCCAAATGCCAACTTATCATCAATAACGAAAGATTTAGTTCAGTACAAATGGCATCGGAAACACAACAATCGTTCAATCTCCCAAACATCGAATTGGTAACAAATAAAGCACCCATATTCCCAGACAAATTACCAGAACTCAAATTAGAAAATGTACAACTGCACGACTTGAACAATATCAAATCCCAGTTACAATACATCAATGGCAAAATTCCAGGAACCATCGAATTGCCCATATACCACCCTAGTGTATGGACAATTATATTATACATTGTGATAATAATAACAATAATCACAATAACTTCAAGATACATCTGGCAGAAATCAAAAACGATAATCATAATTTATATTTATCATTTTTTATTATTATTCATAAGTATATTATATAACTATAATCAATAAATTCTTTTAAAAAGTCAAGTGTGTTAACAAGAAAGTTAACTCGCGTGATCAAAATATACATTCCATATTTCACTTGTTCTCAAACACACGTAATCTTTTATGTATATTCCATATTTTAGTTGTTCCCAAATACACGTAATTTTTTATGTATATGCTCTCTAATTCTGATATTTTTTAAAATGCATGGAAAAAAATGTTATCAAAAATTCTTGATTTTTAGTAAATCAGAATCTTTTCACATGGAAATTTTGTTTTCTTGCACCTATTAATATAGCAGTTTAGAAGAAAAATTACTATTTTTCATGGTAAAAATTTACATTTTTAAACTGACCAACAAATTTGGCCTGGCGAATCACTCGACAAAACATAAAATCTCTGAGCCAATTACAAGCTGAGAAAATAAAGCGGCACACATACCCATAGGCGCGTGCGGTCACGCAAACTCATATACACATGCGCCACCAGGTACTAACATCAAACGAAACTAACTTACTGTTTGAAGGAATAATTAAGTTATCTAAATTTTATGTTAGTTCATAAGAAGTTTTAACTGAATATTTTCGTAAGTAATTGTATTCGCCAATAAGTGAAACCAGTTTGCTCACTATCTTTTGGCTAGGTCTATTATGATTGCTAACTACTGGCCCCACTGGAATGTTTGGTTTGTGAATTTTTAGGTAGCCACATCGTGGTTGTGGACTTTAATATAAAATATATTTCTCTAACTGAAGATTGGAACCTGTGATGAGCACTGAAGTACACTTGGAGAACCCAAATCACCACAACACATCTTTTTAAAGACGTGACGATCGTTTCACTAACAAAGGTAGCGTCATCAGATGATGAAAAATTCTGACTACTTACTACTAACATCACCTTTTATACTGAATCTAAAGAACGATGCCAAGAGCGAGACTAAATCGCAAGCAAATTTTTCAGTGTATTGTATTTTAATTGCTGGACGAGGTTTTTGAACTTCCTTTATCAAGGTTTCAGAATGTTTATCTGCATCAGACAGAGCGCAAACAGAGGACTACAAACCAGTGTCAGAGTTCGGTTTAAGGAACTTTTATTTTTTATTGCCCTAGAAATATAAATACTTTCGTACGAATCTAGCTTCGCTGGCTGTCTGACATTTTTGATAAGTTTCAGATTTTCTTTATCAATGTGGTGGTTATTATATAGATATAAAGATACGGTCGTGTAGGCAAGTCATGCGCCGCACCACATATCTGGGATAATAACGACCACATTGATAAAGAAAATCTGAAACTTCTCGAAAACATTCGACAGCCAGCGAAGCTAGATACATACGAAAGTATTTATATTTCTAGGGCAATAAAAAACAAAAGTTCCTTAAACCGAGCTCCGCCACTGGTTTGTAGTCCTCTTTTTGCGCTCTGTCTTTGATGAAGATAAACATTCCGAAATCTGTGAGGTAAAGTGATAAAGGAAGTTCAAAAACCTCGTCCAGCAATTAAAATACAATACACTGAAAAATTTACCTGCGATTTAATCTCCCTCTCGGTGTCGTTCTTTACCTAAGATTCAGTATAAAAGGTGATGTTAGTAGTAAGTGTTACAGTTTTTCATCCTCTGATGATGCTAACTTTGTTAGCGAAACGATCGTCAGGGCTTTAAAAAGATGTGTTGTGGTGATTTGGGTTCTCAAAGTGTACTTAAAAGATATTTTTTTTTTGCTGACTAAACAGATATGTATTTTGAAGTTCATTCTTTATAGTTTGAATTTGTTGGGTCTCTCATAATTTGTTAAATTTTCTGCAGTAATAAAATTATCAATTTTTACGTTGTATGTGTCCCTATTTATAGCTACTGTTGTATTTCCTTTATCAACTTTAGTAAAAACTAAATCGTTTTCTGATATTTCATGCTGAATTCATTTGACAATTTTATTTTACTTAATTTGACGTTTGTCATATTTTAAATTAAAATCTCTTAAAAATTCGCATGCTTTTAGTTTTTCATATTGTTTTATAGATCTGAAAGCTATTTCGGATTCAGAACCTAATATCTCTTTAATTTTGTTTGTAAATTTAAATTCTGGACAGTATGTATAGCATTTATTTAGAAAATAAATCTCTGAGTTGTAAAAATTGTATCGCTTAGGATTTCAAATATTGTGTAGAAGTTATATGTTGTGAGGGACTCCGTTCACAATTACGTAAGTGTAGTGTCCATTTAAAGTTTCTAATTTTGTTTGCCTGTGCTAAGCGTTTTTTAAATTTCAATTCGCTAACTCAAATAAATGTTTGATCATGTAATATATCAAATTCTATGGGATGTAATTTATAAGTAAGTTCTTAACCTTAGTGTAAAGAAGCAAACTATCACAAATGGAAAATCATTTCTTGGATTCTTCTTTCAGCCAGATGAAGCTGGCTTTCCTGGTAGTAATTTTGCATTGATTTGATGTTGCTGTGGTTGTCAGGATGACGCACTTCTGGATGACCTACTTTCCTATGCACTCTTAGTTACACCATGCATTCTTAGAAGCCTTCATCTGCTTGATCTCCAATTTTCTATACAATTAGGCAAGTTCTGCAATAGAGGACCTGTTCAATTCATTAATTGGTAAAACCATTCCATACTAAATACAGACGTAAAGACTATTTCTCTGGCTTCACAAATGTTTGGTTTCTTTTTCTTTTCTGTAACCAGTTTCGCTGCTTGACAGTGTTATCAGACAGGAAAAAATTGCATTGATTTATGGGTATTCATGACAACCACAAATAAAAATCTGTAGCTACGTTATGATATTTTGATTAAAAAATTATAATAAAATAAAAATGAGATGTATGGCCTGTTCAAAATGTCGACGTGATGTGTGTCAGTATTGAACACGAAAATAGAATTAAACTATAACAATAGCTACTAACTGACAACAATTACAACAATAAAATAGTTCATCAATAAATCAGACTATACAACGAAAATAGCGACACACATGAATATATTGTCTTATTACAACTTTTTTAATACAGTTAGAGGTATCTTCTTTCAAGTATGTAATTAGAAATAAGAACTTCCGAGAAAGGGGAATCGATTAGATGAGTTTGCTCATTTATAACAAGGTATATAGCTATTGTCGTGTATATGCTTTTTTACTTCTAAAGCTTAAAAAAGTCACGTGTGTGCTTGACTACAAAAATGTAGTGGCTCTATGTGGTTATTTACTGTGCATCTATGTTGAGTATGAATAATATGTTTTGCAAATGTAGATTTGTCAGCGTGGTTATTTCTAAATGCAGAAATATATTCCTTGTATCTAGACCCACAGTAAATAAATGCATAGAGCCACTACCTATATATTTGTAATTACAAGCGCAAACTTGTCTTTTTTGAAGCTTTAGAAGTAAACAAGCACATACACGACAGTATACCTTGCCTTAAATAAAAAACTGATCCAATAAATTCCCCTTCTTGAAACTTCTTTTTCTAATTAAATACTTGAAAGAAAATAGCTACGTCTAACTATATTTAAAAAACTCGGGACGCAGCAAGTGAGTTATGGTAGTGATATTTTATTAAATGCTTATAATTTAAATAACTCAATTTTCTATAAACTTAGAGGTTTTTTTTTTTTTTTATGTCAACAACACACCACGAGGGCTTACAGCCTAAATACTATCGTACCGTGGGTGTTGACAAGGAGGAAAGAGGCAGCTTGTTAATTCTGGACTTGAAGGTTTGGAGGTTCGGAGGAGAAGGAAAAACATGTGCCGGCAAGGAATTCCACAACTTGGAAGTCCTCGGGACAAAAGAGCGGGCATAACAAGATGTTCTATGTCTGGTAACCTGGACGTTAAAAGGGTGCATTCGCTCTGTTCCCCTGGTAGATCTGCTGGGGGCAGCAGGTGAGGGAATTATGGAGGAAAGCTCCTCTGAGCAGTGCCCGTGCAGATATCTATAAAAGAGAGAGAGGTCACCAACGGCACGTCGGTGGGCAAGGGATGGAAGCCTTTGGGTGAGGGTAGGGTCACCGATGAGACGTATAGCTCTCTTTTGAATGGAGTCCAGGATAGCGAGTGTAGAAGCGGCAGCTGCACCCCAGATGTGGGAGCAGTATTCGAGGTTTGGCCTTATTTGTGAAGTGTATAAGGTATAGAGATTAGTTGGTGAAAAGAATTTGCGAGCACGGAACAGGAAACCCAATTTCTTAGCAGCCGCTTCTGCAATTGATGTAACATGTTGGTGCCAATTAAGATTTCGATCCACAGTAATGTCAACAAAAGAAAAGGACTCATTACTTTGAATAACTTGGTTGTTCATTGTGATCGGTCTAGGGCTGGTGTATCTCTTGTGAGAAAGAAAGCAAGACTTAATTTTGGTGGGGTTGAATTGTACAAGATTTCTACTTCCCCAGTCTAATATTTTTAGGAGGTCTACGGAGACAGAACCCTCCATGAGTCTGTGATCCTCATCTAATTGGGCTAAAGAGACAGGCTTAGAATATTGTATGTTTGAGTGGAGGGTGCTGTCGTCCGCGTAACTGTGAACTGGGTTGGATGTGCTAGAGAGGAGGTCATTGATGTGGAGAAGAAACAAAGTAGGGGCTAAAGCTGAACCTTGAGGAACTCCTGCATTAATTGGATACAGTTTAGAGGAATGGCCATCCACAACAACAGATATGCTCCTGTTGGAGAGGAAATTTGCTGTCCAGGTACAAAGTTTTGGTGGTAGACCATAGGCCGGAAGTTTATTAAGCAGCGCTGCGTGCCAGACCTGGTCGAATACTTTGGATATGTCTAGAGCAACAATCTGGGATTCACCGTGTTGTTCCATAGACTTGTTCCAAGAATGGGTGACAAAGGAAAGGAGGTCGGCAGTCGATCTGCGCTGACGGAATCCATACTGCCTGTCGTGGATTAGACTGTGTTTTTCAAGGAATTTTAGTAGTTCGGTGTTTATATACTTTTCCATCACTTTAGAGATGACTGAAAGGAGAGAAATAGGCCTGTAGTTGCTAGGAAGCGCTTTGGATCCTTTCTTGGGGATGGGTTGTACTCGAGCAGTTTTCCAGTTACTAGGGAATATGCCTTTATTGTAAGATATCTGAAACAGACGAGTCAGGACAGGAGCAAGTTCTGGTGCGCATTTTTTGAGAACAATTGCTGAGATCTCGTCAAGGCCAGAGGCTTTCCTGGTATTAAGAGAAGAGAGCATCTTTCGTACCTTTTTAGTTTGGAAAATGATATCAGTCATTTTATGCGCGACATTGGGGACTGTTGGTGGTTGAACATTTGGAGGTGGGTTGAGAGTAGAATTTCCGGCGAACAACGAAGCAAAAAGTTCAGCCTTGCCCAAGGCGGTAGAAACAATTTCATCACCTGAGACAAGAGGTGGGAACGTGCTCTTGCAGAAATTATTCCCAATAGACTTAGCAAGAGTCCAGAAGGGTTTGCCGCCGTTGGAGCTTGAGAGGACTTTGTTTTTGATGTGGTTATTAAACGAGTTTTTTGCCTCAGAAAGAATGCGGACATAGCGGTTTCTTGCGTCGTTGAATGCTTGACGATTTTCTTGACTGGGATTGTGTAGAAGCGTTTTATGAGCTTTGACCTTTTCAAGTCTGGCCTTGTCACAGGATTTAGAAAACCAGGGCTTTTGAGTGGCTGAAGAGGTTTTCTGTGTACGTGGAATAAATAATTCCATGCCAGCTTGGATAATTTCGGTGACGTTTTGTGAGATATCAGAGGGGTCAGGATGAGAGAAGCAGACAGACGCCCATGGAAATGAGGAAAAGTAATCCCGCATTTCGTCCCAGTTTGCGGAGTTGTAGTGCCAAACGATACGTGGGTGTGATGACTGTGTGACCTCGGGTTGCATTGCACAGGAAGCAGTGACCATGCCGTGGTCTGAGCGACCAAGGGGGGCGGTGACTGATATCTTATAGCATTCAGGATTTGTAGTAAGAAGGAGATCCAAGGGATTTGAGCTGTGTGTTGGGATACGAGGAAAGTAAGCAGGTTGCTGTACCATATTGGCCAAAGAATTGCTGACTGCAAAGGCCTCCGCTGCTCTCCCTTGTGGATCGGTTTTTGAAGATCCTAGCCATTCCTTATTATGGACATTGAAGTCGCCAAGAATAGTGACCTCGGAGGAAGGATATTCAGAAATCAGATAGTCGGTTTTTTCAGAAAGGTAGTCAAAGAGCTGGACAAAGTTGTTGTCAGAAGGTGACCGGTAAATGCAACAGATGAATTTAGTTGCAGCCCTGAGAGAGAGTTTTATCCATAGTATGTCTTTTCTTCCAGCTTCTAAATTGGGAAGTCTGGTGCAGGGTAGATTGCTACTGACGTATGCGCACACGCCTCCATGCAATCTAAAGGCAGTAAGGAGCTCATACCCCGGGAAATTAAGGTGATTAGTGGCTGTTTTGGCACTGATTTGGGTTTCGGTGAGGAAGAGGAGTTGGGGCCTGTTAGCCTGGAGGAAATGGTGGACGGAGTTCAGGTTAGAATTTAGGCCACATATATTCGAAAAGGATATGTTAAATCTTGATGTTGGCGCCCCCTGTACACCCCTCTCCCGGAGATCCGAATGGAGGGGTATTTTGCCTCCGGAATATTTTATACAAGGAGGAGCCATCATCATTTTTGCTTATAAGGGAAACCGACTCACACACCAGAACCGGAAACGTCCGTTGGGACTTCACCGGCCCCTTGATGTATGGGGTGGTACCTCCTCGGGCGTGAAAAAATCTTTTACTATTACATAAAGGAAAATTCCACTACCACCTGCTATGGATTGGATTGGATCAATGTCTACCCCTTTAAAAATAAGATTAATAAAGGGACTATCAATTGTCCAGTAGTTATGATTTTCGACATAGTAGGAGGATACAAAACATTTTCATCATTTTGCATCCATGCCTATTGTCGGTTACTTTTAATACGTAGTAAGGTCTTTCCTAAGGCAAGATATCCACAAAATTTCATTAAAATAACTTTGTAATTTTCGGAGAAAAAAATTTTTTTCGAAAGAAAATTTAAAATTTGAATAACTCAATTTTCTCTAATCTTAGAAAGTTAAATTTTGGTACGTAGTAATGTCTCTCCTGAGGCAACATATATAGTAAATTTCATTAAAACATCTTTGTTACTTTCGGAGAAAGAAAATTTCGAAAGGAAACGCAAAATTTTTCCAGAAAACCCCGTCCGATTTTTCTAGATAACGAACTCATCCAAGCCATTAATAAAAGAAAGGCACTTGCCAAGTTTCATCGAAATCGGTTAATTATTTTTTGAGTTATCAGACGGATATATATATATATATATATATATATATATATATATATATATATACATATATATATATATATATATATATATATATATATATATATATATATATATATATATATATATATATATATAAATTAAACCTATTTATAAATGAACTTTAATAAGATATTATGCTGTGACAATACCTCTCTCAAGCAGTCGCGATTTCTCCTAGTGAGCTAGGTGTGCGCCGCACACCCTAAAATATAATCAAAATGTGCACAGTTATATATGTTTTATTTCTTTTTCTCTTAGTCTTAATACACTACATATTTTCTGACAATCGATTTAATTTACTTAGAAAGTTTAATTTTGGTAGGTAGTAAGGTATTTCCTAGGATAAGATATCCACCAAATTTCATTAAAATAACTTTGTAATTTTTGGAGAAAAAAAATTGTTTCAAAAGAAAATTTAAAATTTGAATAACTCAATTTTCTATAAACTGAGAAAGTTGAATTTTGGTACTTAGTAAGTCCTCTCCCAAGGCAACATATATAGTAAATTTCATTGAAACAGCTTTGTTATTTTCGGAGAAATTTTTTTTGAAAGAAAACTCAATTTTCCCGGAAAAACGCGTCCGATTTTCCTGCCTAACGAACTCATCCAAGCCATTAATAAAAGAAAGGCACTTGCCGAGTTTCATTGAAATCGGTTAATTATTTTTTGAGTTATCAGACGGATACATATATATATATATATATATATATATATATATATATATATATATATATATATATATATATATATATATATATAAACATATAAAAATTGAAACTGACCCCGGATATGGGTTCTAGGAGTCCTAAATCGCGCTGATTTGAAAAATTTTTTGCAAAGTCTCACCATCGATACCTGTCTATTAGTGAATTTTTTAAAATAAAAATTCACTAAAAGTTGTAATAAACAATAGATTGATGTGTGTCGATATTTCCATTGTATTAGAGAGTCTGATTTATTGATTGTATTGTTTAGTTATTTTATTGTTGTAATTGTTGGTAGTTATTATTGTTATAGTTTGATTCTATTTTCATGCTAAATATTGACAGACATCACGTAGATATTTTGAACACATGAGCTGTCATTTTTATTTTATTTTTTAGATAATTTTTTGATGAAAATATAACGTAGCAACGGATTTTTATTTGTAGTCGTCATGAATACGTATAAATGAATGCCATTTTTTCCTGTCTGATGATGCTGTCAAGTAGCGAAACCGGTTACAGAAAAAAAAAACGAACATGTGTGAAACGCAAGAGAAATAGTATCTACGTCTGTATTTAGTATGGAACGGTTTCACCAAGTGGGGGCAACAACAATTAATTAATGATATATTATATTAATACTAAATACAGACTTTGTGACCATTTCCCTGGCTTCACTAGTGGTTTTCTTTTCTGTAGATGAAAGACGTAGCCAGCGTGTAAGCCAACTGGAGCAAATGGCCCTTTTGAGTTCCAGGTGTTCTTTAACGTTTCTGATATATTAATGTTATTAGGTAAAAATCTGAACATTTCTGAATGGCTAAAAACTAACAACTATACATATATCAATACAAAAAGGTCTTAGGATTTGTAGAAATCGTATTTTATAATAAAGCCCGGCATAAATCAAATAATTCTTCATCTCCCTGTAAGGCTAGATGTATTTTCACCATAATTAGAACTGTAGACCGGTTTCGCTCTAATTACAACTCATCAGTACAGTATGCTAATTACAGCGAGAGCACACCTATAAAGTAATACGGCTATAGTAGCCAGCCTCCTAGAACATTGTGAGATGTACGACAGGGTCGCCATCTCGGTGTAGAACCAGTAGGTTGTCACGACAACTTCAAATAACACAAAATGTTATAAAATAGAGATTGTGTACAACCAACAAGGGATAATGCATCTAAGGACACTTACATACATACATTGTCCCTATCTTAGGGAAGAAATGAACCAAGGCTAACAATTTACAAAATTGTTGGTTGTACACAGTTTCTATTTTATAACATTTTCTGTTATTTGGAGGTGTCGTGACGACATACTACCTGGTTCCGCACCGAGATGGCGACCCTGTCGTACATCTCACAATGTTCTAGGAAGCTGGCTGGCATAACCATATTAGTTTATAGATGTGTTCTCGCTGTAATTAGTATACCGTACTGATGAGCTCTAATTAGAGTAAAACCGGTTTACAGTTCTCATTATGGTGATAATACATCCAGCCTTACATACATTGTTCCTATCTTAGAGAGGAAATGGGCCAGGGCTGACAACTTACAAAATTGTTACTTGGTTATACACAGTCTCTATTTTATAACATTTTGTGTTATTTGGACCTGTCGTGACAACATACTACCTGGTTCCGCACCGAGATGGCGACCCTGTTGTTCATCTCCCAATGTTCTTCATCTCCATTTTCAATTTCTATATCTTCAATACTCTAGCCTGGACAATGCCAATAACCAACCTTCTAAACTGATATTGTTTTTTCATCCCCTTATTACGCTAATTTTAAAAATTTTATTAGCCAAAATGCCAATAAAATTTTAAATTAGAGAGGCCCTAATTCTCGCAGTTTAAAAACAATATATATGAAAACTGTTATAAGTTATATAAAAATATAATGTTCAATCTAGTAGGGCCACTTAACTGAAAAGCTCTCGAGACATAATGCCAAATTTTAAACTAAATATGCTCGTGTGTTTTACTTTAAAATACACTGGATCAAAAACTCTCATAATTTATGTTAAGTAGATAACCTTGTATAAAAACCTAACCTAAGCTATTAGATGCCTATACCTCTTCTATGAACATCAGAAAAAGCCTTGCTTGTAAAACATTCATAATAATATAGTATCACATCTTCATTTATTTAATTAATATATAAAATCTATTTTGTAATGAATATTTCAAAGTTTTTTGATAAGAAAATATGTCTGATTACAGTTTTTGGGTTATTTTACCCAAACCTAGCTATGACTTAGTAATTGAGACTGATTATGAAGCACATCGCAGCATAGCTACAGTAGATAATGTAAAACATCCAAAGTTGACTCTAGGGCAAAAGATTAAACTGATTCCAGGTTTAATGAAGTATATGATTCCACTGGCTTCTGTCTACTTGTTTGAATATTTTATTAACCAAGGCACTGTAAGTATAAGTTTTATAAATAATGTATAACTAATAATGATATTCAGATTAGCTGACTCATCATTTAATGAAATTTTGACACGATACAAAAAAACTCCTGTCGCATCAATTGACTTTCCAAATAAGATACTGGATTTGTGATGAAAGATGCCTTTAAATGTTGTACTCATGAAGAGGGAGTCCAACTCGTTTTTTTTTTTCAACAGGCCAATTAAGTAGTTGAGATAAGCAACATTGTAGCTAAAAAGAAAAATGAATATCCAAAGTTTTAGTTAGCCAATAACACAACACTTACGAAATGCGATCTCAAGGTACAATTTATGTTGATAATTATAATGACTTAAGAAGCTAGAAAGCTTGGTATATGTCAAGTTATCTTGTCTCGTGTTAGTATTTCTAATGTTAACCTTTTCCCTGTGAAAGGTATGTTAATATGTTACTTTATTGATGTAAAGATTGTATTGTATTTTTGTTTCTTTAACGTCGGTCTATTTCCGCGACTATGGCTAATCACCAAGCCAGGAAGCAATTTCACCGCACTATCCTGGTGATTTTGCCGAATCCACTCCTTTCTTTAAGGCTAGGGATATTTAACGTGCTCAACATCGCATGGTACACAGGACCGACATATTAACATCTTTAACGTGTCCAACATCGCATGGTACACAGGACCGGCAGATTAACGCCCTCTCCGGAGGGCGGTACGTGCAGACATTTAAGTCAAACACAATGCCACAGCATCGGTTGATGTTAACTTACAGTATGTACTGAAACATAATTTGACGATTCTACTGGGAATTGAACCCGGAACCATTGGGTCCAGATGCACGCGTTCTTTCCCTTGAACCACCGAGGCTGCTAATTATAAAGATAATTGAATTAATTATTAGACTGTTAACCAATTAACTCCGCTTATACACACAAAAAAAGTATGGTATCAAATTTTCATGAAAATTCTAAAAATGCTAAGTTGGATTTTGGTACCAAGAACAAAGTACAAAATAAAATTTCTATAAAGACAACTTGTCGAAGATACAAAGGTTTTTGGAAAAGCACACACAACTGTACCTTGCATGGATTGTCTCCCCAAGTTCATAACTCGGGGAACAAGATGAGAGCAATAATAATCTCTGGTATCAGTTCCCCAACTTATGAACTTTCCAAATGATTATCGAAAGAGCTCAGTACATTGAAAGTTCAGCCTCCTAGTGTTTCAATGAAAAATTTCATTGAATTTTCATTAATAGAATAAGAGATATCAAGTTGAAACCAAATGAAGAAGTTATTTCTCTCAATTTCAAGTCATTATTCCCCAGCATCTCTATCGGCATAGCTCTTGAGTATCTTCAGGACGTGCTTTATGATAGCCAGCTATCGGACATACAGGTGGAGGAATATATTAAGTTAACTTTGCTATGTAAGGGAAGAGCGGGCAAAGTGATATACTAATTTATAATTTTTGTTGTGTGCCGGACTTTCATCAGACACCATGCATTGTTCGCTTTACACAGTTGGCACTTCTAGTTGAAGTATGGGCACGCTCTGTTGTAGTTGTGTAGAATACTGATATTGTTTGTGTTTTCGCCATCAAAATTGTAAGTATTTCTATTTATTGTGAAGGCCCTCTCATTGCTTTACTAAGTATTTTCTTGGCTTACTCTTTGTAATTCGACAACACAAAGTCTTGAGAACATAATCATCAACAAGCATGCTATTCCCACTATGTTGAAAATTGATATTCATTTTTTATCTCTGTTGCATCATGTCAGGCAAAGTGAAATAGAGCTGTGGTGTGTAAAGTGAAATACTATTTCACTTTGCCCGCACTTTTTCAAATGGTTTTATTTTCGTACATAATTTATTCAAGGTCAAAATGGTTTATAAATACACACGGAAAGCTAATCATCAGGGATGGGATCAAAATCAAATGGAAGCAGCACTGACATCTGTCAGGCAAGGAAGCGAAATAAACATGGCAGAGAGGATTCACAATGTTCCAGTTGCAACACTGTTTAGGAGACTAAAAAAACCTGTGGAAGAAGGAGCAAAAAAATGCTTGGGAAGATTTTGATCAGTCTTCAGTGCTGAGCAAGAAAATGTTCGCGTTGAGTATCTCTTAGAAATGTAAAAACGACTTTTCGGCCTGACAAGGTCAGATCTCAGGCATCTCGCCTTTCAATTTACTGAACGAAATCAAGTGACTCATCCATTCAATTGTGTAGATCGAAAATCAGGTAAGGACTGGATTGCTACGATGACATTTAGAGCTATCTTTATGGCTTCCTGAGAAGACTTCAGCAGCATGGGCTTCAGCATTTAATAAAGTAAACGTTAACAAGTTTTTTGATCTTCTTGAAGGGTTGTATGAAACTCACAAGTACACTCCGGATAGAATATATAACTGTGACGATACTGGGATCACTACTGTACCCAACAGGCCGTCTAAAATAATATCCAGCAAGGGGAAGAAGCAGGTGGGCGTATTATCATCAGCGAAAGGGGAACGCTTGTCACGGTTGAAATTTGCTACAGTGCTACTGGAAACTACATTCCACCAGCACTGATATTTTGAAGGGTCCGAAGTATACATTGTTTGAAAAGGGCATTCTCCCAACACAAACATTTTCACACATCCATCCGGATGAATGCAGTGAAATATCCTTGTAGAGTGGTTCAAACATTTCCTCACATATTCGAAGCTAATAGCTGAAGAATGTGTTTTGTTCATCTTTGGTCATGCTATGCACGTCAATAATCAAAGAAGTGATAATGTTGGCAAAAGAAAGTCATGTGGGCATGTTGGTGTTGCCTCCACACAGCACACATCGACTACAGCCGCTTGATGTTGCCTTCATGTATCATCTGTCAGTATATTATGAACAAGGTGTAAGGGTATGGCTGAGAGAAAACCCTGGCAAAGTGGTCAGTATCCTTGAGGTTGGGTCCCTTTTTGGAAATGCATACGCAAAGGCAGCCACCTTACAGAATGCAATCTCTGGTTTTAAAAAATCTGGTATTTACCCATTTGAAAGAGTTTTCCCTATTCAGCTGCTGAGACAACAAATATTTTTCCGAAAAGTAATGGGGATCAAGCGACGAAACTTTCAGTTTCAACATCTTTAATGGCAACATTTGTTTCATCTTATGAAATTCTACCCATTCCTCATGTGGATGCTTCAAATGACAGTGGGCCTGGCGATGGAGTAACAAAACGTCTTAAGTGTAAGCGTCGCAGAGGCACGACAACTATAGCTACAAGTACACCTGTCATTGAAGAACTGAAAAAGAAGAAGGCAGAACAAGAAGCAAAGAGTGAAAAGGTGTCAAGAAAGAGTTGAGAAGGTAAAAAAGCAAGTCTTTCCTTCAGACACTGATACCGACACAAGAGTCAAACTGGACGAGTGATTCTGAGTGTGCAGAGTCATTCTCTTTTGATGAAGACGAAGGAGTTAACAACAATAGCCAAATCAACACACCCGACGTGATAGATGAAGGAAGCTGGGTAATTGTTAATTATGGTGGAAACCGTTTTCCTGGTTTGGTTATGGAGGAATCCAGCAATGAAGTAAAAGTAAAATCAATGGAAAAAACACAGAAATATTTGCGATGGCCCCTGAAGGATGACATAATGTCATATTCATATGCTGGTCTATATATGACAATCCAGGAGCCAAAAGCAATCCGAAGGGGATTCTTTAGCATCCCCGATCTGTCTCAGTTTATCAATAAATAGCCTAAATCAAGGCTTATATTTTGTTTTACTTTGCAGATTTGAATTGTTGTTGAAAATTTATAAATGTGTTTATCTTATGATTGTTATATAATTTCAATTTGCCTGCCCTAGTGCGGGCAAAGTGAAATAATGCCTCCAAGCAGAAAACTTTTTTTTCTGTCAACTGTGATTAGCTGCACCCGCCAGTGCTTTTGACTTCTAAAGGGCAATAACATATAAGTGAGATGCCAGAAATTGTGATTTTTTGGAGTATAGTCAAAGTTGTTAGGACCTTGGGAATATTAACCATGTCACTTTACCCACCCTTCTCCTACATCTGAGAGGTTTTTTCGAATCAGCGGGAAGCTTTATCGGCAAACGGAGGAAACCACAATGGAAAACCTATTGTCTTCCTTCGTTGCCGAACTCTTCATGAGCCGATTTGAGTGAGTTTGCTGGGGCGGTGGAGTATTTTCAAAGGATATTGTTGAGATATGTCGACAAACTTTTTGCCATATTTGACCTTAGTAAAGATAATATCAATAAATTTGTTAATAAGTTGAACAGTATATTCTCTTCAATCAAGTTTACTTATGAAATGGAGAACAACAACCAATTAGCTTTCCCTGGCACCCTTGTCATCAAAAATATAGATAGGTTAGAATTTCACATTTATAGAAAAGAAACTTCTACCAATCACTTTATACCATATCAGATTCAAATTATCCTTTCGGTCACAAAATCTCGAGTTTATGCTTTCTTGTTCGGAGGTTACCTACTCAGTTTCCCTCTGATCAGTAAGCGATACAATTCAGAGATGAATAAAACTATATATATATATATATATATATATATATATATATATATATATATATATATATATATATATATATATATATATATATATATATATATATGTATGTGGTTTGTAATGGTTTCTCTCCAGATATTGTGTATAGATTAGTTACTAAGCATAGGTGGAAAATGCTAATAAGCAACATTACGACATTGAAGCCTGAATGTGATGAGCCACCCAAAAAGTTTCCTGTATTTCTTTTCTACCCTTTTCTTACCAAATGGCTCAAGAAGCAAAAAGTAATATTCAAACATAATGACTTCAGAGTCGCTTATAAAGTTGATAATTTGAAGAGCCTTTTGGGTGCACCAAAGGATACTATTGGTCGAATAAGGATAAAGCAATTTAAAAAGTAAAATAATTTTACTGTGTAATCAACCTTTATAATTTGTCACCGCCATGGTACTAATACCCTGACAGCATACTGTAAATATTATGCATAGTACAGTAGCTTTTCAAAAGATTGTGCCTTTATTTCTAAATTGTTTTTACATAATATTTTGTGGAATTTATGATTCAGGTATAACAGTGTACATTTTTTAAACTTTTACCTGTTTCGCTTTAACCTCTAAAATAGAAAACTGCAGAATCACATTTGGTATAGTAGCACTGTCTATACTACATAAATTATGACCTAGATTAGATCCGATAGTTTTATTGATTTTTATTTCACTATATATAAATCTTTTTCTCTGCTGGCTAATTTGCAGTACATGTATTCACATTAATGCCAATACCTTGACAATACTGATTGTCGATAGTGTCTTATAACAGATGAGTCTTATCATAGGCCTTTGGCCTCTCAGCGCTGCGACCCCATTGGGTCTTTTGTGCATGACTCGTTTGCCTATTTTCTGGAGTTTTCAAGTCACCGTTCCCAGATATTTAAGTCTTGTGCAGAAGTGAGCTGTGCAGTCACATAGCAAACATTCTGTTTTTGCTGCTGCTTCAATACAGTATCTGCATATTTCACTGTCCACTTTACCCATCTTCATAAGGTCATACCTTAATAGCGAGTGCCCTGTGAAAAATGCTGTGATTATTCTCAAGTTGTTCCTCTTCAGACTTCTCTGTTGACATGATAAACCGTTTGCCTGTCTTAAATCTGGCGGTTTACTCCAGTATGGCAGCATTTGGTTCCTCTCCCAAATATCAAGTTCATTTCTTGTGGCTTTTTGTTAGTCCACAATAGGGCTCTGGACCATAGAATGGTATTGCCCTGCCTTTTTGCAATTCTATCTGCTTCCTCCTTTCCTTCAATGCCTTGAATGATTTCAGAGCCTTTAGTACTGCCTGACTGTCTGAGACAATGTACATCTCACTATGTTCTTTGTATGCAAACCTATACAGAGATTTAAGGCAAGAGGTCTGGAAAACGTGTAAGTTTTTCCTAGCGAATTAGCGAGTCTGAAGTTAGGTCCTCTTATTTCCAGTCCTGTTCCCTCCATTTGTTTAAACCCGTCTGTATACCATATGGATGAGTTGTTCGACAATACTGAAGAAAACTGTAGTGCTTATGACACATCCTTGACATATAAATCACTTTAGCCACAATATTTTTTTCTTTGACGATAACTCACTTGCTGCTGGGTAAAGTATCTTAAGTGAAATAGCAAAATGAATTTCACAAGTTCAGAAATAGTGTCTCACCCCCACTAGTATTTTTACCTAAAAACAAAAGGATCTGCCTCCTACAGATTTTTTAAGACTTGAAAACATTTTGAGTGTCTTTCATTTAGTATTAATCTTGAACTATTAAGTACTTACATGTAAACCCATAAATGTTTATTTATATTTTATATATTGGAGGCCTTTTCTTGAAGGCAAATATTATCTATACATTTTATAAGCATACATAATAAGTCACTGACAATTTTATATATTATTGTAAGGCTCACAGCACAAACATGATATAAGTAAGTGTAGCAGCTGATTTGCTATGTTCTTCGATAGCTCTAATTTATTACGTGTAATTGAACAGTTGCATGTACATCAGGGGTCACATGGTAAAGAAAACATTAACACGGGTTAATTAAATGAATTTATTGCACAATGGGCAAAGTTACACAGACAATAAAAACCAGAAGCGGTGTAATATAAACAAAATACCTTTTCTTGCCGGGGAGGTCGTGGATGAGCAGCTCGATGTGTTTCGGGAACCTTCCTTCTTCACAGAGTAAATGACTTGTTGCACAGATGGAAAATAAAAAGCAGCCTCCTGCTCTGGTACCTGCAGTTTGTAGCACTTATGGCCCACATTGGTTTCCAACACCTTTCAGAAGGTCATGTGTCTGCTACAGGCCTGTCTGCGCCCCATGTTCAGAGGACAACAAAGGACTTGAACTGAGATTGTAACTGCACTATAGAAAGATCATTGATCAAAATGGGGAAATTGCAGTGTTCTTAATTCCGAAGTCTCGGTGTGCTTTGGGGTCGAGAACGGGAAGACGGCCTCTTAAGCCAGTCAGACGCTGTTCGAAAACGTAAATCTCCAGGCTGTCATCTTCAGGCTGACCATCGTTGCCTGACGGGCGCAGGATTACCAACTGTGTTTGGGTATCCATAGTCGGCACATGCGTGTGGCAAAAAGGTGTCGAAAATGATGACAGAACAGTAAGAATTTTCGAAATAAAAATTCACTGTAAACAATTAACTTGTCATGAAAAAGCAAAATTGAAATCTATCAAAGCTGTGGCATAGTGTCCGGAGGTAGTTAAATGATATACATGTTCTGCCCTTCAGATGTGGCATGAAGCTGTCCGCCAGTGTATCATGTGATGTTGGACTTGTACATGACCCCTACACTGTTTAATGATAGGCTATAGTCGGGCAAATAGGCCCACGTTCAACAAAAAAGAATAGAGTAAGAACATTAATACTTATTTAAACACCAGTGGTAACCAACATTATAAAATAAATTTTGTTCACAGTTTGACTTGGTAGACTTTCCAGGCATATCCCTTGATAGAGCAGATCAGTATCGTTGGCTACAGGTTGTTTACCAGGTTGGTGTGTTTTTGTCAAGATCTTCAGTAAATTTCTTTCATATACGCTACATCTGGATTTTATCAGTTTTACAGGTAAATAAAATAAATAATCGTATTATTTCATCACTCTTATGTTTGTTTTCTGTTTCCGGTAGCTACTCAATGTGGTGTTGTTTACCACTCAAGTTATTTATGTATACATACCAAGCTTCTGGATAGTCTTAGTACTAACATTGTGGGAAGGATTTCTTGGTGGGGCAGCTTATGTCAACACTTTTTATAAAATCTCGCTTGATGTAAGTACTTTTATAACCACATGTTTACACAGATTTAAAATTAAATCGTAAAGTTAGAAGTGTTTATAATAGATATGCATTAAACTAAACCAAACTTTTTTTTCAAGATTATTTATAAAGTTTTGTACAGTTCCTTTTTCTGGTAATTGGCATCCATGTAGTTTGTTTGGGAATCTGGAAAGTTTTTTTTACAATATTTATAACACAGTTCATTTTATTTGCATCTATTTTGCCACATATTTTCATTCAGTCTATGACATTAATTAACAAACCAGAACAGTTCAACCAGCTTTAAATTTTAATCAATCTTTATAGCAAATTCATAAAGAAGAAATTTGATAAGGATAATATTACAACTGTTGAACTTTTAAAAAATGTTTTTTAAAATAGCGTGTACTTGAGTTGCTAGAACCAATATCCAGTTCCAGTTTTAATTTATATATATATATATATATATATATATATATATATATATATATATATATATATATATATACATACATACACACACAGGTGTTCAGTCAAAGAACAGACACAGAGCAGGTACGTGTAGAAGATCCCAAAATATGATGATTTATGCAACTTATGTAGATCAAGATTCACCCTAGAATTTTTTAATAATTACATTTCATAAATTCTTTGCTTCACAGGAACCACATGAGTTACCCTTATTAAGACCTTAATCAGGTCAGGTGGTCAGATCAATTTAATCAAATTTCTGCAGGGCGTTACTCAATGGTGATGCCCCCTCTAATTAATTTTATTATCTGCTGATTAATCTTAGAAAGGGTAATACTGTTCAATGGGCAACAAAATTTTAGAGTTTTTTTGCTGTTAGTTTTTTGAAAAAAAAACTTTGATATACTGAAGTGAGTTTTGAATTTTAAATAATTTTATGATAATAGACTTTAATTTATAACTTGCTATTCAAATAGATGGTTGGCGTAAATTGTACTTTAATTTACGTAATTCATTCAACTCATTTTTTTTTTACTTTATATTTTTTATTACACTCTCAACATTGTAAAATGGATTAGGCATTTTTCTAAGTTAACAATTTAACAAACAGAATTAAATTATTAAAATAAAATAATGACTGTCAATAGTCAAGCGGGGAGAATTCAGGTTGCATTGTTTACAGTCATTATAATTTCTAAACGTCAATACGTTTCGGTTTGACATGATTATAAGGAACAAGAATTAAATTTCTACCAATATTTTTTATTTTTAAACATAAAAAAAAACATTGTCTGGTAGAAAAGCCTTTAATTCTCGTTCCTTTAATCTCCACAGTCATTAATAATCAGATTTGACCTATGTCACGCCTCCAACTCGGTAGCTGTCTGTAAGCAAAGGCGTGTGTCTAACAACAGCTACTGCGTTGAAGGTGTGGCATAGGTCAAAAACTGATTATTAATGACTGTGAAGTTTAAAGAAAAACTCTAGATGCAGCAAGTACGTTATGGTAGTGAATTTTCATAAGAATTGTACACTATTAGTAAAATATATTATTAAAACTAATTCTTTAAATTTAAATGGACCTTGGAGATCGGTTTTAGAGTCCCAGTTAGCGATTATTTGAAAAAATTTATATTTTATATGGAGCTGCTAAATTAAAATTTGGTCTTAGATAGATATAATATGTAAGTACTGCAAGTGCCTTTAAAAAAATGTGTTACAAATTTCGTTAAAGTTACAAACGTTTTTCAGAAGAAAAAAAAAATTTACAAAAGGAATGTACCTGTCGAATTATAAAAATATGTAAATACTGCAAGTGTCTTAAAAAAATTGTGTTACAAATTTCATTAAAGTTACAAACGTTTTTCAGAAAAAAACAATTATTTACAGAGGGAATGACAGGTATTTTTCCATATTAGTTGCTTGGATGGTTTAGTTTTAGTCCACCCATCCGGTTTTTACAAACAATAAACAACAAAAAAGATTTTAAATGTTATGGTAGAAAATTTTTGTAAAAATATTTCAAATCCGAAAGCTCAAATATCCCATTAAGCCATAATCTTCAATCTTGAACCTTAGTAACACCTATGTAAACGCACGTGGGTAATAAATTAAAGAAAAATAACATATTGAGCTTCGTTTTGTTTAAAAAAAAAAAAACTTTTTTGTTGTTTATTGTTTGCAAAAACTGGATGGGTTGACTAAACCAAAACCATTCAAACAATTAATAAGGAAAAATACCTGTCATATGTATAATTTGACAGGTACATTCCCTTTGTAAATAATTAATTATTTTCTGAAAAACTTGTATAACTTTAATGAAATTTGTAACACAATTTTTTTAAAGACGCTTGCAGTATTTACATATTATATCTAAGACCAAATTTTAATTTAGTAGCTCCATATAAAATATAACTTTTTTCCAATAATCGCTAACTGGGACTCTAAAACCAATCTCCAAGGTTAATTTAAATTTAAAGAATTAGTTTTAATAATATATCTTACTAATAGTGTACAATTCTTATGAAAATTCACTACCATAATGTACTTGCTGCATCTAGAGTTTTTTATAATTCGACAAGGACATTCCACAATTTTTTTAAAGGCACTTGCAGTACTTGCATATTATATCCAAGACCAAATTTTAATTTAGTAGCTCCATATAAAATATAAATTTTTTTCAAATAATCGCTAACTGGGACTCTAAAACGGATCTCCAAGGTCCATTTAAATTTAAAGAATTAGTATTAATAATATATCTTATTAATAGTGTACAATTCTTATGAAAATTCACTACCATAACGTACTTGCTGCGTCTAGAGTTTTTTTTTTGTGATACTGGAACCAATAAGTATAAGTTAGTATTTCTTTCACTTGCCAGGTTATTAAAAATATTGAAGAAGACAAATAACAATAAGCATGTGCTACTTACATTTGATCAACAATTATTGTGTCAGAAACTTTAGTACCAAATCAAAAGAACACTTTTTAATAACAACTCTAACATAATATGTAGAGATATAATATAAAGAGCTTTATAACAACAAACGTGGCTAGTGGCTACCACTCCATGTAAGGATGCCTTGCAAAATATAACCATAAACAATACTAACGAATCTTCGAATGTTTTGAGGTTAGACTGATATTGAAGAAATATATTTTTGGATTTTAATGCTACTGGCGCTGAAGAATCGGAAATTAGTACTGAGCTTATAGTTTTAAACCATTTCATTGAAGTGAAACTTTTATTTGGTATATTTTGTAATACCTATAGCAAAACATTTCAGTTTTAATAAATGTAAATAACACGTCGAGTGTCTGACATTTCAGCGTCGGCGACTCTCGTTTAGCGGTGACAGTTGCCCTACCATGCAGCGGTGTCAGATTGAGTAAATTAGAATGTATGATAAATCAAATGAGAATTATTGGTAACTCAACAATTATTAATATTAAGTCACATTTATTAGATGGATTAATTTTTTTGACGAACTTTTATTTGTCATTAATAAGTACAAATACATGTTATTACCTTATGTTTTACATGTTAAGATTTAAATGAAATTTTATTAAATCTGACAACCCGGCTCCTTTATATTTAATTTTCAGGTGACTGTGGCTCTATTTGAATTATCTCTTCAAAATTACGCATTCACAGTCTATCCATCCGTATCAACATTGAACCTGGGAAATGCTGTATGAAATTTGAACTGATATCTTAGACTGTTTCATTCATCTATTATTTTGATTTTTTAATAACTCCTGTCCTCATATGCCATTTAATTTGAAATTTGGTTAGCTGTTATATTGTAAAGTCTCCTATATATGTGAAAATTTTCATTCGAAACACTTCAATATTTCAAAAAATATTGCGTTTTCAAAATTTTCTTTACATTTTTTTCTAATAAAAATTAAACGCACGGTGCCCATCTACGAACTCATCCAAACCATTAACAAAATCAAGGTAATTCTCAAATTTGGTCGAAATCAGTCAAGTATTTTTTGAGTTAGCGATTGGATACATACACATATTATATATATATATATATATATATATATATATATATATATATATATATATATATATATATATATATATATATATATATATATATATATATATATATATATATATATATATATATATATATATATATATATATATAACATATAAAAATTGAAACTGACCCCGGATATGGGTTCTAGTCCCTAATTCGCGCTCATTTGAAAAATTTTTCCAAAAGTCTTACCATCGATACCTCTCTATTAGTGAATTTTCTTAATGAAAATTGACTAATAAGAACTAAAGGCTTTTCTACCAGACAATGTTTTTAATTTTTAAACATTTACAGTTCTCGCTGTAATTAGTATAGCGCATTGAAAAACAAACTTAGATGTTTCTAATTATGGTAAGAATGCATCTAGCCTTACATACACTGTCACAGTATTAGGGAAGAAATAGGTCAGTGCGGACAATTTACAAAAATTGTTGGTTGTACAGTTTCTATTTATAACATTTTGTGTTAATTGGAGCTACCGTGACAACATATTACCTGGTTTTGTACCGAGATTATGACCCTGTCGTACATCTCACAATGTTCTAGTAGGCTGGCTGCTTAGCTGTATTACTTTATAGGTGTTTTCACACTATAATTAGTATAGCACACTGATGAGCTATAATTAGAGCGAAACCGGTCTGCGTTTCTAATTTTGGTGAGCATGCATCTAGTAAAAGTCGTTGAAGACATTGTTACTTGAAAAAGGCAGCACAAAAAACTAGATTTATTAAATTGCCACCGACACAATGTAGGCTGGTAGAACACTCTTGACTGAAACAAGATGTCTACAGAATTGCTTTAGAAATGAAATAACTACCTACACACATTTGTACGAACGATATGATAAACAGACATGTATTGTTAATATTTATAGGTCGCCTGCAGGCAACTTTGGGGTATTTTGCGACCTACTGTGTAAACTCCTTAAAACTCTTATTCAGAGATACAAATTTGTTTATGCGACAGGTGACTTCAACATAAATAAGGATGGGTCGCTTGATTATAAAATAATAGACGATCTATTTCATTCTTACAATTTAACTTCTCTTGTTAATACTCCGACAAGGGTCTTTAGATCGGGTGGCATCTTGAGTAGTAGTAGCATTGATTATGTAATTACAAATATTTTGATCCAAAAATCTCGGACCATTACGCTCAGGCAGTTACGTTTCCCGTAGCGAACGGAATTGGCCACTCTTCCATAGAGGCTAAAAGAGAAATTGTCTTTCGACCTCTGAATAAAATGATAATTAACGAATTTAAAACTCGTTTTGCGAGCACATACGATTTCAATTTAAGTGAAATTGAGGATGTAGACATGGCATTTTAAAAAATTTGGACACTTTTGTCTGGTGCTTTGAGGTAGCTTGTCCGAAAACTAAAAAAGTTATAAATTCCAGTTTTAACGTAAAATATCAAATCAAGTTTTCACCAAAACTGCAACAAAAACTTAATGACCTAAGGCTTTTAAATTCAATGCGAAAACAATCCGCAGAGAGGGAGATTAACGCTATGTATAAAGTAATGAAAGCCGAGGTAAATAGCCTAATTAAACAGGAAAAACAAATCTACACAGCATCTTATATTTGTAACGCCCCAAATAAAACTAAAGCACTATGACAGCTTGTTAATCTTAAGAAAAACAAACCTAGCGAAGAGCACTGCATTTCGAATTTACTATACGAAAACAAAAATATAACTAGTAGGATAGAAATTGCTGAGGTACTTGCCGGATATTTTTCATGTGTTGCTGAGAGGAAGCTCATGTTGCATTTCGGGGGCCAGATGTCTGATAGCTGCACAGCCGAACAATATAAGCCCAAAACACTTTATATAACACCTGTAACTGAATGTGAAGTTATTGACATCATCAACGAACTTCCTAATAAAAAATCAAGCAGTTTTGATGATGTTCCAATAAAAATTATTAAGCAATGTGCTGCTGAGCTTGCCGCGCCACTTACAAAGATTATAAATTCCTGTATATGCCTGAGAAAATTCCCTAACATATTGAATCTGGCCGTGGTTGTTGCTGTGTTGAAGGCGGGAGACAGTACCAATTTGGAGAACTATCGTCCCATCTCTATATTAAGCATTTTTTCAAAGATCATAGAAAGGGCAGTACATAAAAGGATGGTGAAGTTTTTAAACGCTAATAATATAATATCACCATCACAGCATGGATTTAGAACTGATCATTCTACAGGAACTGCCCTTAGCGAATACTCAATATGTAAACGAAAGAATGGACCTCAATTACATTGTGGTGACCTTATTTTTTGACATGTCTCGTGCCTTTGACACAGTAAATCCTTTTTTTGTTAAGGAGAAGATATGGGCGTTGGGGATAAGAGGAACTTGCAATGACCTTCTACTTTCGTATCTCACCAACAGACAGTTACTTGTAAAAGCGAATAATATTAATTCCCAAAGATATAGTGTAAGTATGGGCACACCCCAGGGAAGTGTCATTGGCCCACTGTTGTTTACAATCTATGTAAACGATTTGCCGCAATTTATACAAGACGGAAAAGTCTTATGTACGCTGATGACACTTCTATTGTTGTCTACGGCAAGACGGTGGAGGAAACTGAATTAAAATTAAAATCAGTAGTACAATCTTTTGATGAATGGTGTTATAGAAATCGACTAATTTTAAACTATGACAAGACTTTTTCTTTTGAAATGCATAACTGCCACTGAAGAGAGAAAATGTGCGTCAGCACTATTTTGCTGAACGGAAATGAGGTGTAATTCAAAAAGGCGACAAAATTTTGGGGTGTTAGAATTGACAATAGCCTGTTATATATAGACCAGATCGATCACGTGTGCAAGAAATTAAATTCCGCGCTTTATGCAATTTTGATGCTTAAAGATTCCTTAAGCTCGGAACATCTGCTGAAAGTCTATTACGTGGCTGTCTATTCACATCTGAGTTACGGTATCGTTATCTGGGGCCAATCTTCGGACTGCCATAGAATATTTGTGCTACAGAAACGAATCCTGAGATTAATATACAATCTACCTTATGGGCACTCTTGTCGTGACATTTTTCAGAAAAATAACATTATAACGTTAACATCAGTTTATTTGTTGCATCTGTTAACTTACATTCATAAAAACAAGAAAAAATGTGTTATCAATCAACTCGGATTTTCATGGGTACAACACTTGTGAAAAAGATACTTTTCACCTGAATAAATGTCCATTCTTTTTTTAAGAAGTCACCATGTTATGCGGGTTGCTTTTTGTATAACCAGCTGCCTTGTTCTCTGAAGGACACAAATTGCACAAAAAAATTTAGAAAGCAACTGAAGGTTGCTTTAATTACTTATAGTTTTTATAGTAAGCTGCACTGTGAACGTATGTTTTTTGTTGTGATGTGAAGCTCGTTAGATTTTAGATTTTTGGGCACGTACCTTTGAAGTTGTGATATGTTTTTTATCTTTTTTATCTTGTATGTTTTTTGACTTGTCCAATTTACAATAATTGTAACTAAAGGACCAAATAAATATTATTATTATTATTATTACACAAGAAAGTATTCGTTTTAAAACACTGATAAAAAGCGATATAACTGCCTCATATATCATCTAATTGATGAGAAATACAAATGGTGTAGGCATGTTTCTAGCAGAGATACGCGAGTAAAAAAAGCTTAAAGTTCTCTATAGATACTATAAACTCCGTATCTAAAATGCAGGGGCGACTATACTTAACATATACAATTTTTCTATCAATGGATATATTGAGCTTTTTTCTAAGATTATGGCCTATTAAACCATAAACTCCAACTAAAACTACTGCCAAAGCACCAGAAAAAGGGTCTATTTGAAATAAATTTTCTGGAATTATTTTAGTAAAATTCACCAAAGTCTGGATGCAGCAAGTGCGTTATGGTAGCGAATTTCCATAGAACTGTTTTTATTGTTATATGTTTTTTTTTAAAGAAAGACATGACATTTAGTAGATAGTGTAACCTTTATAGTAGAAACAATGTACCGTATTTCACCAAATTAACTTTTTTGAAAAAGTACACAAATTTTCCAGATAAATTAAAAATTTTCCCAAGAAAACTTGTGACTTTCCTAGCCAAAGAACCTAATCACGTAATTTACACAAAAGCTACACCAGCCAAGATAAAATTATTCAGAGAAAGCGTTTTGACAGAAATTTACAAAATGTTTACATGAAGATTTGTAAACAATCTGTTTCATGAAAATTCGCCAAGATCGGCTAAGTAATTTGAGAGCTTCCTGTATATGACATCTCAATTTTTTTGAAGAATAATATAATTAAAAACCTCCCTGAATGTGTTATTTTCATGGGAATCTCATTTTCATTGATAAAAACTCTGTATCACAATTTGATATGTTCCAAAATGTAAAGAGTTGAAAACAATTGAAATAACTTGAAAACGATGGGCGATATCAACTTTTTCTCCTTACAAGCATGCATTAAAATTGGATGGAAAATGTAATAATGCTACAATAAAAGGGGTGTTTCGTAAAAAAAAAAAAAAAAACTTGTATCACCAACGACTTATGCGCCACCTGTGATTGTCAACATAATTTTATAAGATGCAGCTTTACAGTAAAAATGCACCACACTGTATATATGTAAACATGTAAAAACTAAAATTGACCCCAGGGGGGTCTAGTTCGCACTCCTTGAAGATATATTTTAAAAATTCTAAAGTCGCAGTCTTCCGAATAACGAATTTTTTCTATGAAAATTCGCGAAAAAGTATAGACTATAAACACAAAGTCTATAATAAAAACTACTGCCAAATCATCAGAGAAGGGGTCTATTTGAAATAAATTTTCTGCAAATATTTTAGTAAAATGAAGGACAATCATGGTTGAAGCTGTAAAAGGCTTTGTAAAATACATTTATTGACATTTCTTTTACATAAGCCGTATTTGTTTCAGGTTCTGCATCTAAAAATTGCAAATTTTGAAGTTTTAAATCACAACTCACATTTTAGGAGGAAAAACTATACAATTTTCAAAGTAATTTTTCTGTTATTTCCTGACCTTTTTTCGTCAATAGATCTTGTTACCCACACAAAATATTTTGGTTTTGTGCATTTCTCTGGCCATCAGTGGGACTCAAAAAAAAATATTTATATAACTTTTTATCTTTTAACTTAAGAGATCTGAATTTTGGCACGTAGGATAAGTTTAATAGTGTAAACCTGAGTACCGAATTTGGTTGCCATAGCTTTTATTTTCAAAGATACAAAATTTTACGAAACAAAACCCAAAATTTTCCGGCAAAAACTGGACCGAATTTCCTGGCTAACAAACTTATTCCAGCCACTTACAAAAGGAGGGTACCTACCAAATTTTATCAAAATTGGCACAACAGTTTGAGTTATTGATATATATATATATATATATATATATATATATATATATATATATATATATATATATATATATGCATGTGTGTGTCTGTGTGTAGATCTCCCCATTAGTGATTTTTTTTAAAGAAAATACACTAAAAGCCTAGTATGTGTTACTTTTTCAGCTTGTCAAAGTTATTTACTCTAATGTCTTTTGTAGGTTGAAGAAGATAAGAAGCAATTTTCATTAGGGACAACGAGTTTTTCTGACACAATAGGAATTACACTAGCAGGATTTCTAGCAATATATGCTCACAATGAGATATGCACGATACCATATCCCAACAAATAAGTGGATATAGCAACTCATACAAACCAGTATTTTCAAATCTGTATAGGTAATTTTATTATTTAATTTAACTATTTTGATTATAGAAGTGATGAATAAATTTGTTTGTTTTATTTAGAAGTTTATTTACTTGGCACATAAATAAAACGCTAATACCTATCAGCTTAAACTTAATACATATATAAATAAATATTATATATTTTAAATACTGTGTACGTAAAAAATTAAAATAAAAATCATGTAGGAACAATTCAGACTATTTTTAAAGAGTATTAAACATCTAAAAAACAAAACAGCACAATTTATCACAAAAGTATAAATGTTCCTATTAACGAAGAAAAATAAAACAAAACATAAAGCACACGTCAGAAGAAGTCTTTAAATTAAAATAAAAAAAAAATGCCTAAATATGGCCATTAGATGCATTTTGACTGAACTATGGCTTTACCACTCTCATCATATTCTTGTTTGGAAACCCACAATTGCTGGAATGATCCCAAAGAACTTAATATAGAACCCCCTGTCCAAGCTCCAAATTTACGTTCTGTGGCACCTGGTGCACTGATTATTTTTAGACGCATACTCTGAAAAAAGAAAGCATTCCTTTATAAATTGGCATAACATATTAAAAAAATATATACTCACCGGGGGAGTTTTAGCTGCCAAATCACGATTCAAGCGTTCAGTGAATCCTTGAAGATTAGAATTTCCACCAGTTACTACAACACTTCCATACATAGCCTATAATAAAAATTCATTTGTAAAAAAAAATGCACAGTCGAAGTAAACTTTCTAGGGTTTAAATAGGTATTGGAAATACATAAAAACCCAATTTTTAAATAAAAATAAAATTAAGAACAGTATAAAAACATTTATTGTGGCCTAAAATGGTTTAAGGTTGTTGCAAAACCAATTTTATATTTACTTATACAGGGTGTTTCATAATTGAATGCTGATCCTAAGGGTGATAATCCTAGGATAATTTTTTTTTAATTATTCTTATGAACATATTTTTATCCGCAACCGCTTTATTTCTGAGATACAGGGTGTTAAAATTTGAGAAAAAAAATTGTTTTCCTTAATATCTCTAAAACTGCTCTGCATATTTTTTTCAGTAGGTGCAAAGCAGTAAACATTTTTTTCCAGGATAAAGGTTTTTATAGTTTTCATCAGTGGCATCGCTGCTAACATGCTCCGCAATATTTTAAACAAAAAAATGATACACCACTGTTTTTTTTATGTCAAAATAAATATTATTTTTATTATTGCCCTCTATCTTCTCATAAAAATGGTCCCTTTATTTATTTTTTTCGTCCGGCGGATGGTTTTCGATTTAAAACATAAAATGCATTTATTTGTTTGTCCCTATGAGATTTTTTTTTAGTCACAATTACACAGTTTGTGGTAATCAAAGCGCCTAGGCTAGATTTATATATTTTATAGTAACTATTATTTAGTTTTAGTAATAAATACGCATAGAATTACATTTTTTTAATTTTGAAAAACTTATAATATGTTTTAAACAAAATATAACACATTAAATTAACTGCTAGAAATGTCCGCTCCTGCAAGTATGCATTCTTCAGTCCTCCTTCTCATCGATTGGCGTACTCTTTGGAGAGTTCCTCTATATAGTTTCACAGGAAACTATCACGTGGTTTCACAATTCTCCCTCAGAGCCTCGGTGGTTCAGTAGTCTGAGCGTGTGCCTCTGAACCGAAGGGTAGTGGGTTCGATCCCAGGGTTCTCCTTTCACTTTTTCAGTACGTACTGTTCCATTAACATCAACCGAGGTTGTGGCATTGTATTTCAGCAAGTTGAATGTCTGCGCGTTCCGCCCTTCGGACGGGGCATAAATCCGTCCATCCCATGTCCATGCGATGTTGGGCATGTTACAGATCCCTACCCTCCTTACAGGAAGGCAGGGGTCCGGCCAAATTTCCAGAATAGTGAGGTGAAACTATTCCCTAGCATTGGTGATTGGCCATAGTCGCGGAAATAGACTGAAGTTAAAAATAAAAAAAACACACACAATTATCCCTCAGTTTGAATTGGTTGACTGTAAACCGAGGTGTTAACATGTCTCCAAAAAAAATAACCATGACCGTTTAGATCTGGGGATCTAGCTGGCCATGACTGTGTACCACCATGATCTATGCAGCAGTTATTAGTAGTAGTTGTTTCGGTTTAAATATTCGCATGCCAGAGCACTAAAATGCACAGGTCCACCATTGTGCACCACATGCGATTTCACAATGAAATAGGAAAATCTTCCAACAGAACAGGCAAATTATTTTCAGGAACGGGCGATAATGATGTCCATTCAATCTGCCTGGTAGAAAAAAAGTTCTAATTAAGTAACCTCCAATAATTCCAGCCCACACATTTTTGAGAACTGCTCCTGGTGATGAGATTCCACGATTGCATGTGGATTTTCCTCAGCCCAAAAATGATTGTTGGGAAAATTCCTGATAGCATTTTTCGTGAAACTGGCTTCGTCCTTAAATAAAATTTCCCAATCAAATAAAGGATTTTCCGCAACTTTTTGGAGAACCGATTGGCAGAAATTTACTCGTAATGGAAAGTCTCGAGGGAGTAGAGCATGAACTCCTTGAATGTGATAGGGATATAATAAATAATCATGAATAATCCTCCATACTAAAACATGGGCGATATTCAAATGACTGGCAACTTCTCTCGTACTTATTTCGGGATTTCCTCAACTAAATTAAACATATACCTCAATTGCTGGAGTTCATTCAGTCTGTGGTGCTCGTTTTAAGTGATCATTTGGCTCAAAGCTTCGTGTTTCACATAACCTTCTGTAGGTGCTTGAAATCGTCCTAGCATTAGGAACCATTCTAGTTGGTAAGCGCTCTTGATACAATCACCTGGCTTCACATGCGTTCCCGTCAGCAAGCTCATACATGTCTGCTAATTCGGTATTTGTAAAATTTATCATGGTCCTTTAATAAACACATTTTTATAATTTAAATAATGCCACAAGAATATTTCGATAAAGAAATGTCAAAATTGTTTATGTTTATGACACAATGAAATGTATTGTTAATATACTAGATGTTTCTAGCCTACAAGATAATCCTACTCTTTAATGGCCAAAATCTCATAGGGACAAGCAAGTGAATGCATTTTATGTTTTAAATCGAAAACTGTCCGCCGGACGAAAAAAGTCGAGAGACCATTTTTGAGAAGATAGAGGGCAATTATAAAAATATTTATTATGAAAAAAAAAACCCCAGTGGCTTATTTCTTTTTATTAAAAATATTGCTGCACATGTTAACAAGGACGCCACTGATGAAAATTCAAAAATCCTTTATCCCGAAAAAAAAAATATTTTTATATGTACTTCGCATCTACCAAAATTGAAATATATATATATATATATATATATATATATATATATATATATATATATATATATATATATATATATATATATATATATATTTATAGAGAGAGAGAGAGAGAGGTTTTAGAGATATTGGGAAAAAAACATTGATTTCTCAAATTTCAACACCTGTACCTAAGAAATAACATATTGATATTTTCATTTTTACATTAAACAATAATAATTATTATTATTATTATATTAATATACATATGTCACAAACAATACACATAAAATCATATAAAAGGCTAAACACAAAATCATCCAGAAACTCTGGAAAACTTCACATCTAGATTGTAAAACTCAAACCTCAAGAATTCTTTCACCGAATAGAAGGAATTTCTCAACAGAACTTTCCTCACTATGTTCCTAAACCTGGGTAATGGCATGTCTCTGATATCAGCAGGTATTTTATTGCATAACTTAATCGCCCAGTAGTCAGTCCCACTCCAACATCTTGCCAGGCGCCAATAGATGGGCACAATGTTCCCCTCTTGTTTCGTGCCATAGGTATGGATAGCTCATAAGTACACTTGGAAAAACCTAAAATCACCACAGCACATGTTTTAATACTGTTTCTCCAGCAAATGCTGGCATCATCAGAGGATGAAAATTCTGAAATTCACATGATGATGCCAGCATTTGCTAGAGAAACAATCGTTAGGTCTTAAAAAATGTGTTGTGATTGGTTTCTTAAAGTATACTTATCAGTGCTCATCACAGGTTCCAGTCTTCAGATAGTTATGGATAGCTCGTTGACTCTGGTATTCACCAAAGTTCTCCTTGATGTACATCAAATTTTCAAAGATATAGAGTGCTGGTAATGTAAGTATATTCATGTGTCCAAAGAGTGCTCTGCAATCATCCCTGTAACCTGCACCACACATCACACGTATAGCCTTACGCTTGAGCCCAAAGATACACTTGGTACCAGCAGCATGACCCCAAACCAAGATAGAATATGAAAGACGTGAGTGAAAAGTGGCGAAATACGCTGTCCTCAGAACAGCAAGTGAAACACTGCCAACAATGACCCGAAGCAAAAACAGGCCCCTCGTGAGTTTACCAGCCACTGAGTCAACATGTCTGTCCTACAGAAGCCTCGAGTCAACGACAACACCCAGAAATGTTGTGCCTCTGCCCCGCCAAGTTCCCTCATAGAAAACACCATTATATTTGTCTTTTATCTGTTAAGTAGCGGATGAAACAATATATATAATCAAAAAATTCATATTGGAAGATGTAGGTATCTTATTTGCAATTATTCTATTTCATCCTCTGATGAAGTAAACTTTGTTAGTAAAACAATCGTCAAGTGTTAAAATGTGGTTGTGAAATAAATTTTAGCAAAGTGTCTTGTATTTAGGTGAAAAGGGATTTAAAAGGTTAAGTCAGTGAGAAGTTGTTATTCTTGCTGTAATATGGTAAAGTATGATCAGTGAGTTTTGGTTATGGTTCAAATAAGACAAATCAAATCAATATATGGCGCTGAAATTCATAACATCAGCAAACGTAAATCTAAAATTAAAGGCAAACCAATTAAGACAAGAGTTCCATCAGACCTACAATGTGCTGGTTGGAGCTAAAATTCATGAGAAATTGTCTTAAGGTATTTACCAAATTCCCCACAACAGATTTTTAAGGCGTGAGACGATTATTTCACTAACAATGTTAGCATCATCTAGATTATTCCTCCCTCTGATAACACTAACATTGTTAGCGAAGCAATTGTCAGGTCTTAAAAATTTGTTGTGGTGAATTGGGTTCTCCAAAGTGTTCTTATCAGCATTTTTTTTATATCAAAGAGACAATGCGAACAGTGGACTATTAATCAGTGGCGGAGTTCGGTTTAGGCAAACTTTGTTGTTTATGGCCTGAGAGATATAAATACTCTGGTAGGCGTCTAAATTTCACCAGTTGTCTAACATTTTTGAAGAGCTTCAGAGTTTCTTCATCTATGTGGTGATTATTATCCCAATATGCGGGGTCAAATATAACTTGTGTATACTATTGTACCTCAGCTGTGCTAGATGTTCCTTAAATCTGGTTTCAATGGTTCATTTAGTCTGCTCAACGTATTTAAGATTACAATCTTTACAAGTTACCTCATAGATACCTGACATTTCAGTGGCCTTATCCTTAACTTTTGTATTATCTAGGTAACACATTTTTTTAATAAGTTTTTTGTCGAAAAAGTTATCTGCAGATCAGCTTTCTTAAAAATGCTCTCGAGATCCCTCGTAATTCGCAGTTTAAATGGTAAGCAGACAAACTTTTTGTCTACTCTATCTTTTCGGAATGTCAAACCCCTTTCAGAGAAGATAAAGTAGATAAAAAGTTTGTCTGCTTACCATCTAAACCGCGAATTATGAAGGATCTCGAGAGATACATATACTCATGTGTTTGTACGAGTAGGCGTGTAAGGTTGACCTCCCACGTTTTTAGATCAAATACAAGTTATTTGTGCTGTTTATTTGCTGTTCCTGCGCGTGGAAATAAGTATACCCATAGTAATAGACCTACCCCTGAAGAAAACAATATGATTCAAAGGGTGGTGGAACGCATTTTGTCGTCTGGTGATTTTATGAACGAATTGATGAACAAGTTAACGACAGTGATTACTAAGAAGGTAGGCCCACTCCTTGAGCAGAGTTTGAAAGCGTATGATGAACGACTTATGTGCAGGAGAAGAAGCTGGA